>JAQMYL010000016.1:19488739-19502989 GCA_030014365.1 Clarias pachynema | reverse complement strand
CCACCATAATTTGCAAATAAATTCTTTAAAAATCCTACAATGTGATTTTCTGGATTTTTTTTTCTTATTTTGTCTCTTATAGTTGACGTATGCCTATGATGAAAATTACAGGCCTCTCTCATCTTTTTTTTAAGTGGGAGAACTTGCACAGTTGGTGGCTGACTAAATACGTTTTTACCCCACTGTATGTGAAATACTATATGTACTTAAGTACAGTAAACACACCTGTATATAAATTTTTTTTTTTAAGAATTCAGGAGGTACTTGTCCATCCAGAGCCAGGAATTGTCCGCTATTAATGCAGTTTAAGTCATGCGCACAAGCTAAGACGGATAATTAGTGCTCCATATACAGCGTGCTCAGATGCTGGGACGTGCTGTCCAGCTGCGAATATTCAGAAACGCAGTGTTTATATTATGCACAGCTGTATTTAATTGTAACACAGTCACTAAAACTCTACCTACATTACCAACAACAGTGTATTAACTCCTCATAAACAGGACTTCAGCTTGATAATGTTCTTAGACTTATTGACACTTGCATGATGATGATTTTGATACACTTCCGTAGGCTGCTTCGTATACTGTATGTGCGCCTGCTAAATATCGTAAATGTAAACACCCTTATGGATTACTTGACATTCACTGGTCTATGTAAGGACCTCAGACGGCACAAATCGCATCGGTGTGTCTCACAAGAAGCTAAACTGTTCCTTTGTGATTGCTGGGGTTGAGTTTAGAGTTATGTGACATAAGTGATGAAACGTCAGGAAAGACAAGCATGTGTTTATGATTGCTTGTGCTGACATTTCCGTCTTGGGCTCCTCAGTGCTCGAGTACATGTGCTGGAGGATTTCAGAGGCGGGCGGTGGTGTGCCAAGATGAGAACGGTCACCCAGCCAACAGCTGTGATGAGAGCGTTCGACCTGAAGAACAGCAAGCCTGCGAGTCTGGACCATGTCCACAGTGGGTGTACGGTGACTGGGGCAAGGTAAGATACTCACAGGCACACACACACACACACTGTATTTGTGCAGTAACATGATAAAATGACTCGGAAAGTCTTTTTGCTGGTATACAAATATAAAAGCATGTATACATGTGGCAGCCCAGGAAAACTCTTCATATGGGTCAGTTTATTCCATATACTGTATATAAGTCACATTTTTCCCCCTTGTGCTGGAAGTTGCATGCCATGTACTGTAGCTGATAGACCAATGCTGGCATCAACAATCTAATGTGCTTCTTAACATTCCCACGTCTGTTGATAAGCTGTCATGATTATGCTAAGGTGTTTTGTGTTTACTCCTCTGATTAGCTGTGTTTTTAAGCCCTCACACTCCACTGTGTGGTTGTCTGGTTTAATTGCTAAAACGTACTTTTACCTGAATGCGTATCTGTCTGGCCTCCATATACTGTACCTGACAGATTACTTCACCTGTACAATGGATGCAGCAGGAAGGGCATCACCCCAGACTCCTAGAGGTCGATTTCCCAGTTCTTCTGGGAAAGCCTGGTGGACCGCTTCACTGAGGCAAGAGTGTGGATACTTTTAAGGTTGTACCGGCCCCTTCCGCACCCCTATTGGCAAAATGCCTGGTCTCATGAGAAAACACAAGCCATAATTTTCCAGCTTCTAAAATGAGTGTTCTTGTGGTCAAGTTTATGAAACCAATGCTCCAAAGAAAGACTGATGGGGTGTTCTCTGATGCTGAGCTCCAAATAGAGGCCAACGGTGCAGCCTCCAACAATGGGCTCCAGATAAAAGCTGACAGGACCATCTCTAATGCTGAACTCCAGATAAAGGCAGATGGTACAATCTCCAGTGGTTAGAGGCTGATGGGGCAGTTTCCAAGAATTAGCTCCAGACATTGGCTGACAGGGAGCCCCCAACAATGAGCTCTAGGCAGAGGTCAACCAGGTGACCTTTCATGGTCAGCTTCAGGGAAAGGTCAACAAGGTGACCTTCTATTCCTAGTTCCAGGGGGAGATAAACAAAGCAACATCTCACATACAGCTCAGACTGGAGGTCGAGGAGGTGTCCCGATTGAGCTGCAATGAGGACACTGTGTAACCTCCCTGTACCTCCAGTAGCTCCATCCTCTATACATCGAATACACGTCTCACCTGGGTTCAGAGAACCTTGTTCCCCCTCTTGCTTCTTGAGAGACCTTGCTTCTCCCAGCTTTACTCCAGATAGACCTTGTCTCGCCCCTACTTCCTGGCTTCAAGGATGATATTGTCACACTCTCTCGACCACCGAAAGGATGATGTTTATGTTCTGGCTTTTCAGACAATCTGTTCTCTCCACCTCCTGGCTTTGATGACATCAGAAGCTCTCATACCCCCTTGTCTGCTGTTGTTTCGAATCCTGGCTTCAGAGATAATGAAATCACACCACCCCTCTGCTCAGCTGAGAACATCGCCCTGCCTATCAGCTCAACTGATGATGTTACTCTACCTCCTGGCTTCAGGAATAAGGACTTTAGACCTCTGCCTAGCTGAGGAGGTCACCCTGCCTACCAGCCTACTACTGACGATATTAGTACGTGTACTTCCTTCGTGGATAATGACATCAAACTGTTCCTCTGCTCAGCTGAGGAAGTCACTCTTGCCTCCCTGCTCAACTAAGGATGTCACTCCATTCCTCTGATTGGCTAAGGATGTTATTCCACTTCCCTGTTTGTCTATCAACTAAGTTGAGATGTCTTTCCACCCCCTTGCTCAGTTGAGGACATTGCTCTGCCAAGTTCATCATTGTCACTTACCCCCTCTGGCCTCATGTGGTCATCGCTACCCCTTCTCACCCCGCTGTGGTCATCACTCCCCCTCTGGCCTTTTTGTAGATGTCACTCATACCCTCCAGCCTCAAAGTGCATGTCACATCCCTACTGCAACCTTACCTTTGTGGAGACCGACACTATGTTTAATAATGATTTTCCAGGTCCACCAGTTAAAGCCTCTTTGGGAGCAGCCACTTCGGGTGGATGAGGGAGGCAAGGGGCAGATTGTCATGGTTTACTCCCTTAGCTGAGCACCGTACACCACTGCTGTCAGTGCAAAATGCACCAAGACCATCACCTTCCACATTCTAATGTGCTTCTTTTATTTTACATTCCCACATGTCTGTTGTTACGAATCTTGTCCGGTCTTCTTCTGTATCTTGTCACTGACTATCTACCTAATGTATCATGATTATAGTCAGGTGGTTTGCTTTTCTGTTTTTGAGTAAACAGGGGGCCAGTTATAAAAAAAAATAAAAAATGTATTGAAAATAGAAGTCAATAAATCCTAATGAAAGAAAGGTCACATGACCAGATTGAGCATGAGGCTCTACTAAACCATTATTCCTCTTTCTCTTGTGTGGGCAGTGTTCAAAACCCTGTGGCGGAGGAATAAAGACGCGCCTCGTGGTTTGTCAGCGGCCCAGCAGCGAACGCTTTAGCGATCAGAGCTGCGAGATTCTGGACAAACCGCCCGACCGAGAGCAGTGCAACACGCAGCCCTGCTCCCACTGGAGAGCCGACCCGTGGAGCTCGGTACGCCCGTAATAACACTCCTCCCTCTGTCCATCCTGTCCTTTCCCCGTCCTAACCCCAAACACACGCTGAGCTCTTGCTAATGGTCTCAGATCTCTCTAAGTACACAAACAGAATGAGGGTGTGATATTTACAGTGTGTGTCAGAATCGCTGCTTTAGCCCATGATGACTGCTTCTTACACACGTACCAAAGTAGGCCAAGACTGAACTATGTCTTATAGCTAGTATTTTTTATTATTATTTATTATATAAGATTTTGACAAATCTATAGCACATTAGATCTTAAATGAAAATAATGACACTCATGAAACATTATATAATTTTTTTTAATCATATATGCAGTTTTTAAATTTGTTTTTGTATATGAGGACTGAACTCCAGGGAATAATGAAAAGGTGTAAAAAAAAAAAAAATTAGTGCTGTATAGAACTAGGAAATTTTCTTCCTTTTTTTTTCTCATTTACATGATTTTTGCATAATCCTAAAAAGGGGTAGATAGATCGAATACAGCAGTATTTCAGAAATAATCCATTACAGTACATGTAGTACCTTCATGTTGTGAACACCGCAGTTATTTGAATACATTAGCAGATTATTAGTGCTTTTTTTTTTTTTTTTTAACTTCACAAACCCTTACTGTTCCTGGAAATGCTGCTTTTTAGTGTAACGACTAGAAGGGTTTAGGGGTCCAAGCACCAAAGGTACAGGAACCCTAAGTTGCCTTTAATACCTGACAAGCCTTCAACCTACTGTACAAATATAAGAGCAACATGTAAAGCACTAATCTGCTGTATGGTTATTTGTAATAACTGCTGGGTTTATTAGAGATTATCAGTTATCATATTTACCAGCCGTCTGATATGGGTTAACAGTTAAATCTTATTGTATTATATTGCGTTATACACTGCGAGCATCTATGGCACATTTCACAAGCGGTGCTTAATGTGAAAATACTGATATCTTTATTTCTGTATCATCTACTGTATTTGATTGCAAGCGGTCCGACTGCCATATCTCGACCATACCTCAGTTCTCAGTTAAAATATATCGGTGCTCTCGCCAAAACCAAAACCAAAACCAAGGGACACTTTAATCTGATATTGTTTTTTTTTTTCATATTTATTTTTGTATATTGCAATAATTTCATTGCATATTAAACAGCTTACTGATTATATTTTAAAAAATGTAAATAGCAGTCTTATACTGTATACTGTATTATATAGTTTTTAATAGTTGTATATTTTTTATGTTCTTTGTATGTTTATTGTTTAGTAATATGATATGTAGCACATTATTACTATTATTTTGTAAAAGTCCCCCCCCCCCTTCAGATTTTTTTATTTATTGGCCAGTTTATCAGGTGGCACGGTGGCGTAGTGTTTAGCACTGTGGCCTCGCACCCCACAGGGTCGAGGGTTCGATTTCCACCCCGGGTGTGTGTGTGTGTGGAGTTTGCATGTTCTCCTTGTGCTTGGTGGGTTTCACAGTCCAAAGACATACAGAGTATTGTTCTCAATTGGTCTTCCCAAACTTTCCCGTAGTGTGTGTGTGCCCTGAGACAGACTGGCACCCTGTCCAGGGTGTACCACGCCTCGTGCCTGAGTTCTCTGGGATAGGCTCCAGTCCTCCCGTGACCCTGTACAGGATTATTAAGTATAAGTGAGAGAGGATCCAGTAGTCAGTGTCTACCTCAATCTCTCCAGCCTTTTCACAATTCCCATTAAAGGTCTGGTTAAAACACATTTCAAAATTATTTAAACATCTCGTCAATAAGCCAAGCTACAGTTTGCAAGCAAATTTAGTTTCTATAGCTTTTAGCCAGGCCACACATGTCTAAGTGCTTAGCACTGTCACCTTGTACACCCAGGTTCCAGGTTCGATTCCCACCTCGGGGTCTTGTGTGCATGGAGTTTGCATGTTCTCCCCATGTTTGGTGGGTTTCCTCCAGATACTCGGGTTTCCTTACACAGTCCAAAGATATGCAGATTAGGTTAACTGACGTTCCCAAATTGCTCATAGTGTGTGATTGAGCGTGTGATTGTGTGTGTGCCTTGTGAAGAATTGGCACCTCATCCAGGGTGTACCCCAACCTCGTGCCCTAAGTATCCTGGGACAGGCTTCAGGCAACAGAAGCACACACTTATCACTAGGGTTCATTTTTCTCTCCTGTCTTAACTTCATTTCATTTCGCTGGCTGTTAGCAACCGTTGTCATCTTGGATTGACCTGTTCATGTTTTTCCTTCCTTCCAAAGAAATGCTGTATTAGGGTGATTACCTCTGGTGTTTTCCAACCTTTAGACTTGCTTGTTGTTAAAAGAAAAAGTTGTACATAATTATTTTAGATGAATATTTAAAAAAAAAACGTGAAGCATGAACCAATATTTGTGCCATTTCTGCCATTTAAGATTACATACAGGTGGATTTTTAATTAATGACTCCATCAAATATTATTTAAAGTCAATTCTGTGACTCCAATATTGTCGGACTTTACAACCAGATGTCACATTTCTGGTGTTTTCTCCTCAGTGGAATAGTTGAATAGAAAACTTGATGGCAGTAATACACAATGTTGTTTCAGGTGAACTCTGTTTATTTATGTAAATATTTGTATTTATTTCAGCTGCTCCGTGTATTAAGTCTAATGTCCATATTTAATTTTTATACGCAAAGGCTTGACATGGAAATGTTTTTACAAAAATTATGTTTGAAACTTCTTTAAAGGTTTCATTATTATTATATAAAACACACAGTATTCATATTAACCTAAGACTGGTCTAGATCGTAGCATGTCGAGTCTACTGTCTGTAAAGTGCTGCATTCTTTTGTTTATAATTTGTTTTTGTTTTGTTTGAAAATCTGTCTATTAAAATACAATGCTGAAGACGCCAATGAATTAAAGCATGCTTCTTGTATTAAGCATATAAGCTTTTCAGGTTCCCAAACTCAGATGATATGAAGGCTCTATTCATAAAAAAAAAAAAACATTCTTGGATTATCATTATTATTATTATTTAATATTTTTTGTTAGTGAAGCATGCTTTCGAGTGGGGCCCAAAGTCGGTGTGGCGCTGACAATCACTCCAACGAACACTGCGCGAGGACAATGGAGGAGGTCAGAGGAGGTCACATGGAGTCAGAGGTCACTTTTGATCTTGAGGGGGGCCCCGTTCCGTGCCTTCTCACATGTGTAATCAGCGTGGACGCACTTCTCATAAAATGCTTTATGCACTCTATGGGAAAAAAAGAAAAAGTTCTCCCGGACGCCGGTGGAGGTCCTGGAGTTTCTATCGGAACGCAGCATGAACCAAAACTTTCCCTTGGAAGGACGGACTTTTTTTTTGTTTTGTGAGAGGTGAATAAACCTGAGAATGCACAGCTTTGAGTTCACTGTAACCTAAACATTTGTATGTCCTGGATTGTACAGTATACTACTGTACATGCAGCTTCGCGAAACGAATCTTACAGTTATTACAGTATGCACCAAACACTGAGCAGGTCATCGAGGACAAACCTCCGTGTGCACGTGTGCTCTGGTTTATACTGTAGATGAGCGGACGTGTAAGGCTAAAGTGCCTACAGAGTTCATTTACAAGACGAATAATCTGAATGATCTGAGATTTATAAAACATAAAACAAGTACTAGCAGCCTTTCCTCAAAATACAACCTCAAAATGTTCCACAGCAACAAAACTGCAAACTCAGCAAACCAGATGAAACCCCAAATATAATAAACTGTTTATAACACTACATAAAAGATACATAAGCTCTTTATAACAACATGACATTAACATGTTACAACAAGTTGTAGCAAAGTATACTTATATCCCTTTGGAAGTTTAGGAAGACATGGGACTAGAGTCTTTTTGTGTTTTTGGTTGACATAAGGTTGTGTTATGACACTTTCCATGCTGATGTACATTCGAACATTATAACAGCTGACACAGTAACTCATAGACATAGCAAAAGTAATGCTATCTCAGCTCAAATGAACAGAACATATTTCACAGATAGACAGATGGATAGATCATATTGATGACAGTTGGACTAAACATTATTTTAACCTTATAAGGTTATTACATAACCTTATGTAGATTTATAGCAGTTATGTAGTGTATTATGTAGTGCAGTAGTGTATTATTGGTGTATGTTACAAGCACCCTGTCTCACCCTTGTCTTGTGTGATTACGGTTGATATAAGGTTGACATTTTGTGTGCAGTCGAATGACCTCAAGTTAACAGAAAAAGTGACAAAACACAAACATAACAAAATTTGTTTTTATTTATACTGTACATACGTCACATGGTAGAGTGTCATAACATTGGGTTTCGAGTTATGCCATCTTGACTCAGCAGGTGACACTAATAAATCTTTATGTACCTTTTAGGTCAGTTTATGTCCATCGTTAATTCTTTTTTCTTTTTTTTTTATCCTATGTAGTGTTGTACCTCTTTTTCTTTATGTTTATGAAATGATAATGATTTTATAGAATCCCTTTATCCATAGTATTGTCAAGTTGAGATAACATCTTAATCGCTTTGAGATTTTGGTTGACATAAGGTCATTACATTTGACCTGATATAAAGATTAAAAAAAGAATCTTCATGACATTTGCTGGAATAAAACATTGTAAAAGTTTATATATAACTTTATGTCAGTTTATGTCAATCATGAATAGGTTAAGTAGCATTTGCTTCATAGAATACTTTTTTCATTTATTTATCCTCCAAAGTTGCTATAACATGTCAGTCATAAAGGGCGTATGAACCCCATTTGAATTCCACGCCTGAGTAAAGTTACTGTTTCCTCTGTTAGTAGTGAAGGTTATGTTCTGTACTGTAACCTGAACTGTAAACCCTAGTTAGTGAGTGTATTCTCAAAAATCTTACTGAAATTGATTTTTCATGGAACATCAACTGTTATCAGGATCAAATCAACTTTAGAAAACCTTTAAAAATTTCATTTAATTCATTTCTTATTCTTTTTTCCACATATAAAGTGTTTTTATTCCTTCTTTAAAAAATCTTAATACATTTTGTAACACATTCTAAAACAGATATTTGCATTTGAAAAATTATTTTACTAAAAATAAAGAATAAAAGAAAAAAAAAGAAAAAATCTAATTTAAGTATTGGGGGTGGGAAGGATTTAAAAGTTTGTGTCTCTAAACCCTGTAAATTATCTTTAAATATCCCCTGCATTATGCAGCATCGTTACTGGTTTTTTTTTTTTTTTACTACATTATGCACATAATTATACATTATACTGGGAAAAATTCAGAGAGCAACAAAAGCAACAGTTTTGAAAAGTTAATATTGAAACGTATAATAGTTTCATTGGTATTTGAGTCAAACACACACACACACATATGCACGCACTTACTCATGTAATGCATATGGACAGCAGGAACAGATCTTATGATGATGATGTGTATGGTGATGTAGAAAGACTGCCAGGGTTTGTAATAATAATAATAATAATAATCACAGTGAAAGGTACCATGTAATTTCAACATAAATATATTTGAATTGAAAAAAAGTCACTTTTGTATTTTAAACTAATTATAAAAACTATTTATCAATTCAGTCTGCGTGTATATGTTTCATTATAATCATTTGTGTAAAAATATTTTTTATTTAAATATGAAAATACTGTATATACCACTGTCAAAACCTCCGGTCGGCTTCTGTGGCCATTTGCCATTTCAAAACCGCATCAAAGAGCACATTAAACAGAACAGACAGAACTAGTGTGACGCAGATACCTCGTATCCGCCTCACTCGAACCCAGGGCCCTCCCGCCTCCCGCCATAAATTTGACCTCCATAAATAGGTCAGAGCTCAGCCGGTTCTTGCTCCCACTGTGCGGCGTATTTGTAGGCCACGTAGCCCTGTCGCATCGCATTCATCCACCAGCAGAGCGGCGCCTTTCATTAGCTGCTTGGGCTGTGAGCTCTAAATAAAGGTGCCATGGGAGGCGGGGTTTTAACGGCACACCATATTCACTAAACCCGGAGCATTAAAAAAAAAAAAAAAATTTCTAATTTTGTGGCTCACATACAGTATTTTTCATGTTTTCAAGGTGTCTAGACTTAGTTTCGTAACCTTGACATTTTTATTGGACATCAGGATCTCAATCAGGTTTCCATTGCCATTTATCGTTCCCCCATTTTTATTCTATAATTAAGTGTACAATTTCTTCATTGTTTTATCACACACAGAACCTCCTTTCTATGTCACTTCATTCAACATCACCAAAACTGCTCCACTAAATCATACCCTCATTATTTATTTATTCTTTCTTCTTTTTTTTTTTGGTCTCCCGAGAGACCTGTAATTCCACCCACCAGAACAATCCTGACAGGTTACTCTACAAGCATGAATAATTGCTTCCTTGCATGGCTTTCCATCTTTTATTTATTTTTTATTTTTTTTCCCCCATCGCAGTGCTCCGCCTCCTGCGGGAGGGGCTTCAGGCGCCGCAACGTGACCTGCGTCAGCCGCTCCGGCCAACCGATGGCTGAAGAGAACTGCCTGGATGTACCCCGCCCCCGGAACGAGAAGTCCTGCAAAGGTGGGATGTGCCCAAAGTGGAGGATGAGCATCTGGGGAGAGGTAAAGTTTCACACACACATACACACACACTTCATAATACAGACATACTGACAGTTCTTAGACTATTGCTCAGTGTATTTATGTGCAGTAAGGTGATATCAGTAGTATTAACTCAAGTACCGTGCATATCTTTATATTAACAGATGGTTAATTAATGGTGGCTTAGTGGTTAACACTGTCACCTTGCATCTCCAGGTCCTGTGTTCGATTCATACATCGGGTCTGTGTGCATGAAGTTCGCATGTTCTCCCCATGCTTGATGGGTTTCCTCCTGGTTTTCCGGTTTCCTCCCACAGTCCAAAAACATGCAGATTAGGCTAACTGGCATTCCCAAATAAGATGGTAGTTGGACTAGTCCATAGTTGGACTACAGACGTTCCAAGATGGATGGAATTATTCATAAGACCCCTGTATCCAATACATTAATACAGTTTTCTGTTACATATCATGCTACATACAGTAGCACAGGACTGTCGGATGCATGAACAAGTTTTTGATTTATTTTCTATAAGAGCAGCTCAGACATTTATTAAAGGATCCTCCTTAGTGGTTAGCCCTGTTGCTCCTCGCACCACCAGGGTTGGAGGTTCAAATCTCGACTCAGGTCCTGTGTCCATGGAGTATGCATGTTCTCGCAGTGCATGGTGGGATTCCTCCAGGTTCTGTGGATTCCTCCCACAGACCAAAGACATGGAGTGCAGGATGATTTGTTCTTCCAAATTGTCTGGTGTGTGCGAGTGTGCCCTTTGATGAGCTGACACCTCATGCAGGATGTGCTTCACCTTGGTATTTTATGGGATAGGCTCCAGGCTCCCTACGTCCCTACACAGGACAAGGTGTAGATGATGGATGGATGGATGGATGGATGGATGGATGGAACTTTAGAAGAGTCTGTAACATTTTTCATCTTTAGAATGGAAGACTTTCCAGGTCCTTTACAACATCATAGGCTATGTGTTGTTGTTGTTGTTGTTGGTGGTGGTTTTGGGGTCTTATTAACTCCAAGGGAGAATGAATTTTAGTTTAATTAGTGAATTACTGTTTATAGCTGCTATAGAGTCAGTGATAACAGGAACTAACATGTTTCACATATATTCCACAACATTAATAAAAATGAATAGTAAAACTTTTTACAGTTATTTAGTAGAAGAAACGATTAACCTAAGTGTTGTACAGTAACCCTGGTTCCCATAACCACAAATACCTTGCTTAATGGTTTTCTATAATAGCAAACCCAAAAGTGTTTTAATGAAACAAAATAAATGCAATGTTTCCTGTTCACGGTGAAAAACTTCCAACTTTACAGTGCTGACACTGGAGACTCCTTACACTGACGATATAGAAGTTGACGCAGTACGCCAGATGTTACGTAGACGTCCTTGTTGCTATAAAAAGATTATATTGTATTAAAAGTAGTTTATTACTACAGTATAAATGTACTACAGAAATACCAATCAGAATCAAGCACAGGATATTTAACACAGGATCATATTTAGGATTAAATCATTTAGCTTTTAAACGAGACCCGTCCTTAAGCCTTCATCTCTTCTTCCTGCTCTTCTTGTGTCAGCGCAGAATATCCGTCTGATCCCTGAGAAAGAGAGACAGTATCAGACTAGACGGCACTTTTTTCCTAATATGCATCTGAACATCTGGAGGGGAGTAATTCTCTTCATCTCTCTCTCTGAGCACTGGGAACGCTCAGGCAGGAGCCAGAAGCTCACACATCTGGCACGCACACCTCAGCCGCGTGTGTACGTGCGAGAATCGCAAACAAGCTGTCCATGCGTCGTCTCATGTTATCGTAGAGAGAGAAGCAGAAGAGCGAAGCAGATGGGCTTGAGAAGGCTCTCACGTTGTAAGTTCATCAACATGACAGAGCACATTCCATCTGCTGGCCCGGGTGTGTTCGGGTCTCCCCAGATGCCGGGGTAGTTAGTGCCGTGAAGGGGGCTTTTTGAAAAGACTTGGGAAGTTAATGTGTTCTCACCCCCTAATGGATTGGGAGAACTGGGTGGGACGGGGGGAGGGGGGACGGGGGGACGGGGGGACGGGGGGGGACTCGCCTAACATGCTGGAATTACTGTGAAATTGAAAAAAGGTTTCCTTGAAAGGTGGAGTGTCTAGTCAGGGTCTGTTTAAATCCCAGTCCACTTTAGAAACTTTTTTTTTTGTGCGCGATTATTTAAAATATTCATGTTTTACATTGCTGCACTGCAAAATTCTAATTCTGTAACACAAATCAAAATACATGCTGGTACATAATCTAACCTGAGTTATTATTTCATGCAATTAATTTTAACTAAAACTAAAGATGCATTTGCACAGTAAATCTAAATATCCCAATATGTTACTCTCTCTCTCTCTCTCTCTCTCTCTCTCTCTCTCTCTCTCTCTCTTTCTTTCTTTCTCTCTTTCTTTCTCTCTTTCTTTCTCTCTCTCTCTCTCGGTTCGAGTGCCAGTCTGCAGCCAAGATTGTATTCAATTAAAACATTTTACAAGATGTAGAGTGGTGTGTAACGATCCTCAGCTTCACAGTGCTACACCACTACCTCATAAATCCTCAGGTCTGGAACACTGCACTCATTAGGTAATGGATGTGTGAGCTGCAGTGAGACACAGCGATCCATTAAAAAGAAGTTTTTTTTTTTTACACCGGCATGTGAGGAACTTTACACGGAGAGACAATGTCTCTGAAAGTGTCGGTCATTTTGGACATTTTCACCTACGGCTGGTTCATCAGCATGAGGCGTCATGTGACCAGTCAGTTACTGTGAATGTTGAAGGCTTTGATCTGTAGGCATGTCTGTCTGTACATCCATCTGTTCGTCTGTCTAGTCCTCCATCTGTCTGAGCTGTAGACTTCTGTGTGTGTCTTTCCAAGTCATCCCACTATCCATCTATTCTTCTGTATGAACACACAACTAACCATATGTCTCTCTGTATGTTTTAGATGAATGCTATTTATTTCATCCATCCATTTACATATCTATCTATCTATCTATCTATCTATCTGAGCAGAATTCTATTTAATTTGTTCCAGCCGTCTGTCTGTCTATCTATCTAAGCATTCTCCATCCATCTACCAATACATCTATCCATCTCTCTATCTACCAATTAATGTTTATGTTTTTTTTATCAACTGGATATTCATTTAGATATCTATCTAAGCAGAAGTTTTTTTTTATCTGTTCCATCCATCCATCCATCCATCCATCCATCTCTCTATCTGACAGTTAATGTGTTTCTATCTGTCTCAACTGGACTTTTCTTCTATTCATTGATATCTATCTACAGTATCTAGGCAAAAGTATATTTATCTGTTCCATCCATCCATCCATCCATCCATCCATCCATCTAGGTATATATGAGTTAATCTAACTGCCTTTAATCTAACTGTCTGTCTGTCTGTCTGTCTATCTATCTCATCTGGACTATTCATCTATCAATCTATAATATAATTATCTGTTCCATCCATCCATCCATCCATAGATCCATCTCTATCGGTCTGTTGGTCTGTCAATTTGATCTCTATTTATCTGTCTATTGATCCATACCTACATACTGTATATCTATTTATCTGATGTCTATTTCTATTGTCCTATCCAACTATCTACAGTATGTACTGGATCCTTTCTCCATCCATCCCCTCTCAGCTGGAGTCTATTTATCTGCTCCCTTTATCTAGACATTACACTATATCCAGATAGTTTGTCTGTCTGTCTGATCTGATTCATCCATCCACCCATCCATCTGTTCAGTTCTAACCAGATCTATCTATCTATCTATCTATCTATCTATCTATCTATCTTGTGTCTTTGATTAATCATTACTGATCTTTAATGTTCAGTTATTCACTGAAATCTGAACAACAATTTCTTCCAAGAACTTTCACATTCCATCAGAGGCTGTACATCAGCGTATCTGTCAGTGTGAACCGAGAACTCCTTCACCCCGTGCTTGTGTTCTGGCATGACCCCAGCTGGAGTCTGGTGCTTATTAATGTAGAGACTGAACTCACCCACACACACACACACACATACACACACACACACACACACACACACACACACACACACACACACACACACACACACA
>JAQMYL010000016.1:19464884-19487486 GCA_030014365.1 Clarias pachynema | reverse complement strand
CTCATCCCTCCCCCCTGAGAGAGCTCGGCCAATCAGCTCTCTCTAGGCCTCCGGCTGTGAGAGGTTACAGCATCACCGGGGGTTCGAACCAGCGATCCCCGGATGATAGGGTGAGCACTTTACCACTGCGCCACTCGGAGGCCCCGGGTATGTTTGTTCTAACGACCTGAGTTTTATCTCATAGTGTCGCTTTAGATTACAGCTTCTTATTAGGGCCACAATTTTGAAACATATGAGACAAACTGGGTTTAAACGTCCTGCAGGACAAATAAACCTAAATTGCTAAGAATCTGTCCATTCATCTTTGAAGATAAAATTTTCATAGTCTACTTTTTTTGAGTAATCCATGCTGTGTTGCACTTTCGTTTCTGTTTCTTGAGGAGTTTGGCAGCTTATAGGTGCATTTCTGATTTCATCATAGTACAGGTTAAACTTCAGGCAAATATCTAAGTTAAGCCAAAGTTTCATTACATTAACAGACATCCATATCCAGAGCAATTTACATTTTTATCTGATGATACATCTGGGCCCTGCTCAAGGGGCCAACAGGGGCAACTTGGTGGTCATGGGATTTGAACCTGGGACCTTCCGAACTGTAGTCCAATGCCTTAACTTTTGAGCTACCGCTGATCATTAAATTTTGTTAGCATGATGCTGTGACTAATTCCGGCTAGACAGACAGACAGACAGACAGACAGACAGAAATTTTTCAGGTTTTCCCAAGTATAAAATGTAAAGATATCATTGAAAGAGCGAGTTCTGACCAATGTACAGACAAAACCTTTTTCTATATAGATTTATATATCTAGTTGCATTACTGCCAGAGATACTGTTATTTAAAATATTCTAAAAGTTTCTGACCAATCAGATTAAAGAATTCGATATATACTGAAGAAAAAAACATCATAAAACTTTTTTTGCCTGAAGAATTCATTTTTAACCGACATTTCAAGCCTATTTATTGTGAATCTTATAAATAAATAATCCCTCTAGCTCTAGCTCGTGTTCTTTAAATACAGAGTACATTTCGAACATCATCCTGCTCACATCTTTATTGTTATAGTCAGAGGAACAATGACTGAACACTGGGAAATAGCAGGATACGAGAACCTAGAGCCGTGTTACGTTCAATATTACTGCAGTTGTGCCAAAGTAACAGGTATATTTTTTGTGCATTATGGATTTTCCATTTATGAAAGCCGCGATGTGGGAAGAAACGATGAAGGAATGGAATTTAGCTTCGAAAAATCAATCCGGAATTACTGAAGCAGATGGAGGATTATCTGTTTAAAATTCAAAGTGCGCAGTCAGTTTCGTGCAGAATAGAAGTTAACGTCTCATAAGCTGATTGCTGCTAGTTTTGTGTTTTAAACAGCTTTATAGAGAATCTCTTTTTTTATTCTAGCTCATGTTGCAGTTCACTATGCAAGCATCATGTTTGTTAGATGACTGATATTAAATAAATGACATAATTCCTGGCACCTGATAATACGAGTAAACCTTCAGACCAATATAAGAACAGTTTTTTTTTCTCAGTATAAAAATACAGTCAGCTCTGAGAAGCTGATCAGTATGTATTTCTGTCATTTATTTATTAATTCTGCAGGTTCTATTTCTGTAGGTAACAGTTGCATTTACATAAAGAAGATATTAAACAACCCTGTTTCTTGCATTTCTTTAAAACTTTAACTCTACTTAATAATTTAGTAACCATTCATCCGTTTATAAAGCATTCAGTCACTTTAGAGTTTCAGAACGGTAGCGGTAAACGGCGACGATAACTTACCCCGTCTGAGTCCGGAGAATTTGGACTCCTGTACGGTAGGATGGGGGTGCAGCAGAGGAAGGGTTTCATAAGAGAGAGAGAGAGAGAGAGGTAGAGAGAGAGAGAGAGAGAGAGAGTTCTCTGGACTGACAGAACAGGAGATTGTGCTCTGATGAAAATCATATGCCTGTGCAGTTGTCTTTTTCTCCCCCCAAATGGAAGCCATCTAGACTAAAAATAAAGACTCTGCACTGTGCAAAAGTCTTGACACCCCCCCCCCCCTCATTTATTCATATTAAATTAACTTAAGTGAAAATTAAAGAAAAATGTTTCAGGTGCAAAGTGTCTAAAGAATCAAGAATCAAGAATTAGTTGTTTATGTAACAACCTCAGCAGCGACCTCGTTTCCCCTCTCATCTGTTTCCACCACTCAGCATTCAGCATCAGCGGTACACTAATCTAAACTGGAGTGTGAATGAGAGCCAAAAAGTTGACAAAAATGAAAAAAAAGTTATATTCGTTGAAGAACTATTCCTCAAGACTGTATTAAAATAAAATATAGGAAGTCTAGTTCTTCGGAAGGAAAATATGAAGAGATGAGGAGGAGGGGTCAAGACTTTTGCACAGTACTGTATATAATGTTTGGCATATGGTGTCATGTAAAAATAGTAATAAAGAGACAAAGAAGCGTTTTTTTGTTTGTTTGTTTTTTACTGAGAAATAAAAAACCCATGATCATTGGCGTAGTGAGGATTTATGGAACTTTTATATAAGGAGTCTCCGGTGTCGGTGTATAACGGTTTTCTGTCATATGAAAGTCTTCTGGAAAGTTTTTTTTTTTTTCAACTTTAAAAGAAGAATAAAGAGAGGCTTGTGAAGGTGCTGCTATAATATAAGTGAGAACAAGGAACGATCTTGATTTGACAAAATGTTAAATATTAAAGTAGCTCTAATTATTATCTCAGTCGGACAGATTCCTCGTGTGACACGCGAATTTCTCGGAGGCGAAGAAACTGATGATCAGACGCTTTCAGATCCAGGTCAAATGTCAGTGTGAAATCGGAGCGCACAGAAGAAAAAGTCTAATTAGCAGAGAGCAGCATTGCTTTAGGAGACGTGTCTCCTGCTGGTCCGGCACCGAGGACGAGGACAGCTGGAGTTCATTAGAGCAGAAAAAGGCTTTTTTCCCCCCTTTTACTTAAATGTGATAGAATTCCTAGCTGCAGGTACTTTTCCCACGGATCTCTCAACACACACACACACACACACATACACACACACACATACACAACGCTTGTCTTGAAATCTGCTTAAGGATTTCTACATTAGCATCTCGCTCACAGATTCTCATAGAGTTTCACTGTTTTACTTCACACATGCGAGTTTTTTCAGACTGTTGTTTCTCTTCTCAGGTTTTCTGTGATAGACTTTACTTTGTCTAATTCTGACTAGTTTTACAGTTTACTGTTTAAAACAATGTGTTTATATATTTTTCAGTAAATTTTTTTTATAATAGATGTCTGACAGTTTATATAAGGAAGAGGATTAGAGCCACGATAAAAACTATTATTTGAGTTCTGCCTTTATTCTGACTTAAATTTGTTTTTTTAAGTCAGAATTTTAAAAAGAGAAAGTGAGAAGTCAAATATTGTTTTTGCTTTTTTTTGTTTGTTTTTTCTCCCTCAGAATTATGACTTTCATTAATTTAATGTCATTCTGATTTAGTATCAGAATTCAAATTTGTTTCTCAGAATTCTCAAAAAAGTCAGAACTTTTACACCCTGAATTGTTTCAATGTCAGAATTTGAATTCTAAATTTAATTCAAATTCAAAATTCAAATTTTATTTGTCACATACCCAGTCATACACAGTACGATATGCAGTGAAATGCTTATACAACCGCTCGTGACCTTAAAAATCAAGATCATCAATAAATTATGAAATAGAATAAGAATAAAATATAGAAAAACTTAGCTGCAGAAAAAATGGAAGAACCAAATATAAAATATGGGATATAAAAAGATATTTAAAAAACAAAATATAGACAATAATGGCTGTACAAATATGGAAAATATGGAAAAGTGTACAAAATGAAATGGAATAGAAATGTCCAGAAAGAACATAGAATTCTGACTTTAATCTACTTGACTTGACTTGAGTAATTCTGATTTTAATAACGTAATTCAAAAATTTTCTCAGAATTCTCAAAAACGTCTGAGATTAAAGTCAGAATTCTATTTTTTTTTTTAATCTCATTCTGTCTTAATTGTCACAGCTCTAATTGTTTTTCTCAGAATTCTGAGATTAAAGTCACAGAAGCCTGTTATTGGCTAGTCTTGGTGTGAAAGTATGCCCCTCCCACAAAGACAGCATGGCCAAAACGCTGCTTTTATATACAGGAGAATCACCAGAGTTATTCCTTATTTATTTACGTTTAATTCTTTTGATTTTCCCATAGACTAAACAACATTTGTCTGCTATGGAGACATAACGGCACTATAATATCTTATTATCTTAACTGACTGGTGAAATGATACATTTGCGATATAAGAGTATGTATAGGAATCTGCACACATGCTGTGTGTGTATTTGAGTTTGTTGATTTAGCGTGTGATGATTTCGGTCTCGCTGTGCTCGAGGCTCCTGGAGGTGATGAGAAGTTGGAGAAAGAGCAGATGTTGTGTTTGTGTTCGTCAGAGCTGAAGAGTTTTACGGTGTGTGTGACGTGTGAGAGAGCGGGGATCGTCCCACGGAACACAGCTAGAATAATCAGCCCAGCTCCAGGGCATAAATCACACATCCTCACACACACACACACACACACACACACACACACAATGTGTAAAAGCTTCACAGCTTGAGTGTGTCATGTCACTTCTTATTGTTTTCTTAATCTTTCTCTGTGCATGGACCTTACACACATACGTAAGCTTTTAGGCGGATAGCTCCTAAACAGGCATGATTTACATCCTTATTATGCTACGTAAAGTGTTTTCTGCTTCTTGGGTGTAATCGTACGAGACATGTTGACATACCCCCATCAGAGATGACCTTTTAAACATCCTTTGCTTTTAAAAGGTCACTGTATGCAAATTTGAAATCTCCTAACCAATCAAGCGGGATCATTGAGACTTTCCCTAATTGTTAATGATGAGGCGTATCACTTGTCGTTACAGTGTAGCGTGACGTGTGGATCCGGCCAGAGGAGTCGCGCTGTGGCGTGTGTGAATCACAGCGGAGACGAGATCCACGACTCGCACTGTTCGACGGAGGAGAGACCGGACCACAGCGAGCCGTGTAACACACAACCCTGCGAGGTCATCTGGATCACAGGGGAGTGGACAGAGGTGAGGACAGGGGACGGGGCAAAAACAAGCAAAGGTGTTTTTAGATATTTGCAGATTTCACATAATTCAACTCAACAAAATCAGATGGAGATCATATCACACTGTTCTGTACTGAAGCCACTTCAAGTTCATAAGCTTCCTCTCATCTCCAATAGCGGAGGAGGATTGTCTGACGGCCATTTTTTTAAAAATCAGCCAATTAGAATTTCCCCCTATTGTGACCTCATATAAGATGATACCATCAACACTAACATGATACATTTATAGGATTTCTATAAAGGGAGATTGAGGTTGCATTGTCTGAGGGTTTATTTCAGATAGTACATTAAGACACACCCTATGATGGAGTTCTGAGACCTGTGTTAACTTGTTCCAGAAATAAACAATATGGGACGTTTAATGTGAAAAACAGTGAGAAACATTTTAAGGGAAAAAAAAACTTGGATCTGGTCTCCATATACTTTTTATTTTCTTCATATATAGTATATAAACTGTATACCTTGTATAGAGAATATACAGTATAACTTATATACTGTATATGTTGTATAGAGTACATACAGTATAACTAATATACTGTATACCTAATATGGAGTACATATACCTATTATACTGTATACCTTGTATAGCGAATACATAACTAACATACTGTATATGTTGTATAGTGTACATATAACTAATATACTGTATACCTAATACGGAGTACATATTCCTGGTATACTGTATACAAGGGGCATTTAAGTTAAACCGTGAACTGTGCGAGCGTTTTAAAGATTGTCGAATATCCGTGAATGATGATTGCAGTCATTCCTGTAAATATTCAGTCAGTGGAACGCCTGATCCTTAAAAAAAAAAAAAACATCTCTAACTTGCAGAATAGACGCATTTGTCTTTGGGAACTGTACACACAGTCATTCACCAACATCACTTGCATGTTACAAGAACTCGGCTGGGAGTTATTGCCACATCCACGTGTAGTCCAAACCTCGCTCTAAGCCATTTCCACATGTTTGGGCCATTAAAGGAGTTCCTGGGAGGCCGGCGTTTCAGATATGAATCAGGCAGTCCGAACATGGCTCCGGCGTACAGAGAAAACGTTCTACCTTGATGGTATCCAAGCACTAGTGAAACACTGTGCTGGGATAATTGCATTAGTGCATCAGGGGATTATATAGAGAAATAACTGATCAAAAGTCTCACTTTGACTTGAACACCCCCATAGCTTTATTTTATACGTTTTTTATTTATTTATTTATTTATTTTATTTTCTTTAGGTAAGACTAGATTTGGATTACAGTATAATCTCAGTTAGATTGTTATACGTAATTTCCTATAATAAAGACCTGCCTATGATGATGTCACTCCATCAGTTGTTAATGATGAGGCGTATCACTTGTCGTTACAGTGTAGCGTGACGTGTGGATCCGGCCAGAGGAGTCGCGCTGTGGTGTGTGTGAATCACAGCAGGGACGAGATCCACGACTCGCACTGTTCAGCAGAGAAGAGACCGGACCACAGCGAGCCGTGTAACACACAACCCTGCGAGGTCATCTGGATCACAGGGGACTGGGAGGAGGTAAGAGAAAAAGAAAAGTCATGATAGTTATTTAAATTATGCTTATACTGAAATGCCCAGTAAGTGTGTAGAGTATGTGGTAAAGCGTAGTCTTCCCCAGTGCTCCGTCACCTGCGGTCAGGGCTACCAGAGGAGGCGGGTCTCCTGTAGTGAAGTGCATTCTGGGAACGCAAATTATGAATACAGCCACCAGGGGTCATCCGGCTGCCCGGGGACACCTCCTGAGAGCTACCAAGTGTGTCGGCTACCTCCGTGCCCTGCGAGCCATGTGTACAGCTGGAGAGTGGGCATCTGGGGACCCGTAAGTGTGATACCTCTTAATGATATTGAGTTATTGATAACCTGATCTGATAATCTGATTCTGCACAGATAACAGATGTTACTGAAAAAATATTTGATCATGTTATTTCTTCTTCAAATTCTAAACCATATGGTGTTATCGTTCTTATTAGTGTTCAGTGAACTGTGCTGACGGCTGGATGGAGCGCATGGTGCAGTGTTACTCAGAAGACGGGGAGCTCAGTGATGAGTGTGACTTCAGCTCGAAGCCAGAGAGTCGCAGGCCCTGCACCAACCCAGACTGTGAGTGGAAATAACACCCGTATACATATAGTATATACACACACACAAAAAAAAGTGTTATTGGACCGCCTTTTGTTTTAATTACAAACCAAAAAAAAAATGTATGCAATATTACAATATTTACTTCCTTCCAGAAGGAACTGATTTATCTCCAAGATCTTGTACTGATGATTGGAGAGTCTGTGTAAAGCCTTCTCCAGCACATCCCAAAGATTCGCAATGGGGTTAAGGTCTGGACTCTGTGGTGGCCAATCCATATGTGGAAATGATGTCTCATGCTCCCTGGAGCACTCTTTCATAATTTAATCTTGACATCATCATTTTGAACTCATCAGACTTTTTTACAATGCTCCACAGTCCGTTCTTCATGCCCCTTAGCAAATCGAAACCATTTTTCCTCCAATTAGCCTCATTGATAAGTGGTTTTCTTAAGGCGACACCGCTGTTTAGTCCCAATCCCTTGTTGGTTCTCTTTGCATTGTGCGTGTGGAAATGAGCTTATACGTAGCCATGAGTTCTAATGTTATTTTGTTTTTCTTATGATTGGATTCACTTAGTGTTTCAATGATCTCCCATGATCTCCATTAAGATGATGGGTCAGCACTATCCCTCCAGGTTTTAATCATGTGTTTTTTCAAGTTCTTAACCCAATATTAGTAGCTTTAACAATCTCTTTAGTTCTGTTTTTTTGCCATTTAGACATATCCATGATAGAAAGACTATGTCCTTTTGGACATAATGATGGCAGTACAATAACCTTTTGAACATATCCGTGATGGCAATAATATGACCTTTTGGACATAACAATGATGGCAGAACCATGCACTACTGGACACTGACCCTCTGAAACAGAGGAACATCTTTGCCCTGATCACAGGATACGTCTTCTGACGTGGTTGTTTAAGAAATGAGAAGTTTCTCACTGCATCAGTTCGGGTTAAATAACTTGTTGCAGCTGAAACATATTAATCACTGCAGTAATTATTCAACGGAAGCCTCTTAACTATTTGCTTAGTTAAATCCAGGTGGTGACTTTTTTTTCCAGGTCATGTATATATACTGTATATATAGATCAGGACTGGTTCAGCATCCACCTCTCTCTCTCTCTCTCTCTCTCTCTCTCTCTATCTCTTATTCTTCAGGTGAATTGCCGTTTAGCTGCAGGGATGTCCAGATGCAGAACAGTGTTGTATCTGATGGAGAGCAGCTTCTCAGCGTACAGGGCAAAGCACGTAATGTAAGACTCCTTCACCAGACACTCGTCTCACACTCATCCCGTTACCGTGCATCCCAGTTTATTCCTTCTCTCTCTTTTTTTTTTTCATATCTCTCTCTCATTCCTTCTACTCTGCATCCTGTCTTTAGATCTACTGTTCAGACATGCACACGGAAAGTCCGAAAGAGTACATCACGCTCACAACCGGAGAGGAGGAAAACTTCTCGGAGGTTTTTGCATACAGGTAAAAAAAAAAAAAATTTTTTTAAAGATTGAGAGACGTTTGTATTTTCTGTCAGCTCTTTTTATCTTAAGGATTTGTTCTTACATCATAAGTACAGTGGAATCTTGGATTATGAGCATAATTTGTTTCGGAAGCGGGCTCGTATTTCAAGCACTTGTAAACCAAAGCGAATTTTCCCATAAGAAATAATTGAAACTCAACATCAGTTGTGATCACGTGACGCTCGGCATCAAAACAAGAAGTGCATTAATGCTACGTGATGCTCGGTACTTGTAAACCATAACTTATTCTTTTTCCAAATCAAAATTTATTAAAAATCTTCGCTCATCTTGCGGAACACTCGCACACCACGTTACTCTCAATCCGAGGTTCCCGTGTAGGTATATTTATATTTGGATAATTATATAAAATTTGGCTAATTATTTTGTCCTTTTGTTTGTTTGTTGTCCAGGTTGGTGGATCCCACACAGTGCCCATCAAACCTGATCCACAGGGAGGAGTGCCAGTGCCGGAGAGACTACACAGCCGCTGGTCTGTCCACTTTCACCCGGGTCCGACTGGACCTGAGCAAGATGGCCGTCATCAGTGAGTCAAAGGATCCTTCAAACACACTACAGAGGCTTAAATACTGGTTGAAGCTAAAATATTAAATACGTATTTAATATACTGTATCTGGTAAATATCTAGCATAACATTCGGTTCTTCTGTGACGTCAGCGAGACTGACGGATCTGACTTACTGCAATCTAAAACGCCAACGGAAGTCCAGTGAATGCTACAGGAATAAAATAAATAAATAAATACATACATAAACAACAACAGTGTGTGCAGATGTAGGAAAAAAATCAAGGACAGAGTTGAGCACAACACACAGCAAACAATAAAACATGATTTTATCTGGATATAGAGTTACATTTAATATTATGAAACGTCCAATTGGGAACACCAATCAGCCTAATCTGCATGTCTTTCTCACGACATGCACACAGACCCAAGGCCCAGGGTCAGGGGTAACTCAATGGTTAGGGCATTGGACTTTGGACCAAGTTCAAATCCCACAGCCACCAAGTTGTCCCTGTTGGGCCCTTGAGCAAGGCCCTTAACCCTCAACTGCTCAGATGTATAATGAGATAAAAATATAAGCTGCTCTGGATAAGTACGTCTGCCTAAATGGAAATGTATGGCAGGAATCAAACCCAGAACCTAGAGGTGCAAGGCGACAGTGCTAACCACTTAGCCACGAGCTATACTGAACTCTAAAACCTTGGATTTCCTACAATCCTCAGGGATCAAATTCAGGAATGTGGAACACTTAATAACAGTAGTTCCTCCTATCACTTGTGTCATAGAAACTATAAAAAGTCATGGAAGGAGTCTCCAGTGTCAGACACCACCCTGTCACTGATTATCTTCCTATTATAGCAACGTATTTGCAAACCCAGTCCAATCCTGTTGTTGCAAACCCAATCCAATCCTGTTGTTCATACAATGCATTTACTTCATCATGTTTGCTCGAGTATAAGGACAGTATGATTCCCAACAGCTGCATTTGCTTTTGTCACACTGTCAGATCGCACATACACACAGCTGATCTGGACATCCATGCACTGCAGTGCACATCTGGCGGAAAAGGACACGCCTGAACTTCTCTACGCTGTGAAAAAAATGCAAAACCCTCCGCGGTGCCTCGTTCCACATGCTGGTTAGATGGCTTTTCTGCTTATGAGGTTTAAAGCAAATATACTGTAGGACACATATCTACTTCAGTCAAGCAATAGCATCGGCATCAACACAACATTAACATGCTGGACAAGTTTAGAACGAGCGTTTCAGTTTCTGCAGTGCACGTGACATATACGCTTTATAAGCAGTGGTGCTAATCCAAAGCATCTCCCAGAGGGACAGCCATGGCGGAAGACCCTTTACGCACTTGTGTCATAGCCATGAAGTTACGAGGTGAAATATAGCTTAACGGACCCCCTTGTAACTCTCTGTGCAATCAGATGGCTAAGAGAGAGGGACGTGCTGCGAAAGCAAAACATATGGCTCGTGTTCGACGAAAGGAACAGGAAATAACAGAGGGTCGTGTCGAGTGGCAGTGCCGCTGGCCTCAGACATAGTGTAGCTGCTATTCTACATGGAAACACATGCTATAGAACAAAAAATAAATAAATACTAAGAATTCCAAACCACTTGTCACTTTCATTTACTTATATTGGAAATAACCTGAAAGATCATGAACCTTATAGACGTCGATGTAGAATAAATATGCTGAGTTTAAAAATAGGAAGTAAGTGGAGTTTTGGAAATCGTTGTACCGTGGCTTATTGGACACCACTATGTTATAGTTTTAATATAATCGAATCGTGCCCTACCAAGCCATTTGGATAGACCAAAATAAAAAGTACAATAGGTTTTTTTGGACAATGCAGTGATAGTAAAACCTTGGTCATTTGCACACAACCAGGGCAGTAGAAAAATGACATTTCGGACAAAATTGTCATGATAATGGTACTATAAAATCTTGGACATGACTCTGATGTTAGTACCAAGGTAAAACCATGTCTCACTGGGCATAACCATGATGATAAAACCATTGGCTTTTGCGCACAAGGGTAATAATGTTACCTAGACACAGGTCTACTGGGGCTACTACTACCACCCAGTCGGGAGGGCCAAAGACTATCATATGTTTCCTCCAAAACACGTGACGCCAGCCGACCGCATCTTTTCGAACTGCTCGCTCACGCACCGCTAGGGGCAGCGTAACACACTCGGAGGACAGCGCTAGCCGCTCCTTCCGATTGCGTGAGCTCACAGACGCCCCTGATTGGCTGTAGAGCCGTGATTATTGTGGGGCGCCCTCTCTCTAGGCGTTCAGCTGCGAGAGGTTACAGCATCTCCGGATGATAGGGCGAGCACTTTACCACTGCGCCACATCATTTTTTTATATACTCTGGATAATGTTATCATATCTTCTGCATCTAACTCAGATGTTAGTACAGAGGCGAAATCATTTATGGCGTCACCATGCTGGTAGTTTATGGTCTTTTGGGGATAACTGTGATGGTTGTACAGCATCATAGTATTTTGAATACAGTCATGCTGATAGTGCCATGCATTTGTCCCTATACTGTACCATATATTAGTCTTTTGGGTATAAAGATGATAGAACCATGGCCTTCTGTACTCCATCATGATTATAATACTGTGCCCTTTGGGACATATCCATGATGGCAGTACCATGACATTTTGGACAGATTCATGATGGCAGTACAATGCCCTTTTGGACATAAAAATGATGGCAGTACCATGACCTTTTGGATCTAACCATTATGGCAGTACGACGACCATTTAGACATATCCATGATAGAACCACTATGTCCTTATGGACATAACAATGATGGCAGTACAATGACCTTTTGAACATATCCATGATGGCAGTAATATGACCTTTTGGACATAACAATAATGGCAGAACCATGTACTACTGGATATAACCGTGTCGCGAGTACCATGACCATGTGGTCATATCCATGATGGCAGTACTATGACCTTTTGAAATGACCATGATGGCAGAACCATGTCTTACTGGACATAGTGTAACCATGACTTTTTGGCCATGTTGCCAGTACCATGACCATTTGGTCATAGCCATGATGGCAGTACCATGACCATTTGGACATAACCATGATGAAAGGACCATGACCTTTTGGACATAACCAAGGTTGTAGTATCATTATAGGGTCATGATTGTGGTAATGACTGTCTACTGTGCTGTATGGTAAAACTGAACTATTACACATGATGGTACTCCCTGACCTTTTTAAATTCTTCCATGATGGTAACAGCAGGACCATTTTTTTTGGACAATACCATAATAGAACCATATATTTAGACCATATCATGATTAAAGAAGATGGGAGAAAGGCTGATTTTGGACACTACCCTTATGGTAGCTTTTGGTGCACTACAATGATGGTAGGATGACGGAAAGAGCAGATTTTTCTAACCCTGATGGTCCATGTCCATTATTTTTGAAGAATAAAAAAAGATTCTAACTTTAAATATTATAAACTGAAGAGCTCTTTCTTCTTACCAAAACTATCCAGAAGAGGTCAAACCTGCCCAGTGTGTGAGTGTATGCATTCCCAACATGTGACCTATGGTTAGGTCAGAGAATGCTAGCCTGGCATCTGGAGAGGTTAATGACACTAATCTTCTCCTCAACGGTGGACCTGTTTGGAAAGTGGGGTCATGAGTGAATCCAGAATAAACATTGTGGTTAATTACACTTCTGTCTAATGTCAGTGAGCTGGCAGACGTACGTAGCGCCCTAAGATTAGCGTTAAAAAACTTCTGCGCTAACCTTTGCCCGCACTTGCCCAGGAATCCATTAGGACCAAGCGTGAAGGGGTTAATGGTTTCAAGATTGCAGTTCGCGTTTGCTAAAAAAGCTCAAGATTACAAGGCAAGGACTTGATTGGTCCAAATGCCCTTGTATTATGTTTCACTTATATATCACTTATCCTTATTATGGAATAGGTGGCAGCCTCCGAGAGGAAAAGTGGTCAGATTGGGGACTGTTCACAACCCCAGAGCTCAAAAATAACTGTACTACAAACTTAACTAAGTGTTATAAAGACAGCATGTACTTCAAATAAGCCACACACACACACACACACACTGTCTAAATCTAGCAGAGTAAATGATTTGTTTTTCTGTTTTGTTTTTTCTAGCCACAGACTGGAAGTACTCGTACACTCGAGAAGGTCATAAGGTTCCTTTCGCCACAGCAGGGGACTGCTACAGCGCCGCCCGCTGTCCACAGGTGGGAAAGACTTCTCGGGATAATTAGGCATCCTGGGAATGTAACACAAAGTTTTGATCAAGGCTATGTTGGCACGCAGTGAACAAAAGCACATGTGGGTGGCATTGGCTGGTACTGAAATAGACACAAATCAGCCAAGATTAAAGAAGCTTGTAGGAAATGAGAAATGTATAGAGTTTAAGAGGAATGTGTGTGTGTGTGTTTGTGTGTGTGTGAGCGTGTGTGTGTTTTTGCAGACCCTGCCAGATTGAATTTAAATCCAGCAATCTATCTGTCATCTGGCGCTCATTTCTCAACTCTTAACCGTTTCATCGATCCTATATTTCGACATCGGTGTTTTTTTCCAGCTCTCCACCACACTCGCTCTCTCTTTCTTTTCTTGATCATGGTCCTAAGCCTCTCAGCTCCCTAGATGAGAGAAAACACTCAGAAACAGACTTTCCTTTATCCTCTTTTCCGTTCCACGAGTCACTGGAGAGGAAGCGTAGCTCAGCTCGTCGCTGTGTTTCATTCAAACAGTGCGAATGGATTTGGGTGGATTAGGATTCTGTTAGTTTTGCTTGTTTCAAACAATCGATGCTCATGAATATCCTATAAATGAACTTATTTATTTGTGTGTTATTTATTTGAGCCTTCTAAGGGTGGCGGCAGTGTGGTTTAGAAGTCACCTTGCACCTCCAGGGTCCAGGTTCGATTCCTGCCTCAGGATCTGTGTGCATGGAGTTTGCATGTTCTCCTCGTGCTTGCTGGGTTTCCTCCATGTACTCTGGTTTCCTCCCAAAGTCCAAATACATGCAGATTAGGCTAACTGGCGTTCTCAAATTGCCCATAGTGTATGAATGTGTATGTGTGTGTGCCCTGTGTTGGATTGGCAATCCATTGCCAACATCCACCTTGTTCCCTGAGCTTCCAGGAATAGGTTCCATGGTGCCTGCAACCCTACATGGGTTCTTGGTATCTTGGTAGACCCTCCATTGAATATAGCTACAGCTGGGATATGTAATGTCTAGATCCAGATGTTTTTGTCCATATTTCTTGAAAAAGGCTGCTTAAAATCTGTCACATTAATTGGAGACCATTGGCGAACAGTCATCGAAAAGTTCCCTGGCAGGTTAAGAACCGAGCGTGGATATACAGTATATATAGTTATTCAATTTATATTTCTTGAAACCACTGCTATGAAAAACATTCACTAACATCTGACTATTTCCATATGAGAGACTCTACACTAATATGGATTGCATTTGTGTTTCTGTTCTGGATCTCCAGGGCCGATTCAGACTCAACCTCTCCGGGACGGGCTTCCAGGTGGCTGAGAGTACGCAGTGGATCTCCCATGGGAACTACGCCATAGCGGACATCCACAAGTCCGAGGTACCTCGCTCATAACGGAAGCGAAAAAAGTCCCAAGCAAACATCTATTAATCCGAT
Organism: Clarias pachynema; assembly: GCA_030014365.1. Classification (NCBI taxonomy): domain Eukaryota; kingdom Metazoa; phylum Chordata; class Actinopteri; order Siluriformes; family Clariidae; genus Clarias; species Clarias pachynema. The sequence continues at coordinate 19,472,498 of JAQMYL010000016.1, read as the reverse complement.
CTTTTCTCCTGATCCTAATCATTTCCCTACAACCTTCTCTCATTTCCTAAATCCTCACTAATCCTGATTCCTCTACTTCCCTCTTCTTCTTTTTTTTTCCGACTTCCCTTATCAATCCCTCCCTCCCTCCCTTCCTTAAACACTTTCTCCTCTCATTGCATCATCTCCCTCTCGGCTGCACAGCTAGGGAGCACTATTGAGCAGTTGCCACAACTCTGTTCCTGGGTTTCTCATTGAAGTCAGTCTGAGGTGCCTTTTTTGGCAGGGAGTGAAAAGGTTTGAAATGAAAAGCGGTCCACACGGAGAGCAAAGTGGACAGAAAATCAGTTGTAGTAAGTCAAGAGCTGCGGAGAACCCTGCTGAATGGATCATTATATCGATAGCAGCCTGCTTTTTTTTATTTCCTTGTGTGATGCTGTTTCCTGGACTTGTCTCACATTGTTATTTATGCAGTTTATTATTGTACAGCTTTGAGTGATTACATACAGAGTTCAAAAGATGTATTAGATCGAGCGCATTAATAAAACTTATTACCATGAATGGAACTGGAACTGCTGTCAGAGCTGAATTTATAGAAATGTTCCTTTTTTAGATGGATTTTGAGAATTCTAGAACAGTGCTCTGATATGATCTTTCATATAGTTGTGCTCAAAAGTTTGCACACCCTGAAAGAAATAGTTAAACATTGCCTTTTTTATTTTTATTTTATTTTTTTAAATATGACTGATAATGCAACATATCTTATAATTATTTAAGGATAGTGGTCACATGTAGTCATTAATTATCACATAGTTGTTTGACTCCTTTTTAAAACCTAATGATAAGTAAAATCACCCAAATAACCCTGATTAAAAGTTTACTTGGATATCCTTGAATATTTGGCCACATTATAAACACCCTATAAAGTTTCTCAGCCCAAAGAGACAAAAAACTGCCAAAGGACCTGCGAAATAAGGTCGTTCAATTTTTTTAAAGCAGGAAAAGGATATAAACATATACAGTATCTTAACACTTGAAAATACCAGTCAATACTGTTCAAACCTCTGATAACGAGGTGGAGAATATGAGGTTCTTTTGATACCAAACCAGGGTCAGGTTAGACCAAGAAAAGATCTTAGAGCCTGAAGGATTGTTCGGGATGCAAAGAAAATCCCAGAACAACTTTTGTGAGAGAGAAACAAAGATCACAATTAGGAGGTACTTGAGGTTACTGCGCCCATGCAACAAATAGACCAGACGTGTAGTACAAGCAGAGCCACTTGGAGTGATGAGATCAAAATGTTGGTTTGGATATGTTTGGGTAGGAGTGAAAACACCATCCCCACTGTAAAGCATGAAGGTGGATTTCTGATCTTCTGGGTCTGTGTGTGAGCTTCAGTGGCTCAGGGAGGAGGTTAGGCAAAATTGTCGGTAACATGAATGCAGCAGAAAACACTGGCAGGCAATTTGCACGAAAGCTGTGCATGGGACACTCTTGGACAATGCTCCAAAGCACAAGGACAAGTTGACCCTCGAATGTCTACAGCAGAAAAAGGTGAAGGTTCAATATCACTGAGTCACTTTGGGGAGATCTCAAATGTGCAGTTCATGCAAGACAACCAAAACATTTACAGGAACTGGAGGCATTTTGCCAAGAAGAACGGGCAGGTATACCACCGGATAGAATTTATACCATCATTAAGACCAAGATGGCGCCGGTCAGGTCGGCTGCCGTCACGACTGCTCCGACCTATTTTACTTTGTTTACGTCTTTATTTCTGTATTGTACAGCTGTTTCTTATTTTTCTATATTTTTTCATATATTTTTCTTATATTGTATATTTTGTACTGTACAGTCATTTTATTTTATATTTTATATTTTATTTTATTTTATTCTTTCTTAGTTAAATTTATCTTCTTTTTTCTTTTTCATATTTATTTCCTATTCATAGTCTTTATTTTAAGGTCAAGGGCAGTTGTCTAAGCATTTCACTGCATATCGTACTATGTATGACTGTGTATGTGACAAATAAAAATTTGAATTTGAGTATTGGTAGCCTATTGTAAAGATGTTACCAATGTTTTTTTTAACGGAAGTTTGTATTCAGAAAAGTAATGTGATTTATGGTACTTGTAAATGTAAATCTTAAACCTGTAACTATTTCTGTTCTTAAATAAGCGCATTTCTTATAAAGATACCCATAAATAAAGAGGGTGGAGTACATTTACATGTAAATCAGCTCACACGTTGAGAGTTTAAACAGCTGCACGGAGGTTAACGGGCCATTGAGAGCACTTTCTGCACATTAACACCTGGAGGACAGTCAGGAGCGAGTGTGTGTGTGTGTGTGTGTGTGTGTGTGTGTGAACTTTCCCGCTATAAACTCCCCTGTCTCTGCGTGTCTCGTCATTACAGTGAGTTTGTAGCACCGGTGCAGGATGAGTGCATGTGAAGTTTGCGGGAAAACCGAGAGATCCGGTGTCACGCTGCACAGGTAGATACACAAGAAACACACTTTACTCATAGTCACATGGTTTAGATGTTTGTGCATGACAGCGCTGTTCCCTTCTGCAGGTTCCCTCAGGAGGAAGAGAAGCTCCAGCACTGGATCTCAAGCATGCAGACAGCTGCAGGACGGAGACCCTCGGAGTCTGCACTGTTGTGTTCAGATCATTTCACCTCAGACTGCTTCCACTCTCCAGGACAGCTACACTCCCATGCTGTCCCTTCTGTCTTTCAGCCAACGGTAAGAAAATATTTACATTTTTTTTATATACAGTTATGAAACATAAAGAGGGAGCATTTTTATTGCCTTAATTATGCCTCTGTGTTGTGATTGTCATTATTTTAACAACACAAACCACTGGCCCCTAATCCCAAATCACAGACCCCTATTTGTAAACCGTTATTTAAAAACCTTTCTTTGATTAGAACGTAGTAAAGAAGTTATGGACAGGAATGAGTTTTTAACAAGACAATATACTCTGTGTTCTGTAAAATGGCAATAAAATGTATTCTCCCTTGTGGTTGTGTTGGTATTCTTAATCACAAGCCTTATGTATATTTAGTGTGTACCTTTTAATAAAAAAGGCACACCTAATAAAGCATTAAAGCTGTACTCCAATGCACCTTAAATCCACATTCCACATGAACTGCTCGGCCATTTGGATTTGAATAAACACTTTGATTATATAATTATTTAATCCTAACTGATGCAGAATAAGAGATATTTATATATTAAAGCTTGTTACTGAGGCAATGTGGTTAGCACTGTTGCCTTGCACCTCCAGGGTCCGGGTTCGATTCCCGCATTTGTTCGGTTTGCATGTTTTCCCTGTGCATGGTGGGTTTCCTCCGGGTGCTCCAGTTCCCTTGCACAGTCCAAAAACATGCAGATTAGGCTAACTGGCATTCCCAAATTAGCCCGTAGTGTGTGAATGAGCATGTGGATTAACACTCTGTCTAGGGTGTATCCTGCCTCGTGCCCCAAGTCAATGAGTGAAGATTGTTACTGTTTCAGAAGGATCAAATTTTGGCCTGCCGTAAGCAACGAATTAACATGATTTGGAAAAAATACATAACTTTTATGAGCTCCCCCAGACGCACAGATAAAGACACCCAAGTTTTCTAAAATATTTTCCTGATACATCTAATGTGTTGTCAGGTTCTGGGTTTCGATTAAAGTATGACATTTATAATCTAATTAGCTAGAAATTCTGTTTAATTTTTTTATTAACGAGCTATATCAAAACAGCAGCTAACCTTCACACTAAACTAATAGTAAAATGTATATTTAAATGGTTAATTTGTTTTGATTACTATTTCACTGTCAATTACATTTGCCATTATTACTAATGACAGTGACATGACAAAGTGGAATTTAATCATATCAAAATGATATCAATTGTTATAAATATGTTAGCAACCGTTTCAAGTGTCATGCAGTGGAACAGTAGAAACAAATTAGATCCTGTTAGTTAGGTAACAGTTGAATGAAAGTCATACACTCATTTTCCCCTCTCTATATTAAAATGCATATTTTGTCATGTTACCGAAATTGAATGACGGACCAAAATACGTTATAAAAACAATGTAAGAAAAATAATAAATAAAAATAAGTAAAAACAACCAACTTTTTTTGTGACATTCTTCATGTTTTCATTAATTATAGGAAGAAACATTGGCTGCATGCCCAGACACCTCAGAACACAAGTTTTGTGAGCGTTGTGAAAAACAACTTCACCTGATTGAAAAGTCGTACAAACTAAAGCTACTTTCAACCCAACTGAAGGTGAAGAAATACGAAAAAGAGCTGAATGAGCAGTCCCGCAAGATGACTAAGCTACAGAGAAAAGTGATCGTTTTACAGACTGCAATGAAAGTCATGAGCATGAGGAAGACGACATCTACACCAAAATGATCAGGATCTTCATTGACAACCTCCAGCTTGATGCAAATCTGTGTCCTGAACACAGAAGTTGTACATGACTGTTGTGACCAAGCTATGATGTATAGCATCTAACAAGTAACAACTGCATGGTGTCAGGACACATGGTTTAATACAGCTCTACATAATGTAGGGGAGGTATGGCATAAAGTTTGAAGGCTTGGCTGCATGATAGATTAGTTGCTAAACAATTAAATAATCCTTAACTGACAGTAAACCATTGCTTGTTAAACGCACCAGCTAAAACACACTCATTTTAAAATCAAACTTTGTTCAATTCTGTTGAGTAAAAATAATTGTGTGATCAGTGCAAATCAGACCATGTTTACTACAGACATGATACAAGTCTAACATTTTTCATGAAAATCATTACACATTTCAACTGTTTAAAAAAATCTTTTACTTTGATATCAGATGAATCAATAAAAATGTAAACATTTCATATGTATGAAAAACACAAATCCACTAATGTAATCTGATATAATGACAAACAGATAAATAATTACTTTCTATAGCAACAAAAGTGCACAAGGAACTCCACACACAGTGTAATATAAAACTGGTAGCACCGATTGATGATATCTTTTGTCTAAACACTACAGAACCACTGTAGTTAATTAAAGGCAAACTGCTATGAAACACATTGAATATGTTTATATTAAAAAATTTGTAATGTGTTTACTGAATTGGTTGGATTGGTTTGTTGGTATTTTGGTTGTTGGTAAAATAAAAAAAAATTTATTTCCTCCCTAACTTGCTCATTTACCAGTTCCCACTCACCAGTCAGCTCACCCTTATCACATAACAGCTACATATAGTTTATAAAACCTGCTGCTCATTCTACATCACAAAGAAACCAGATACATTAACACTACTTGCCATCTTCCATATAAAAGAGTTCACAAACAAGTTCACTAGTGTTTAGTGACAGGGGAAAAAGAAATGCAATCCCTTCTACCAAAAATGTGCCAGGTCAATTTTTCTTTCTTGCCATGGATGGCTGTGGTATTGAACTTACAATTTCATGATTAACCTTTTTCTGTTGCAATAGCAGTCATGTGCCATGCTTATGGCAAAAACCATAAGTGCTTCTTTTCTGGCTAATAATTTTCAAGTCACATTCATATAGAAGTAGCAGAGACAGCAAACACAATGCACCCGTACAACACAGTCATGCAGCTTTATGTCAGAGCCACAGATCAGCTAGTTTGAGATGAACAGTGTGATTTCACTGACAGCAGCAACTTTGTAATCTGATCTGTTTGAGCAAAATGTACAGATGAAGAGGTGGGAGAGCTGGATACACTAAAGAACTGCTGCATTGCTCTCTTTAGGTAGTTATAAAGCAAAGGCTAAACCCCTGCACCATACTATGGTACTGTGGGTAATAGAGGTAACTGCTACTTAAAGTCAAAATAGACCAATATCTTAATGAATGTTGGAAATCTACTTAGAATTTCATTACAAAACAGTTTAGATGTTGGTTTGTTTATATGCAAGTCATTTAGGGTAGACGTTTCCTTCTTAAGCCCTTTTCAGACATGGGATAGACATCATTTGTCTATTGCAGGCTTTCTGTCATTCAGACACTTTTATGTTAAAACTCCCCATGGCTTTATTCAGACTGTTCAGATTAATTCAGTCAGTTTAGCTAACACTGGGCCATACATATTTATTCATGATTAAATCTCAGTGTCAGTGTAATATTACTTTTACACATAATTTAAAGTTATTTTTAATCATGATCGTTTGTTCTACATCAGTACAGCATGATTATACTATCATTAAACTTCTTGTGACTATATGCAGTTCAAACCATGTTAAAATGATCTGTAAATGTTACTAGTTACTAGTAAATGTTACGTGTAAGAATTTTTTGATGGAAAATTGACCATGATCCTCATACAGGTGAGGCTGACGCATTCAGATATTTTCAGATTATTGACAAGGATTGCATGACCGAAAGAGGTTATAGTCTTGACAGAGGCTGAAGGAAACCACAAGGCAACAGAATAAAGACTAGACCGGTCAACTTGGGGTTTTAAATGAAGATAGTCAAATTAATGCATATATGAATTTACAGTATAGGATAATAGAACAAGAGGTTCACCACCCGACAAATCAGACGTTTTTAAATATGCCTGAAATTTAATTCAGTTCTGTTTGGGACATTTATTTCTTAAACACTGCCGCTACACCCAGTAGTGAACATTGTCACTTATTTAATGCTCTAATATGGAGACCTAAATAAAATATAATTAGAAATAATAAGTATCGTAAGAGCCGAGTATTACTTTGGTTCTTATCCACATTAAAATACGATGAACGTAAACTCATCGCACTATGCTGTGGAAAATACACACTGGTATATGTGTGTTCTGCATCAACTCAGCCCTGGGGTGAAGTGTACAGGGTGTCAGATGGCCGAGTGCGTTCTGAGTGAAGTGCCGCTGAGAGTCGTGTCCCCGAACACGCTAGCATAGGAGGCTTTGAGGAATTGAACATAATTCTGCAGGCTGCGATTGGTGCTATCGGACTGTTCAAGACGGTCCTTCATGTCCTGCACACGGCTCTGGTACCTCTTCTCCGCCTGAAAATTCAGTAACAATGCACCCGGAAGAAGTAAGAAAATACAATAAAAAGTACTGATAAAGGACTGTTTATTGCCAAAGTTTGCAGGCTGTCTGAATCACACACAGTCAGCTCTTTTCTTAACATTATAAAACTCACCTCGTCTTTTGCTCGTCGCAACTGATTGAGCTCTGAAGTGGTTCGGCTCAGTTGGGTCTCCAGCTCAATCACTTTGGACTGAGAGGCACGCTCCTTAGATGCAGCTCGCTCTCTCGTATTGGACACCTGTAGATCAGACCACATGATAGATGAATGAAAATATTAGGAACATATACCAAAATCAAGTCTTAGAGGTTTCTAATTGATATATTGGTAAGCGATTAAGACAGTACTAGCAATTAAACTAGCACAAAAGCAAATGCACCCCATAAAAGGCAGAAACATGTGTGTCCATAGTAGCTGGCATGCTGTAATGGCTGAGCTACATTATAGGGCATGCATTTTTAGCATGCTCTTTGCCAGCTTAGTTACTATTTACGCCGTGTTCCAAATTATTACGCAAATGATATCTTTCTCTGATTTTCATAATTAGTCAATGCAAATGACAGTCAGTATA
>JAQMYL010000016.1:19438147-19449807 GCA_030014365.1 Clarias pachynema | reverse complement strand
CACGGAAGGGGGTGGGGCCGCTGGCAGTACCAAGGAAGGGGGGGGGGCCTCTGTCAGTACCAAGGAAGGGGGTGTGGCCTCTGTCACTACCAGGGAAGGAGGTGTGGCCTATGTCACTACCAGGGAAGGAGGTGTGGCCTCTGTTAGATTTCTTTGAGTACTAGTGAAGGAGGTGTGGACTCTGTACCAGGACATGACCTCTTTCCCTTTTTTGAGTTAATAAGTACAGAAGGTAAAGCACTTGGGACTCACAATAAGCTGGGAGACATGACCACTGTCACACATCTGTCAGTTCTAGGGAAGGAGGCGTGGCCTCTGTCAGTATTAGGGAAGGAGGCGTGGCCTCTGTCAGACCTTTCAGTACTAGGGAAGGAGGCGTGGCCTCTTTCAGACTTCTGTTATTACTAGGGTAGCAGGCGTGGCCTCTGTACCAGTGAGTCCCAGTGAAAGCACATGGCCTCTCGGTTTGCCTTCCGTGAGTTAATAAATAAAGAAGGTAATACACTTGGGACTCTCGTTCCTATTATGCGACATTCATCCATTCTGGAGTTCCTTAAATAATGCATGGCTTTCTAAATATTCACAAGATGCTGCGGTCAGGACCTGTTTTTATTACTGTCACTGTATGAAGAGACGTCCTGCTGAGAATCCTGTTGTCTCGGTCCTCTGGGGTTCTGTGCAGCTTCTGTTGGCATGAAGTTCTCTGTAGGATTCTCTGCTCGCACAATAATTAGGTTAGATAAGACAGGATTTTAATATGACGTTGATACCTTCATTTGTATTTCATTACGTTAGTAGAAATTAGCTTAACACTGTCAGTTGAAAAATAAGACAATGTATGAGATAAATAACTAATGATACTTTTTTAATAAACCAAATTTTAATATATTATTATTCACAGAATATATATAATTTCCATTTAAAAAAAAGACAAACACTGTATTTAATTCTATGTTGAAGTTGTTGTACCTGTTGGAGACGGAGATGAGGACTGTGGGTAGGAAGAGGAATCGGAGATGGCGGTTTTCTCTTGTGCTACACATGTTGAATTATTAATTCTCGCCATTCGGGTGATTGATTTTCTTTGTCCTAATGAGGCACGTCATGGCGGCTGTTAGCCTCGGATTTGCCAATGTTTGCAAACTGATCGGCTCTCATGACCGTTTCCCGCGTGTGTTGATTTAAGATCAGCATCAAATACGTCCAAACCTGAATAATATTATCAGGGTTTTAAGGGATATTTCCTGAAGTTGTCAGCAATTCTGTGAACTGGCAGCTACAAAACTCTTAATACTTAGCATGAAGAATTTCCTTGTTCCCCCGGTTCCACCTAGCATGTTACAGATGCTAATAACCCTCTTAAGCACTTGAGAGTTAATGCTAGCACTTAACTCGCGCTGTTCTGTGCAGCTGGGGAAATCCCATGTATAACACTCAGCAATAACAACGCTAACCGTTTGCAGAGCTCTTAGCCTGAACTGTTAGCGACAAGAGCAGGGAGCAGACAAAGATCTCCCTTGTGTGCTGAGGCTTCACCTGAAACCATAGTCGAAGTGGAAGGAAGAGAAAAGAGGCTCGATTGTTAAATAGGCTGGATCTTTAAGGATTTACAATATATTTCAAACTGCATAAGGTGTATACGTCCAGTGTTGTAGCACTTTTACCTTATAGCGGTTTATGTAGCATATCCTCTTAGCTAACAAGTGTTAGTGCTTATCGATTAAAATGAGCATACTGTGTCACGTTGTTGTAAATTATTCAGGACAAAACATTTTTATTTCACACTAGCATACTGTAAGTACACGACATCGACGGGTAAAGAGTTTGTAGAAATAGTTAAAAGGTTCAAACTAAAAATAATCTGCTGATTTTTAATGTAATCAGTGATATTATTATTATTATTATTATTATTATTATTTTCGGTTGAAGCCCACGCACACGTCTGTCTGTCTTTCTGTACAGCAGAGCTCTCTGTCTAACTTATTAATACAAAGAAATCACATTCTGTAAGATATGAATATCTTACGCCTTGTTTACACTAAGTTGTCCTTCTTTCGTCGTCAGACAAATACACTCCCTGTTCGGTAATCGGAGAGAGAATCACAGATGAGAAATGGAAAAAGTAGATTGGATAAAGATGAAGTTTTGTTCATCATTAAAATTCACTTATACCACTTCAGCGCTGTTATTTCAAGGGTGAAGGTATGAACTAATCCTAGTAAAAATATTCTGTTTAGATTTTCTAATTAATATCTATTAGTGCAGGTGTTTGTTTACACTGAGCAAGTACTGTAGCTTAAATTTTTTTTTTAAGTAGATTATTAAACCAGGCACATAACTGTTCATAACATCACTTTTACTAAACAATTTGATTTTACTTATGGTGCAGGTTAAACTTCAGGCAGATATCTAAGTACTGCAAAAGTTTAATTAAATTCTGCCCAATTTTATCAAAACTTTTGGGTTATAATCTGGCAAATAGCCGCTCATAACTTCACTTCTTCTAAACATTTTTATTTCACGTATGGCACCGGTTTAACTTTAGACAAATACAGAAGGAATGGAAAAGTTTCATAAAATTCTGTCCAGCCAGTTTTGCGTGATGCTGTGACCAAATTTGTCTGGCTGGACAGACATACAGACATACAGACACACAGACAGACAGAACATTTTCTGAGATTGGTTTTGGCTCCTCCAATGATAGGTTTGTATATAGAGTGTATAATAAAAGAGTGAGTTCTGATCAATGTACAGACAAAATCCTTCTTTTATTTATAGAGATGTGGAAAAATTACAACCAGTGTTTTTTTGTTGTTGTTTGTTCTTACAGTTATAATATTGTGCTTTATTCAAAGTGAGTGTCCTGTTATAGGAAAATAATCAACAACGGGTTGCTGTGATTTGCAGCCACCACTGCAGAGCTGATCATTTTTCCGTTTTCACTATTTATGTCTCTCAAACAGATAACTGTACTGTATTATACTGGCACAGAATTTATAACATACTGCACATTAGCGCCCCCTAGAGGCAGAAAAAATCTTCATATTCTTAATCTCTATTCACTTTTATAACAATGTGGGTGACTTTTTGTGTGTGTATGTTGGTATAAAAAAACATGCTCTCCTTTTTTATCAGATCATATCATACAAATCATTTTCAAATGAAAAACAGCCAGTAATCTTCGATACCGTGTCGCCGCACCATTATATCGGATGCCTCTGTCAGACTGCTGCGATGGCTGATGTGTAAGGGTGAAGGGTAAGGAAACTTTCCCTCCGAGCTTTGGAGAAGCAGCTGTAGAGAACGACGTGTCCTCCTGCTAACCCGAGCAGATCTGCATAACAGAGGAGGCGGCCTGTTAACCAGCAACCCGGCATACATCATTCTCACCGAGCTTTAACAGCGCATGAATAGAGCGCTCCTTTCACTCGGGCTGAAGGAGGAGACCGACCCAGATGCTCAGTCTCTCTGCGAGTTTCAGAAGAGAGCGCTCCTTTCACTTTCTCTCCAACGCGTAGACGAAGTAACTGAGCCGCATCACAATCTGGTAGATTAGCATGTCCATGCTAAGACATTCTTAGTCCAGGACTTTGAAGTGATAACCACGTGCATATGGGTTGTATGTTCGCGCTACCTCCTGGAGCTGGAGGTGGGTTCGGTGCCCTTAAACATGACACTCCGATAGGATTCGCCCCTTAGATCAACTTTGTGATTCAGTGACGGTGTTCCAGGAGGTGTTGTTGACCTCACAAGTGTGTGTTTCCATTTACGTGCCCGTGTGGATCTGATTGGGCCTAATGACCTGTTGTTTGTCAGTCGTGGTAGCCATGGCGACGGGCAGCTTTGTTGTCGAGAACGGACCGATTAATTCAATTGCAACAAATTGCTCAGGATCGATGTGCGTGCGAGTGCGACGACCCTTTACTTTTTTTTAAGTCGCTCGAGGTGGAAGGCGAAGCGTTCAAATCAGATCAGCATTTATGAGAAAAAGCCACAAACTGATCTCAGAACAGAGAAAAACCTACTCTGTATTTTACATGGATTTTGTCTCCCAGGTAACTAAAAGGATAAAATGCAATAAAGTGTGCTGTTCTTTAAATAAATGTAAAATAATAGAATAATATAAAAACGAGCCTTAGTTGTATGCCTTAAGGGATGCGTTCAACTCAAACCGGGACTTTTGATTGCGCAGAATAACAGAACACAGATATAAGAGTTAAAAACTTTCTCCGCTGCTACACTAACGCACTATCCCGCTGTTCACTAGTGCTTGGATACCATCAAGGTAGAACGTTTTCTCAGTACACCGGAGCCTTCTTCATGTCTGAAACGCCGGCCTCCCAGGAACTCATTTAACGGCCCAAACATGTGGAAATGGCTTGGAGCGAGGTCAGGACTGTACAGGGGATGTGACAATAACTCCCAGCCGAGTTCCTGTACCATGCAAGTGGTGTCGGTGTATGATTGTGTCAACAGTTCCCACAGATTCATTCACAAGTCCGGGTTTGACTTGAACGCCCCTCGCATTGTATTACTGCATAAAAGTGGGAAAAAGTTACAGGAACTGGATCACATCCAGGATATAGTTACACAAATATAACATATTTTACAAATTTAGAGAGCAGATGCTCAGCAGAGTTAATGTGTGTGTGTGTGTGTGTGTGTGTGTGTGTGTGTGTGTGTGTGTGTGTGTGTGTGTGTGTGTTTTCTTTTCTCTAAACCTCTTGGGCTAATGATTGCAGGAGGCAGTCAATGTGTGTGTGTCGGTGTGTGTGTGTGTGTGTGTGTGTGTGACAGAGCATATGAGCACATTTGTATACCCATAATCACTTTTCCTCCACCGATCAGGAGTTTAGTGTTTTTTCATTCCTGATACACACACACACACACACACACACACACAAGATCACAGTACATTGTTTTTGTGCTTTTTTTCATGCTTATTAACACAATGTTTTGCATGATTCACTCAAGGGGAAAAAAAGCTTTTATTAATTTTGACTTGACCCTGTTGACCTTCTACCACCTGAAGTCTCTCGGCGGTAACTGTCCTCGGGCTGGATGTCCACGTTTTGTCCATCCTATGGCCTTTATGTATCAGTATTGTCTCTCCTCATCTCCTCGACTGTCTGCCTTCGAAGGTGGGATCTTCTGCTTAAACTCCAGGTCGTCTCGAGAGCGCTCGTCTTTATAATTGTGTGTATATATAAACCACTACCACGATCCTGAGCTTTTAAAGGCTCATCTACTTTAATTCCCTCCCACGTCGGCTAACCTCAACCTTAATGACTCCAATCCTCCCATTGAAATGTCATCTGGAACAAAAGCAGCTCAAACTAGGGGGGTTTGGGGGGTGTAACTATTCCAGAGACAAATAGCTTCACTTTTCTCCCCAGGTCCCGCTCCATTGTGTGGCGACGTGGTTCCCACCCCCTAGTCTCTAAATAGCTTAATCTAACCTGACTCAGAGAAAGTCTGGAAACTTCGAAAGGTCACGGGCAGAGAAGCGAGGTTTCTAATCACAGTCTTCATCATCAAATTCGTCTCGAGAATCCCGAGAATGAAGGCTTTTCTAACGAGAGCTCGTTTTTAGCTCCTGAACTTTATCAGAGCGTAAGCAGCCTTAAATCTCCAAACTCGTAATTATACACTTGATCAAAAAAAAAAAAAAAAAAAGTTCCGGCTTTTAAGCAAATGCTCGGTGTTTGACGTTATTCCTGGTTGTAAACGCAGACGGTTCCGCCCAGTCCTGCTGTGAGGCTGAGCTGGAGGTAGAGCTCACGCTGAGACTCGCCAGGGGAAATAAAAACAAATATCTCAATAATTAAAAGTTTGTCTTTTACTTTATTTAAACTTGACTCTATGCTTAGACCAAACTCTTTCCAGTTTCAGAGATAATTTACTGCAAGTAATTAAGGAGCAAATAAAAGGTTTTTTTTTTTTGTGTCCTACGACAATTTTATCATTTCAATAAAAAAAAACACATATAACCCTCATTTTATTATATTATATTAATTATACAATTGCCCACGTTCCCAAAGACTTTGCTGCATAATCTTTAAATAAAAGTAATTAAAAATATATATATAAATATAAAAAATAAATAGGTGTGTTACATTTTTATATGGAAAAAAAATCCTTAAAAGCTACATATTTATTTATTGATTTCTTATTAATTCACATTTTAGATTTTAAATTGGTCCAAATTATTATTATTATTATTATTATTATTATTATTATTATTATTATTATTATTATGTGTACAATTCCCCCTGGATGTTGCTGGATAATATTTAAATTAATTTCAGTTACATTTAAAAATTGGTTATTTCAAATATATTTTAATATAATAATTATTAGATTAATTATTTATTAAATTAAATGATAAATTATTTTTTCATTTAGATTTAAAAATATAAATATTTTTTACCTTTTCTTCCCTTGTTAAATTAAATCTGTAACCCAAAAAACGACCTTTTTTCTCATTTGTAAAATTCTTATGACTTAATAATAATGTGAATTAAAATTCAATATTTACAAAAAATATATTTTAAAATTTTATCTATAAGAAAATCTGATTTGTCTTTAAATGTATTTGTCTTTTGTTTATATTTATCTAATTGTATGTAAATTTTCTTTAATTCGTCTGCATTTGGACATTATCCTGAATCTTATTTTGGCATTAAAATTATTTTAGTGTATTAATTTATGATTGGTTTATATTAGTTACTGAATTAATTATACAATTATAAAGTGTATCCTTAAGTATAAACTATTGTAATTTTATTTACCTTGTGGTACTATTCTGAATATTAAAAAAAAAAAAGCAATTATTATATCATTTTCACCATTTCAATAAACGTCATAAAGTTTTCGTCACCTCCAACACTTACTGCAACAGGTCAGATGACGTGCGACGCTTTAAGGAAAACGACCCTCGCGTCCTCTAACGCACCGCCACCATTTGCTGTCACACTTGCGTATGGAATTTCTCAGTCCATGTCGCTGTATGAGACAGACTGATGCTATCTGCACTCGGGGCTCGGCAGCGCGCTCGGATGATGTGACGCGTTACTGATTAGCGCTCGGAGAAGTGTGTGGGAAACCGACGCGCTCTCTTAAAGCCTTTGAACCCGGAGGTCAGAGGTTGGCTGAGTTTGAGGTGACCCCTGAAATGTTAGAAGAGGTTGCAGCTGCTTAACATCCTGATGGGCTTTTCTGTCCCGTCGCCTCGTTACCGACACCCACACACACACACACACGCGCTCAAAATGCTGTCTGGCCTTCTCAGCACTCTCAGAAGTGTGCAGTCACAGTCTGAGGGTATTCACACAGTCATCACGGTTCTAATAAGAACTGGGCTTGGGCCTGGCACTGCATCCAGGGGCTGGAGTTTGGGCAGTGAGAGGGAATTGAACCCGGGGCTTCCACATGGCAGGCGAGGAACTTACCACGACACACACGACAATGTAGTGAGAGTGATCTGATGTGGATGCGCTAAAAATCTCCCCTGGACTGTAGATACTGTAGGAGGCTGTTTGGTCACTTCTGGCGTGATTATTATGGATGTAAATCTGACACAACATCTCCTGAGTTGAATTGAAATTGAAAACTCCTCCTACGTACAAAAAGATGCACCTAATATTTTGTAAAATATTCACACTGTAACATCTGTAAACATCTTCATCAGCTATAAAGCTGCATATACTGTAGTCTACGAAGCTCGATTCAGTACACGTCAACCTGGAAATGGAAAGCGCTTGGTAAGCATTCAAAGGTGTTAGAGAAGAGCTGACGCGTGCACACGTCGCCTGGAGACACGTAGATACAGTATAACCCAAACACCAGGCTGTCTGCGAGGAGGGATCAAAATGGCTGAACTACTTCAAAACACTCTGTGATTAGTATTTCTCTCTCTCTGTCTCTCTGTCTCTCTGTCTCTCTCTCTTGTGGTTTCTGAAAGCCACCTGTTTGTAGCCAGACATCAAGCGCTGTAACAACAGACGTGTTGTGAGGCCTCTGCGGAAATTTGAGAAAATTAGACGGAGAAACCGTCGATAATTCACACTTCCAGTTCGTCTAGTTTGTGTACTGAACACGTGCAGGTGCGATAATATTTACTGTACAGGGCGGCAGTAGCGATTCAAAACAACGTGTATCAGGGAATAGTGGGGGTGTGGCCACTCTATGAAGGAGGCGTGGTCTTTGTGCCATGTGTCTGTTAGTCTCAGTGAAGGAGGCGTGGCCTTTGTGTCTGTCAGTCTCAGTGAAGGAGGCGTGGCCTTTGTGTCTGTCAGTCTCAGTGAAGGAGGCGTGGCCTTTGTGTCTGTTAGTCTCATTGAAGGAGGCGTGGCCTTTGTGTCTGTCAGTCTCATTGAAGGAGGCGTGGCCTTTGTGTCTGTTAGTCTCATTGAAGGAGGCGTGGCCTTTGTGTCTGTTAGTCTCAGTGAAGGAGGCGTGGCCTTTGTGTCTGTTAGTCTCATTGAAGGAGGCGTGGCGTTTCTGTCTTTTAGTCTCATTGAAGGAGGCGTGGCCTTTCTGTCTGTTAGTCTTGGTGATGGAGACAAAGCTTGTGTATGTGTGTGCGCGTGTGGAGGCATGGCTTCTGTGTGTGTGTGTGTGTGTGTGTGTGTGTGTGTGTGTGTCTCAGAGTAGGAAGTGTGGCCTGTGTCTCACTCATTGAAGGAGGCGTGGCCTGTGTGTGTCAGTCTCAGTAAAGGAGGTGGGGCCTTTGTGTGAGTCAGTCCCGGTTATGGAGGTGTGGCCTCTGCATGTTTCCATCTCAGTAAAGGAGGCGTGGCCTCTGTGCCTGTCAGTCTCAGTAAAGGAGGCATGGCCTCTGTGTCTGTCAGTCTCAGTAAAAGAGGTGTGGTCTCTGTGTCTGTCAGTCTCAGTGAAGGAGGCGTGGTCTCTGTGTCTGTCAGTCTCAGTGAAGGAGGCGTGGCCAGTGTCTTTCAGTCTCAGTGAAGGAGGCGTGGCCAGTGTCTTTCAGTCTCAGTGAAGGAGGCGTGGTCTATATGTCTGTAACTATTTTTGTATTATATTATTAATAATGTATTGTGATCGACTCCCAAAGAGGTTATTTTGGAATGGAAAGAGGCAGAGCTGAGGATGTCTGCTCCAGGACTGGGTGGAGCTAATTTCCATTTCCAAGCCAGAAAAAAAATCTAAACAGAAGCCTGAAATAATTAAATGTGGCAGGTCATTTACAGGGCAAAATTCCAATTATCACATGTATTTCCCATGATGCATCTGCTCTCCTGTTAGACTACTACATGTCTAGAGATGCGTTTAAAAAATATAAACCACATCTTTTTTCAAGGTCTATCAAAATGAATTCATCCAGTGCTGATGACCAGAATTGTGTGTGTGTGTGTGTGTGTGTGTGTGTGTGTGTGTGTGTGTGTGTGTGTGTGTGTGTGTGGAATGTTTAACATGTCACGGCTCGAGGAGCAGCCTCTGATAGCAGGGGGCAGGAAATAGCTCTTAATAGGAGAGCTGAATTCAGTCCAACTTCCTGTGATCACAGAGCGAGTGCACACACACACACACACACACACACACACACACACACGAGTCCATTTCCTCCAGGGGTGATGTTGGAGAGCACCTGAGGGTCACGTTACAGCAGAACAGCTGTGAACTCACACATCAAGAAACATCTAAAACTTTTCTAAAGAGCTCTGTGTTTCCTTTCGCGTTTGATCTCTCAGATAAAGATTACCTACGATTAAGATTAACCCAAACTAAGGCCACACTTTAGAGCATTACGTCCGGTTTCAGGACGTTACCGATCACCAGGTGGCGCTGTGACGTTGCTTTTTTTTTTTTTAATACCGAGACCGTTGAGGAAAAAAAAAAGAAGAAAAAAAAACTGATTACAGTCAGTAGGTGTGTAAGCATCAAAGCTAGAACACAGCTGCATAAGGGGAAAAAAATCAGCAGTGACATTTACAGAAGTTTCATCCCTCAGCCCGTTTCCACGGTGATGCCTCTTTTCACACTCTTTCAGTGCCTTGGCAACGACCGAGAGAGGTCAGAAAGCAAACACACGTCTGTGGAGTTCAGTGAGACAAAGACACAAGAGACATGCTCACTCAGTCTCGGTTCCTTCACTTCTTCACACACACACACACACATACACACAGGTCCTTGTGAGGACCTTAAATTTGATGATCAAAACTAACATATGTGTATATGCTTGTGAGGATGTTTAGTCCCCACTAATATATAAAAACCTTCTCAATACACACACACACACATACCTAAAGTCACACACCTAATTCCATAGAGACATCCAGGCAATAGACCCAAAATAAACCTTGAGACTTGACACAGCTTAGGTTCTTTCACTAAAATGTCACATACACAAAGCCAAACTATTACGTAATGCGGCGCAACGCTTCGCCGTCGTCGATCAAGATAAAGTTAAAAACTTCCCAAAGTTCGGGAAGATTTCCCCGCATTCTCCTCCCACCTCCAGCGTCCCAGCTTGCTTTTTGGGCGCGTCGTCCCAAGTCACTGTTTTCACAAAGACACTCGGGCCAATAAAATGTTTTCATTCCATTCTCTCTCTCTCTCTCTCTCTCTTTCTCTCTCTCTTTCTCTCAACGCTCTCGTGTTACACATCCAGCCTCGCGCTGTTGATTTTTAACCAAAGGACGCTCACACAAACGTGCCGTGACCACGCATCGCGTCCTGCGCCAGCCCCCGGTTTGATTAATGGTCTCTAACGGAAACACAATCGCTCAGTCAATTTGTGCGTGCTGGAATTAAAAGGCTAAATGGCGAGTGAAAGTGAAGATTCCTGCACTAAAACCTGGCTCGCCGGCTCGATCACACGGCTGCAACGCAGGAAACTAGAGACGCCGTGAACAAAGGGGCGAAGAGTCATTATCTTTAAACACGATAGCCTTGTGGTCTGAAAGAGTGCAAACACGAGATGAAAGTTGCACTCGATGTTCAGGTGGCGTGTGCCACTCGGATACGAGACGGAGCTGTGATGTCATCCCGGGTCGTGATGGAGCGACTGGGGATTTCTCAGGTCTGAGAGACAAGGAGAGTGAGACAGAGAAAGACAGAGAGAGAGAGACAGGCAGAGGCTGAGCATACCTAGAGTCAGTCCTGAAGAGGTAATGGGGAATTTCCATGACTTGGGCGCCATTACATGTGAAATATGACAGGTGTTCGAGTCAAACCAGGACTTTTGATTGTGCAGAATGAGAGAACCAAGTTATGAGAGTAAAAACTCCCTTTACACTAATGCACTTATCCTGGCGTTTTCACTAGTGCTTGGATAGAAAGATTTCTCCGAAGATTTGTTTGAAACACTGGCCTCCCAGGAACTCCTTTAACGGCCCAAACATTAGGAAATAGCTTGGGGCGAGGTCAGGACTAAACAGAGTTCCTGTAACGTGCAAGTGGCGCCACCTCTTCCGCAGGTTGGCAACGTCGATTTACAAGGATCAGTCGTTCCACTCACTGAATGTTCACTTCAGTGCGCTTTGAGCCACCTCGGCCTGGATCGTCATTCATGGATTAATGAACAGCCTTCTTTAAAACGTTCAAATATTTTACACAGGCTAAGGCCTTGTTCACACGGGCGTTAAAATCGAGCGTTTTTCTGGCGTTCGTAGCGTCCGGTGAGCGCGGATCAAGCG
>JAQMYL010000016.1:19420663-19438047 GCA_030014365.1 Clarias pachynema | reverse complement strand
AGAAGTCAATCGAGCGCCACTACAAAACGCAACATAAACGTCTAGGACGTTCAGAGCGCGTTCGTTTATCCAAAAATGTAACGCCCACGTGAACAAGGCCTAAGAGTCTCATCAGTGTACTGAGCTTCTTTCTAAAGTCTTGTGTAAATGTCGATCGGTTTTAGGCCTTCATTTACCAGAAAAGTCCCGGTTTGACTTGAACGGCCTTTGTAGTGTGCGCGTACATTTTACTGTTAATCTTGAAACCTCCTCTGTGTGCCTTTAAGACTCCCGAACTGTTCAGATTCCTTTTTTTTTTTTAACTCTAGTATCAAATGCTTTAGTAAATAGTCCAGATTAAAGGACTGATTTACGATCTATTTTGTTTTTTTTGGCTTGGGTGGGCACACGTTCCTTAATGAGCGAGTCTCCAGCTCATTTCCTCTACCTCTAGTAGTTAACAGTGACTCGGTCCCTGAGAGCTGCTGTTTAAAGCCATGCTCATTGCACACACACACACACACACACACACTAGCTGAGTGGATGTGTGTGTGTGTGTGTGTGTGTGTGTGCTGAATACTGTAGGTAAGATGAGATCTAAAGCACTTTGCACTCATCTCGCCATTTGTTTCCCCTTGTGTGCGCTTTATTCCTCATTCGGATTTGCGTTCGCTTGTTTGTTTGTGCACGCCCATCCGCTTTCATGCGGATTAATCGCTCTCTTTCTTTTATCTGCTTAATGCCTTTTCCGCATTACGTTAACCAGTGTGTCCTGCCTCAAATTAGCTAATGGTTTTAGGAGGGCCGCGTAATCAGAAGGGCTACGTTCGACAAGCACATTCATGCGCACGCGTCGCGTTCTGAGGGGGAGAAAAAAGTGCTGACTCGGGATGTGAGGTTCTTTTTAAACGTGTTCATCGGTTCCTGAAATGGAGTGTGGATAGAAAAAAAAAAGGGGGACACTGTGAAAGTGCAGTCATGTCGTGTCGGGCGGCGATGACTTCATCTCATAGTGGTTTTATAGTTCGCAAGCAGTTTTATGAGGCTGATTAAAGCTAATGCTGTCACAGCATCTGCATCCAATCAGGGCTTAGTACTGTTTGTTTGCCTAATAATGTTTCTTTCTTTTAAGTTTGTTGCACGGTTTTGTGGCTTTCTGAAGATTTTCCCTGGGTTTTGATGTCTCCTGCATGGGAATGAGGCTTTATTTCAAGCTGTGGGTTTTAGTAGTGAAACAAGGTTTCTGTGGCTTGAATCCCGTAATTAAAGTCATCCTAAACTTACTAAAACATTTTTTTATTAAAAGATTTTGGCAGGAATTCATTTAGATGTGGAAATCGGAGCTGGAAATCTCATTAGAATCGCTATTTGAGGTTTACAGTTAAGTGTTATTACATCACAAAATGCATGAGCCAATGAGGTTTAAAATAGGAAAAAAGGGGTGTGTCCTGTTTGCATATTGATGGAGAGTGATGGAGAATTTGGGTTCTTTGATGATGACATGAGGAGCGGTGCTTTTACATCCCGTGTCGTATTGTTTTTTTTCTGTTTGTTTTGTTTTTTAAAATATTACTTCTATTACAATATATTGAAACTTGATTGACAAATGATTTAATAAACATAATCATCACAAAGACAGTCATAATATTAATACACGGTGTGTATTACTTGAACACTTGAAGAAGTTGCATGGTTAAAAACAACAAGTAGAAAGTATACATACACAATGTGACAAGAACTTCGAAACATCTGTGTGTCTGTAAGAAAACTACTGTACTAGTCACTAAGGCTAATCAGAAAAAAATTTTTTAGGGAGGGTAAAGTTTAGACTTTGGGGAGATGGAATAATGGTCATGTGGTCAGACGAGTCCAGATTGAGCCTATTCCATAGCGATGGGCGTGTCATCATGCATAGTGTCCACTGTACAAGCCTCTGGTGTCATAACAGTGTTATGATCTGGGGTTGCTTCAGTTGCTCAGGTCTAGACTCAGCAACGTTAAGAGGCAATAAAATGAAGTCAGCTGACGACCTGAATGACCAGGTTATTGCATCTATGGAGTCGTTCCTCTTATTCTTGGGATCTGGTGAGTTTGGAAGCGGGATCAACAACCTTGAACTCTTTTCCCGCTGGACCCCATATGCGTCAGGCTGATCTGATACCTTTCTATCATATTGTGTGAGATCAAACCAGATCAAGTCACCCACAGACGTAGATGAACCTTGAATGCCTGTGATCCTGACACCACTCAGTCATGTACAGCACATTTCACTTATCACTTCATTATGTACTGTATAAAATAAAAATGACTTCCGTAATTAGTGTCCGAATATGACTGGAGCTTGAATACATTAAAACACTTATAATGAACATCAAAAGAGACAAAAGCACTACAATGCAGTCTTAGAGTGAAGAAAAAGCTATGAGTCGGGTAGATGATGATACACTTAGGAAGACAAACGAGTTTTGAAAATGGGAAGTGTGTGTGGGAAGTGTGAGGGACGAGCTGTTAGGACGAGGCACTTCCAGAAAAGAGGCGCCGTCCTGGAGACTCATCAGTCTCCTTAAAGTTGTTCCCTCATCTCTAACACGTTTAGTTTCTGGGTGAGAGCAATGCCGGCATCCTGCTGTCTGACTGCTGCGTCTCCTCGTGTCCTATCTGTAATTACACCAAATACATAATTGTATCCAGGCAACTCGGAGCACCGCGTGTGCGCGTTATCGAACATGTAGCTGGTGGTGTTATCAAAGGTGCAGCAGATAAGGTTCGAGAGGTTGATTTACGTGATAGATATTCGGGAGTGAAACAATACAAAACATCTCCGTTTCAACCGCTTTGTAACTCCATCTGTCTCCGCTCCCACCACATATGGATTACTGTACTGTGTGAATGTATACATGTGTGTGTGTGTGTGTGTGTGTGTGTGTGTGAGAGAGAGCGAGAGACAGAATAAATATAGAGCAGGTGCTTTATGATCACACTGAGGCAGAGAAAGATGAAGCAAATACATGTTTTGTGTGTGTGTGTGTGTGTGTGTGTGTGTGTGTGTGTGTGTGTGTGTGACGCCATTCACCACATGTATTAAAACTGACACTCCAGTCAGTATGGTGAGCAAGCGCGATCTCCGTGTAATCGTGCCGCACATTTTTATCACCCGCTGTCCCAAGTTGAGTTCTTTAATTTCGCACTAAAGCTATGAGGCTAATTTTGCTAACAAGTACCAGAAGCTTAGCCTCTGGCTAATCTCTCATAATGCCCGAATAAGAAAGCTGTTTAGGTGCAAATTGCATTTCTGAGGTAAATACTTGGTCTTTGGTTTGTGATATGTTAGATATATATATTTTTGTTGTTGTTGTGATGATTAGCAGGACGCTGCATATTAATTTATGCGCTACTTGCTAGCTAATTTAGCTTCATAGCTCCAAATAAACTCAAATACACAGTATACTGTAATATGCAGTGAAATGCTTATACAGTACGACCGCCTGTGAGCTTAAAACTTTTTAAAAACAATTAACAAGAAATAAAGAGAAATGGAAAAAGAAATAAAGAAATAAATAGCTGAACTATAAGAAAGTAGAACAAAATATAAAGATTTTAACAAATATATAAGAAATATAAAACCTATCTGTACAAGACAAAATAAATTTCAATGCAAGTAAAAAGTGGAAATTAATGAAAAATGTCCAGAAGTGTGCAAATGTGCAAATGGAAATAAAAATGGAAATGAGTGGAAATGTCCAGAAAGTGTGCAAAAAAAAAAAAAATAGGGTTGGGTATCTTTTGGGTTTTTACGCAAATCAGTACTTTCAAAACAATACCAGTGCCTAAACAGTGCCTGAACTGATACTTAAAAAAAAAAAAAAAAAAAGACCCACAAAAAATGGTGGATAACATTAAAGTCTGGGACGTAGCGTCCCACCAACAGCGGGTCTCGAACCCAGATCCTCAGATCCCAACAACCTACAGTAGAGTATTCCTTCTGTCTGAAAGTGTCACTGGTTTGTAGTGACGCAGGAAAAAGTTAGCAGTTTGTTAGCTAGCGATCTTAAAGTAACGAGTTCAAAAACCCTGATTAGCAAAGACACAGACACTAGTGCATTATTAGAAAACTTTGATATATAATTTCATAATACAGTGACTCTTCATTGCAAGCGTGACCTAAGCCGCTGATTTAAGGCTGCATTCGGTTTTGATTCTGGATTCGTGGCTGGCACACATCGTGAGAAACGCTGCGAGTTGTGCCATAGCTTATTGAGTTAGCTACGGGGAGCTAATGCACGCTTTGGCCTGTGGGTGATCAGCTGTCCGGGCGTGATTAATGATCAGAGACTTGAGAGCGTGTAGAGCGGAAAACACTTCTGTGCACTCCCCACACACACACACACACATATACAGAAACACATATATATACGCACACACATTCCTGGACGCTTGAACACTTTGTGGGTGAAAATAAAACTAATCCAGCCTTGTTGAAACAGTTGCGCTTTGCTTAAAGCCGTCACAGTTTGTCCAAAATATTTGGGATCTCCATGACGCTGCGGATCTGGCCGCGAGCATGTGTCATTAGTTTACGTCCCACGAGCGGGAGAGAGCAGTGTGAATACTGACGTAACGTGTTGAGATATGTCGCATCATCATTAACTAAAACGCTGATTGAATGGAGAAAGACCACAACCAGAGCTTGGTGAGTGACAGTAATGCAGCTCAGCCACTGCAGCGATTCAGCTCCCGTAGACGCACCTCATCCTTCCAATTCGATTTCTTTTAAAGTCCCGTTGTATACTAATTAAATTAATAGATGTATTTCATGGATCTGTTTTGGCGTACATTCTTACAAATTAGTCATTTGAAAGAAATATATTTTACAAAATATTCATTAGATTTTTATTAATTAGTAATCAAAATAATTCCTAAGATCCTGTATTACGAAGGGCATTCAAGTCAAACCAGGACTTTTGATTGTGCAGAATATCCACAATTATGAGAATAAAAACTCCCATTATTTCTCTATCTTTCCACTAGAGCTCAGATACCATCACTGTAACCTGCCAGCATATCTGAAATTCTGGCCTCCCAGGAACTCCTTTAATGGCCCAAACATGTGGAAATGGCTTGGATCGAGGTCAGGACTATACAGGGAGGGTCAATAACTCCCAGCTGAGTTCCTGTAACGTGCAAGTGGTGATTGTGTGTACAGTTTCCACAGACAGATGCGCTTCTTCCGCAAGTTGGAATAAAGGTATCTGTAGATTTTCAAGAATCAGGCATTTCACTCGCTGAACGTTCACGGGAACGACTGCAGTGAACTCCGAGCCACCTCGACCGGGATCGTCATTCACAGACGTACGGCCTACTTTAAAACTGTTTGCACCGTTCAAATGCTTTACTGTGGCTAAGAGTCTCATCACCGTACTGTGCTTGAAGTCTGTGATAAATGTCACTTTTATGCCTCTCATAAAAATTGTAGTGACTCAGAACAAGTACATCATTTGAAGCCTGAAAAAAAAGAAAATAAAAAAACCCACAGCAGTGAACTGAGGTCAAGAACATTTTTTCAGATGTAGCCGGATTTTCATAAATGCCACATTACCTAATGTAAATGAGCCTGTGAAGGTATACGAATGTATCCAACTTGACAAACGAGGCGCTCAGTAATTGTTAAAGGTGACATTAACGCTGAACAATTTACTGTAAAACGTTACAAAACGCTACGAATCAGAACTGGAGGCTCAGCTTTTTTGGAGGAATTCTAATAAATACAGTTCAAACTACTCATAACTTATGACTGTATTATTACGAAGCCTTGAGTAATATGTAATTTGGCTTTTCGAATAAATTTTTGTACAGTTAAAAAGCCAAGTTTGCAAAGCGTCGAAAGCGTGAGCGCTTTGCTCCACAGTGACAGACTTCGGAATAATCCTTAATCACCATCTGTTACAGGATTCACTGCTGTGCCAACTGAAACCACGTAAACACACACACGCAGACACATACACACATACGCACAGACGTCCTTTCTTTCTAGCACTTAGTCAGAGCTTGTGTACGAGCGAAGTTCGTGAGATGGCAGGTGGATCCTTGAGCAGGAGCCAGGGCCTGCTCGTGATCAGACATCATAGTAGGAAAGACCGACATTAATAATGACGGATCAGAAGTTTAGACACTATCACACTTGACTTAGGTTAGAGACTACTATCTAGTGGTTTTTTTTGGGGGGCGGGGGGCAATAGGAAGTTGGAAACATCCAGCCTTTATTCTAGGAACTCATTATGAGCAAAGTTTAGGTATTTAACTGCCAGGTTTCAGCTCAAATCCATCTCAGAAACCTGAAACTAGCCCAAGTTTAGGGCTTGGAAAGGGCCTGGGAGACGTTTTTTTCTTTCTTTCTTTTTTTTCTTAGCTTCTGAGTGGGAGCAAGGTCACCGTGGTGCACGCGCATTTCTGATGTACAGACATTATCCACTCTTTATAATAAACCACTTTTAACTCTGCTACAGTTTTTCTTACAACAGAAATGTTTCTGTACATCATAGACACACTATGTGTACACATCTTGTGTAGTGTCACTGGGAGCATTATCCCACTGAACTCAGGGCAAGGCATGGGGTACATCCTGAATAGGAGTCCCTTTATCTCAGGGCACAAGGACATCAGTCAGGGTACACTGCATGTCTTTGGAGGAAACCAGGAAAACCTGGAGGAAACCCACCAAGCACAAGGAGAACACGGGCTAACTATGTGCACACAGACCGGAGGCGAGATTTGAACCTCTAACACTGTAGATATGAGGTGACAGCGATTCAAAAATATATTTGCAAATGTTATTTGCTCTAAATGAACCGAGAATGAAGACACTCACTCACTGTCTATACCGCTGTATCCTGTGTATATGGTCACGGGGGGCCTGGAGCCTATCCCAGGAGACTTATGGCCCAAGCCAGGGTGCCAATCCATCTCAGGGCACACAAACTTAAACACACTATGGGCAATTTGGGAACACCAGTTAGCCTAACCTGCATATCTTTGGATTATGGGAGGAAACCGGAGTGCCCGGAAGGAACCCACCAAGCACGGGAAGAACATGCGCACAGACCCAAGGTGGGAATCGAACCCATACCCTGGAGGTGCGAGGCGACAGTGATAACTACTAAGCCACTGTGCTGCCAGAATGAAGACACATCCTGGTTAAATCCTTATTAATCCAATAGTGAATATGACATTGATTATAACTTTTCGAAGAAAGTCACGTGACACGTGCGCTGCCTTTCTGTCTGGTCTTAACTACGGGTACTCTGGGAAGCAGAGCAAATCTGACATCTGTCTTTTTTTTTTTTTGCTTTATTTTACGCTCTAAATGCTATGCAGAAACTCTTTGGCGTAGCTCTCGTTTATTCATTTATTTCTCATTTGTTCATATTTGGCGCAATATCATACCCCTTAGTTTTTTCTTCAAAGCCAGCCAGGTCTTGATGAAGACATTTTTTTGTTGTTTTCTTAAAAAATAGTCTGCCAAATAATTATTAAATATATGGAAATGCAATCCATTACAGACACACACAAACTCGGTCCCGCTTTCTCTGTTTCTCTGTCTGCCTCTCTCTCTCTCTCTCTCTCTCTTTCAACCTCGTCAAACTACACATGCTGTGTAAACAGACAGGCACACGGGAGACACTCAGGAGAAGAAGCAGAGCTTGTTTATAGCTGTCAATCACGCCCGCCCCCCCCCCCCCCGCCCCCCCCATCCCCTCCCACCCATCCAGGCCGAGCATCGTTACTGGGACTCGGATAAAGGATGTGCCGTGGGTTAATAAGGTCAAGCAGGAGCCAGAGGTCTGCATATGGAAAGGATTTATTTTGCAAGGGGGGGTCTTGACCGAGTGCCGAAAGGGCATCAGTCATGATTCGGTTTCTGTTCATTTTTTATTTTTTATTATTTTGTCTGTATGCAGTGCTTTTCCCATTACACATCTCAAAAAATGAGCAATAATTGCCCCATAACTGCTGATGCATACATCATGGCGTTTCCATTCGCCCCGCTTATATAAGGCACTTAATGAGTCATCGACACAGAAAACTCAAGTTATATTTTAGACCGGGTATTCGAAAATGAAATAAAAAGACGAGGTATCCTGGCCGGTCAAAGAAAGTCAAACCGAAATCCCAGGACTCTAATTCAGAGAGCAGACTCATGAACGAATGGCTTTAATGTCTGCTGATTACACTTCCTATTCATTTCAGCCTGTCCTGCTTTTTCCTCTTTTTTCCTGATCTTTTCTTATTCACCACAACCTTCTTAACTTCACAGATATGACTCACTTTTGACCTTTACTGAATGCTTTCAAGCAGGAAAGACAAAACCATTCGCTCTAACGTAAAGCCACGCTGCTTTTTGTTCTGCTTGTCTGTGGAACGTTTCCTATCTGCGTGGAGATTTTATTGAAAATTACATTTATATGAAGAATTATGTCATGATATATGAGTCAAGATAAATATTAAAATATTTAACTATATATATATATATATATATATATATATAGTTAAATATTATATATATATATCTCCTCCGAGTGGCGCAGTGGTAAACTGCTCGCCCCATCATCCGGAGATCGCTGGTTCGGTTCCCGGGTGAGGCTGTAACTTCTCGCAGCCGGAGGTCTAGAACTCCGCCGTTGCCGGTTCCCAAGTGCTGGATGAGAAAGTAGAAGGGTTGGACGTTGGGCTAGCAACCCTCCCCGTAAAAACCCAACCGCTACGGAAGCAACGAAAAATTCTCTTCAATGGAGAACACTCGTTGCCCTATGCACCGATCGGTGCTGGAGGCCTTAAGGATATAGATATATATAAAGCTTTTAATAAACTGATATACAGGAGATAAATTGTTAAGCTGGAAATCACTGCAAAGTAGTGTTTTATTTTAAACTATATCTAATAGTGGCCTTACACCTCCAGGGTCTGGGTTCGATTCCCGGCCAGGTTCGATTCCTGTCTCTGTGTGCATGGAGTTTGCATGTTCTCCCCGTGCTTGGTGGGTTTCCTCCCACAGTCCAAAGACATATAGGTTAGGTTAATTGGTGTTCTCAAATTGCCTGTAGTGTGTGTGTATGTCTGTGTGCCCTGTGATGGATTGGCGCCCTGTCCTACCCTGCCTCGTGCCCTAGGCCTCCTGGGATAGGCTCCAGGCCCCCGCAACCCTGAATACTGGATTAAGACGTGGTAATGACGATGAGTTAGTGAGTATATATATATAATATTTATTTTAGGTTTAGTCATAAAAATAACCTTTTAAACTAATAAACTAATATTCAGTAGATAAATACTTAATTCTGGATATCACTGCAAAGTAGTGTTTAAATAGATCTAATAGATGGCACAGTGGCATAGTGGTCTGTCACTTTGCACTTCCAGGGTTTGGGTTCGATTCCTGCCTCGGGTCTGTGTTCAGGGAGTTTACATGTTCTCCCTGTGCTTGGTGGGTTTCTTCCAAAGACATTCAGATTAGGTTAATTGGTGTTCCCAAATTGCGCATAGTGTTAAGTTAAGCCTTTATTTGTCACATATACATTACAGCACAGTGAAATTCCTTCTATATACAGCGCCCCTGGAGCCGATAGGGTTAAGGGCCTTGCTCAATGGTCCAACAGTGGCAACCTGGTGGAGCTGGGGATCGAACCGCCGATCTTCCGATCAGTAACTCAGTTCCTTAGCCCACTGAGCCACCACTGCCCCATAATGTATGAATGTCCCTACTACAGAGGTTTCTGGATGGATGGAATAGCCTTAAAGTTATTATTATTTATTTTTTTTCAAAGTTTGTCTTAAATCAAAATTGAGGTGCTTAGGAGTACATTTACCAAAGGTCTTGGTAGTTATACATTTTCATGCTCTGCACACCGATTGTGAAGTACACAAGTACAATGTGAGTAATCTGGGCCAAATACCACAACCCTCATTCCGTGCAAAAATGTTTCTGAGATAAATCTAGTTGGTATCTTTCCAAGTTATGGCGGATTTAGTACAAATTTAACTCTTTTCCTTTCCCGGAATTAGTCCTATGGCTAACAAACATTAGTATATATACAGTATTAGTGTGCAGAGCAGGGAAATTTATAACTACCAAGACTTATGGTAATGTACTGTACTTATATGCACCTCAACATTATCCCTTTAATGTTGTGCAGCGTGAAAAAAAAGACAACCCAACTGGTAAAAAACATCTGACAGTTAAAACTGGAGACTTCTTTTCGTAATTATTGAATAACGTATTTACAGTATGGAACTCTCTGTGAAACAAACAACATCATTGCCTGGGTAAAAAAAAAATGCATTATTAAATATCGCTTCGTGTCACTGTATCAGTCTTGTACAGCGCAGTGTATTGTACCCGTCCCGCTTTTGACCTTGCCATGTCACATTCCTGAGTCTGTGCTTGTCTGTCCTATTCCGGGTACAATAGGACGCAGTATTGTATAAGGCAAACATCCATTCCTCTTTTTGCTTTTTGCTTGTTTTTCTCTGTCAAGGCAGAGGATGATGAATGAGAGCTACTGCTTGCCTAAAGCGCACAACTTTTACTTAACCTTTCTGGAGTGTTTGACTCGAAATGACCCGTTTTGGATTTTGACATCAAGTCAACATTGTAAAAAAGGAGTAAAACCAATAAAAAGAAAGCACATTTGAATTATGTACTGTTGTTTGCATGGATTGTTTCTGATACGGCTCAGTTTCTGCTTGGGCGTGGTAATGCATTGAATTTGACTTTTTTTTTTTTTACAAAAAGATTTTATCTTCTGTCACACAAATTTATTTTGGACTTAGCAGTTGGGACAGTCTTGCCTGCGGTCTGTATGCATAGAGTTTGCATGTTCTGTCTATACTACTGTATACTTGATGGGTTTAGATGTGACATGTTTGGATGCCATTTGGTGCTTCCTAATTTCCTGTTGTGCATGATTGAGTGTGTGGTTGTTCCCATGACCCTACACTATAAGCAATATAGACAATGGATGATTTCTTATTTACCATCTACTCATACACATCCACTAGAAGAATATTCCTTACGTTGCTGATCACTGGGATAACCACAGGTTATATTGCGTGTTTTGAAACATTCATCATAATTGCATTGCTGGAGGGAAAGAAAGAAAAAACCTTAAGAAAAGTATTATAATGTTAAAATCATCTCAACTGCCAGAAGAGAGAGAGAGAGAATTCACTGTCAGTCAATGTTGCTTGACCATTTAACAGTGCTTCTGGGAATCTCAGGCCAGATCAGCAATCTTTAAACGCTCTGCATGGACTCGGAGTGAAAAGTGTGGCTCGGTTTAATAACATCTTTTTAGCAGATATCCCCTAAGAGCGTTTAAGAGCACAACTCTGGCATAAAGAAGTGCTGCAAGCCAACTTGCTTTGTCTTGGCAGAGTTTCCCCACCTCCTGTGTGAAGTCCAAGTTGCACATGATGAATAGAAAAACCAACCGCGCTGTCACTAATAAGTTTAGAAAATGGAATTAGAGTGAGGGGTGGAACCCCAATGGGGCACCAGAGGGCTCTTACTTTACCTTCAGTGCGGTTAAATCCCCGATCCGAGGAGCGTCCAAGGTCAGAGTGTGGCGCACTGGAGCGTTGTGTGATTTGTGTCCATGCTAATGCTTCTCCCATATGCTGACGTTCGAGACGGCCAGAAAGCCGCCTGCAGCGAGGGGGACGTAGATATTCTTCGTGTCTATAGAAACTTTCTTTTTGCTTAAATAGAAATGAAAATAGTTTGTTCTTCATGTGACATGACCAGATGACTTATAACCCTGTAGATTTACTGCTTTTCAGATGGAAGCTTTGGTTATAATGAAAATCAGGAGAAACCGGCCATGGCGAACTGATTCAGAACAGTCCTGTTTTATCTATGAGAATAATTCAAATTTTTACAATAGTGTGCACTCGTTTCTATAGGTATATATATATATATATATAAATTTTACCTGGATTTGATTATTTTCCTATAAAATTTAGACTTGTCAATGCTAACAATGTTGTATTTAATAAAGGAATAAGCATCGTCCATCATCCTCATACGTCCATATCCATTTACACTTCCATTTATTTCACATGCCACCTGTGTTCCACCACATCATGTTTCCCCCCTTTCTTTAAGATAATCGCATAAGAAAATGTACCATGGTACAGTATATAGTGGCATGTGGCATTGTGCAGGACATATTTGCTGATATACTGTAGTACATGCACTACGCTATGGTACATGGTTCTACCATGGTGCATACTTTGGTACAGTGGAACATGTACTATTGCATGGTACACGGTAATATGTGTACCAAGATACAGTCAAACAAAACACGTCTTTATGTACCATAATTATAATATTTACATAGCAACCTCTGAACTTTCCACATTTAATACACAACACCTTAGTGAATATTATGGTACCTGCAGTGACTACCAAAGTTCATGCAGTGACTCACTAATATTGTACTGCTTGTACTATATCATACTACTATTATGTACTAACGTCTAAATATGTACAAACATACCATATTAGATACCTGCTGAACTTTGATAGCCACTGTGGTATCCGATAAATACCATGATGTTCACAAAAGTGTTGCGCTACACACCATAGTACTACCACGGTAAGTGTAAAGTCTGAAGTGCTATAACACCTATCCTGGTACTCCACAAAGTCCTATGGTGCCCACCATGGTAACGTCTGAAGTATCACAGTGGTACTATGTTATATTGTTAACGTTAATAATAATGATAATAAATACAATGATCACCATTGGCCTCCACGGTCCAAAGAGGTTCCTAGATGAATGGATGGACTATGGTACATTATGGTATGTACTGTAGTTTACCACAGTTAAATTTTATTAATATATGCAGAAAATCTAGTATGTTAACCAGGCGATTTTTTTTGCAAGTGTTGCATAGGGCTGATACTGGAGACTCCTTCTCTAAATAATAAACATTATCTTATTTAAAAGTAAAGTGGTGATATTTCATTTCCTGCATCATGTGTGATATGATGTCAGGGGCTGAACTTCGGCTTGAGGACGCATTCCCAAGTTTCAGAGTACAAATGAATGGGGCATTTTCTTCTTAATCGAAAATCAGAAATTCCAACTTGCAAACACTGCATTAATTCCCGGTTTGGACGGTAGCCTGCTCGTTCAGCAGCGAGGGAGTTAAGAGGTTAGACAGCCTGTTGTCTTCGTAAAGCCTGTAACTGTTTGCTCTGTGGCCTGGAGTGCAGATGGTATCAGACCCTTGGCTCTGGGTTTTATGCCAAGCGGATTGGAGTCGCTTTATTAAACGTCACATCTAATTAGACCACCTCTGCGGCCTTCTGCTCGCTCCGGAGCGTGTTAGCGAGCCGGGCTTTGAAGTGGTGTGAACGCCGGCCTCCTGGCAAGCGCAGAACAGTGCCATACATCATGTCGTATATGTTTGGAAGGTTGGTGGTCTGGAAATTTCAACACCTCAACAGTAGCGGCTTCCCTCGAGAACATGCGGACGAACGTTGAACAATTATTCAATGCGATAAAGTGTGTATCAGAAATGTTAATGTTCTGTATGTGTATTTGAGTGTGTGTTTTGTACAGTATGTGTATGTGTGTGCATATGAGCGCCAGTTCCAAGTGGTGTGAATTAGCTGGATAATTGCTGGTGTTGAGGCCAAGAGAGCCTGGGGAGAGAGATTTCAGGGCTGACCTGTTGCACATACACACATCGTATACTCCATATACGGATGCGTTACTTCAAAGTCTTGCTTTGTTTATTTCTCCTCACGACTGTATCTGCGTCTCTGAGCCTTTCGACTTTGTAGTGCAAACCATGATCTAGTCAAACGCCGGCTTAACAAGCAGCGATCTCACATAGTACACATGTCTGTTGAGTTTAGGAGGCACCTCTTGGCTACAATTAGCAACGCATGGGAACTGATTTTATAGTCTTTAACTTCGCTCTCGTTTGATCCCGTGCTCTAAAAGAAATGCTGCACCTAGTTAGGGCTTCGTTCTGTTCTTGCCCGCGGTGGTACACCAGTAAATACCCTCACGTCGTTATTTTTGCAACGGTTGCATTTCAGTGTTAAGTGTTCCTAATCCTGATGGACTGCTTTGTGTAAGTAGAGTTATCACTCCTGGGTATTACATTTCCTAAAATCCATTATTTGGTTATCTGGTTAGCTGATGTCCTTTTCACCTCAAACATACCGTGATGTGTTTTTGTCCCGGATAAAGTGTTCGTCCAGTGCAAAGTTCTGAACAGGTTTTGCTAGGACAAAAACAGGTTTTGCTAGGACAAAAACAGGTTTTGCTAGGACAAAAACACAAACACTCTAAATATGTTTTAAATGTACGATTAATCAGTTTTCAAAGTATTCCTTAATTCAAAAATATTTAGCGAATTCGAGGTCATGTGAGAAGTGTGTCGCTAGGAATTGAACCAAAGGACACAGTATCTAGCTAAGAACTACAGCTAGCACGTAGCATAGATGTAGTCTTTCATTTATGGCACAGAAAAAATTAAACAGTAAAATGTGGCTAAATATTTATCTAAAAAGACACCACGCATATTTCTAGCTGCTAAAACATTTCAGGTATTATGAGACTACGGTTGCTAGGCAGCTAACCGATATCGACACATGGTAGCTATATCTAAGAACTGAAGTTAGCAAATAGCTGTAGTAGCTTTTATGTAGACTTTATGAAGATAATACAGCTGTAAAAACCAGAGAAGTGTCAGAAATGTTAACATGCTTTGGTAAATGAATAAGGAAAGAAAGGCTGCTAAGACATCTTTGTTGTTTTGTGATAATGCTCTTTCTGTGCAAATGAGAATTACGGACACAGAGAACATGTTAGCTAGTTAATAACTGGGGCTAGCACATACTGTAGCGGTCTTTAAAGACATTAAGGAAGGAAAATGAGACGTGTCAAGAATATCAACATTTCTCTCAGATCTGGTGGTATATTTATTAGACAACTAATAAAAGACTTAATTTTGAGTAATAAAATTATACTTCACTGGCGTAAGTACCCGCCGTTGATAAGCTGATCAGCTTTAATGTAATCAGTGATATTATTATTTCAGGTTGAAGCCCACGTACAGTACATGTCTGTCTGTCTGTCTGTCTGTCTTTCTGTACGGCAGAACTCTCTGTCTGACTTATTAATACAAAGAAATCACATTTAGTAAGGCTGAGTATCTTGTTTACGCAAAGTTGTACTTCTTTTTCCGTCAGCTGAATACACTCCCTGTTCGGTAATCGGAGAGAATCAGCGACTCCGACGTACGTGTTAAAATTCACTTATACCACTTCAGCGCTGTTATTTCAGCCATGAAAATATGAATTAATGCATGTAAAAATAGTCAGTTTAGCTTTTCTAATTAATATCTATTGGTGTTTGTTAACATTGAACAAGTAGCGCATTAGTATCTTATTTTAAAGTAGATTATTAAATCCAACACATAACTGACATTTTGATTTGACTTATGGTGCAGGTGAAATTTCAGGCAGATATCTAAGTACTGCACAAGTTTCATTAAATTCTGTCCAGCCAGTTTTGCATGATGCTGTGAAAAAATCTGGCACAAAACTGCTCATAACATCACTTTTGCTCAACATTTTGATTTTATTTATGGCACCGAACCAAAAACCTAAAGACTGCCACAATTTAGGTGTAGAGAGATTTGACCTCAAGGTGAAACCGGTAGCTGTGATCTTTCATCCATATTCACTTCCACCTTCCAGATCAACCTGATCAGCTCCAGATAAGCTGAGGAATTGAAATTAGGCCTCTTATGGAACAAATTTAATTCCACAATTCTGCATTTTTTTATTTTCTTGCCGTATCAGCAACAGTCACATGTTTATAACTTGCCTAAATCCATAAAACCTTGGGTTAGGAAGCTGGCGTTTGACCTCACTCTATAACCCTTGACCTTGGACTTCTCATTAGTTCCACGTCAGGTCGTTTCTTTATTTATGTGTGTTATATACAGTATAAAGGTGTAGTTTGAGTTGTTGACCTGATAGCTCAATTCTCAGTACTACTCCAGATCATACCGCACCACGTGTTGGCAACGTTTATAAATTTGTTCTTTAAGTTGCTCAAGCAATAAAGTAAAATATTGCTTTCCTCTCCATACATCCTTTTTCT
The DNA here is from genome assembly GCA_030014365.1 of Clarias pachynema. Taxonomy (NCBI): domain Eukaryota; kingdom Metazoa; phylum Chordata; class Actinopteri; order Siluriformes; family Clariidae; genus Clarias; species Clarias pachynema. The sequence goes on along the minus strand of JAQMYL010000016.1, from coordinate 19,421,887 downwards.
TCTCACTCTCTCTGTCTTTCTCCCTGTCAGCCTTTTTTTCCCCCTTCGCCCTCTCCCCCACCTTCTCTGGAGGAACATCTGGTTTGCACATTTCAGACAGAACTCATGTAAAGTGCACACGCTTTCCCTACTCCAAATGACTTCATCTGTTCTGGTGACCCTGAGGGAGCACAGTGCGTTCCTCCTCTAAGGGTCTGAGGGTCTTTCAGTGCTTTAAAGGTAACGATTGTGTTGCTTTCATCCTTGGCCTCTGTTCACATAAAATAATACAAAAACAACAATAAATTAAAAACGCAACCAGATTTTTATTTTTCCGAATCCATCCCAAAGTGCATTGAAGCTGTTCTGATGGCGTGCCACCTTACTAAGACACGTTTTTGTACTGTTTGTAATATGCGTAATATCTGACTTATACAGTAAGACATTATCGAACATTAGGTATCACATTTAATATATTCATACTAGTATTTTTTTTGTATTCGATTTTTTTTGTGCTAAACATTTATTGTACAACCAATTATGCAGTTAAATAAATTTTGCATAACTTAATGAGGACAAAACTTATTTTCCTTGAAAGATAAAAAGTGTTATGTTCTTGCAAAATGATTTTAAAATGTGTTAAAGATTTTTTTAAATATAAATAAAAAAACATTTCTGTATGATAAATTGTAACTATAATAATGATAAATATAAACTATATATTTATTATGATGTGGTCATACCATTAAACTGGTGTCAGGACGATCCCTCAGACCAGGAACAGACCTACAGTTTTGGACTTGCACTGACCCAACACATCACCCATCACTGCTTGGCCCTTGTCACAGTAGATACAGTTACAGTACTATATCTCATTACGGTGGCACCTGGAAGTGGGTGGGATATATTATGCAGCAAGTGAACATTTTGTTGTTGTTGTAAACTTGATGTCTTGGAAGCAGAAAAAATGGGCAAACGTGAAGATTTAAGTGACTAAATGTCTGCAATAGTCAGGATATAGCGAGAGTGATCCAAAGAAGGAAAACTGGTGAACCGGTGACCGGGTTCATTGATGCACATGGGGAGTGAAGGCTGGCCCGTGTAGTCCGATCCAATAGAAGTACTACTGTAAATCAAATTGATGAAAAGGTTAATGCTGGTTCCCATAGAAACGTGTCGGATCAAAAGTGCATCACTGTTTTGGTGGGAAAAGGGCGGAACTACCCCTGAACGGGGGGTATATAT
>JAQMYL010000016.1:19409023-19420605 GCA_030014365.1 Clarias pachynema | reverse complement strand
ATATAATTGTGGTTATAATTACAGTTATTTCTTTCCTTTGTGGTAAGCGCATTTAGAAGAATTCAAACATAAAGAAAGAAAATGCATCATGAACAGGAAGTGGAAAGTACTGTTTTGAAATTCAAATATGAAAATTGTTTCCTTACCTCTCCCTGGATGAATTTAGAAATCAATCTCTTTTTCCTAATGGATTTTCAGAGGACAGAATAACCTCCATGTCCTCACACTCACACAGCAGACATGGTCATATGGTGGATATATACCATTCTCTCTCTCTCCCTCTCTCTGTCTCTCTCTCTAGTCTGGATAGTGATGAGATTCTTATAGCTCAATTCTGTTGCTCTTTTTTTTTTCTCCACAAGGGAACCAACCATTTTTTTTTAAAATAGAAGTTTCCGGGTGCATAAACACAGTGAGAATTGAAAATTGGGAAAGGTGACAGAAAGGCACTTACACCCATTGGGAGCGCAGGGCTCTTTGAAATGACCTTTGCCCCCTGAATCAGACGCTTAATCACTCTCTGAGGACGGGACAGGACAGGAGACAAGAGGACAATAGACTAGAGGAGGGAAGCTTGGAAAAGGCGAAGAGAGTAGACAGACGGCAAAATGAGCGATGTGCCGAATCACACTTATCACTGTCATCTGCCCGCATAGCGCCATGGATATGACGCCCGATGAACTCATCCGAATCTGGTCTCCAGAGCACGGCCGCAACTCGCCCTTGATGAGACCATATCTCAGACACGACGTGGACCAGAACTTGTAATCGGCCCGAGAGTAAAATGCAGCACAAACATTAGATGCGCTTGGGTGCATTCGGGACATTTCTGGCCTAGATTTCAAATGCTAAGGAATCCCTAAATGCTTGGAGTTTCAGCACACAATACACTTGATGCTGCTAAAATCAGCCAAGAACTGACCCAGAAGTGTCTGCCATGTATATAGTGATGGGATAAGAGAGAATGGAAAGGTAAAAGAAAATGAAAGAATGAACCTGGCTTTGAGAAATGGATTTAAAGTTGAATGAGAGACCCTAAATGGACCGTATTATTATGCAGATTAATATGAATTTCCAGTGTTTCTGCTTCGTGTCTCCAGGGCTCGAGTATGAGGTGAGGTTATTATCATCATGCAGAGTCCTGCATGTTTTCCCATGTGGGTTTCCTGCAACTTCTCCTGTTTCCTCCCACCTCCAAAAAAACATGCTGTATACACTGAATTGTCCCGGGTATAAATGCGTACGGATATGTGCATGTGCATTATGCCCACATCCAGTGTTTATTCCCATCTCATATCCAGTGTTCCTGGGACTGATTCCTTATCTGCCTCGATCTTGAGCGCTTCCTGAAGAATGAAAGATGACTGATGACTGAATTTTTTTCCTGGTTGCTCGCTTTAATGATGTTTGACGGGAAACAAATTAAGATTTCCTCGTTTGGGAATCACTTATTGATTTCTTCCTAACAAATGGACTTCATTAGCATCTGTCACTGTGAGCCAAGCCTCGCTTCTGGAGTTCCTGGTCGGTTTTTCTGGGAGCAGCCTGAATTCCAGAAATACCTTAGTAAAGTGTGATTTGAAAAAATGTCATAACGTGGATCTTGATGGATTGATATTTGCTTTGACAAGAAATTAGGTTCTCCCCAGCCAAAGAAAATGTTCTTAGCTCTGCCTTTTTTTTTTCCGTAAAAGGAATTTCGACAGATTAGGAAGGGAAAAAAATTTACAGAAACTTGAAGCCTGTACAAATCCCCCCCCCCCCCCTTTAAAGGGGAGACATATTGTGCACAATTCACTTTTTAGTCATTTTCAGACATACAGGTGGGTCTATAAACAAAAAAATGTGAGAAACGTACACTGACTGCTTTTTGTCCATTTTTCCAGTTTTGTGCTTAAACAGGCCAATTAGATTTTCACCCCAACGTGACCTCATATAAGAAGATCAGCTCTCCTGAGGGGTATTTCAAGCTGGAGCACTAACAGACACACGTCAGAGGAGCTCTGAGATTGTGTTAAAGAAAAAAATAATACATATAGTACCTTTAAAGGAATGCAATAACTTTCTTTTTTTTTTCTTTCTTTGACCTGAAAACCTAAAATCTGATTTGTGTTTCGACTCCAAATTCCTGAGACGTCCTTGGCCTTTGAAAACGCTATGCGGTTCTCAGCTAGTTACTCATTCTGTGTCAAACGAACTAGCCAGGAATTAGTAAAAAGTAATAAAAAAAAAAGTCAGAGTAATCGCTGAAACAGGAAGTAGTCATAGCAACAGTTCAAGAAATTCCTTTAAATATCATTACTGGCGAATGGCTGCAGAGCTGACACGAATTATTTCTGCTGTTCTGAGTGACGTTCCCAAAGTGCCCGGGTTCTCCTTTAAAGTGTTTTTCCGAACCTGTTTTGTTCTTTTTAGGCTTAATGAGCAAGCAGGGAAAAGTAGTTTTCTGAACCAGCTCCATTTCTTTAATGTAGCGTTTTGGGTTTCAGGATTTCAGATCTTATGTTCCACACGTCACATATCATTTCTAGCGGTCCTATCTGGTTTGATGTTTTGGCGCTGGAGGCTCTGCAGTGGAACTGAATCCTAACATAAAGTTCCAGAAGTTAGTTTCCTTCTGGGGGAAAAAAGAAGAAGATTATTATCCCATATCATGATTATTTGTTACTTTGACATGATCTTCAGAACGTTTCATGCTTCTTTTTTTTAAAGTTCCTTTTAAAGAGAAAAGGTTGTGCGAAGTCTGCATCCTGCTGCCAAAGCTAATAATTCTATCCTCTAATTCCATGCCAGGAGCATCGCCTTGACAGACCGGTTACTAAATATCCCAGTAGCACAAAGAGAATGCTGAATAGCCTTTTAATAAAGAAGTGACTGCATTAGACGCTAATTGGCTTCTTTATTGTTTGGCCTGGACCAGGAGGAAGCGTGGGGGCTTTCTGGGACGCGAGTTGTTCTGGAGACGCTTGTGAAAAGAAGACCGGGATTGTGTTACAGGATTACGGCTTCGTTCTGCCTCTTCCTGCTGCTGTTTAGGATTTAATTATTAAACCAAGCTCCATCATGCAGACGCGCGCATGTTCACGTGCGGGACACGTGGGACGCGTCGAGTCAGGATGCTGCGCACACTTCAAGGAAAAAAAAAAGAAAAAAAGTCTGTTTTCCACACCAGACAGCTTTGGTCTTTTCTTTGTCTTTTATTCTTCTTGTCTCAATAATATATACTGTATATGACATCTGTTAGAGTGGAATTGGATTCCAGGGAGTCCCTCGTGTTAGGCGCGTAATGTGTCTCCTGATACGGAGATTGGGAGAGAGAAGAAGAGCAGCGAGGAAAATAGAGGGGAAAGCAAGTGATGGAGGAAAGGAGGAGGATTCCTTCCTTCCTCTTGTCTCCTGAAGGAATAAAACCCAGCGATGCGGAGCTGGCGGACAAGCCGACACCGGCCTCGTGAAGTTTACACGCCGCTGTCAGGGAGAGCATTGCCTCTTTCCTCTCAGCAGTTAGACTCCATAAAAGAGTTGCCGTTTCTCTGGAGTGCACTTAACGTCAGGGTTTCCTTTCTGCTTAGGCTCTGCTCGTGTTCTTTTTTTTCCATCCTTGATAAAGGATGTGACTAATGCTGATTTCATACATATTCAGAATTACTTTTAGTGCAAGTTTCCGACTTAGACGTTCCAAATGAATTTCCTGTATTTCATAACAACCATAGGGGAGGTCTGGCATGCACTTTTGATACCTGAATTTTTTATTTTTTATTTTTTTACCTACAGGCTGTTTCCTTAGCTGATGGTTGGTGATCTTAGTTCATAGACACGGTTATGTCCATTGTGAGTTATGTGCAGGTTTACAAGTAGATGGAGTGTTAACCTTTTAGAGAGGGAAAAAAAGGTTAAATCTCATGCCCTTAAGGGTTCTTTTGATTTGTCCCTCAGGGAGGGACTCTACGCCCCACAACAGGAGGTTTGTCTTTCACCGAGTTGCAGCCTTTTAAAAGGAAAAGAACCATTAAACATGCGAAGGAATTCTGTTGTTTAAAGAGATGGCACAAGTGGAGAAAAAATGGACTAAACTGGCTAATAATGGACGTTCGCTTCTATGCTTAATGTTACTCATTTCTTATCAGATATACAGGGTTCATATCACAGGTTTTTTTTTTCTCTTGCTAAATGTACAGGTGCAAATTGAACTGTACAATGTGCATGCAGGTTAATTTAGGTTACTTAGTAGAAACATCCTGGTTCAGGATCAAAACTAATACCCAGGCCTGGCTACTTAAACTTCAATTAGTCTGATTTGAGATCAGAAGTTTGTCTGGTGAACCAGTGGCGCCAAAAGCAATTCTGGGCCTCTTAACAGGTTAATTCCCAAGGTCGTGCACCCCTGACCACATTTTATTATCCGGGACTTTTTATTATTTCCTAGGGATACTTTGTGCCTCGGAATCGTCCCCACCTTTTCACCCCTGGCTGGATGTGCAAGTTGTCCTTTATTTTAATCTGCGGAAATATACACTTTGCGATTATTAATACTCCAAATAAAGTATTCATAAACCACTTGTGCTCAGGAATCGCCGAGGCGAAGGGGGAGCTAGTTATGGCTCCTGATTAGATCCTTGTCACGGGAATCAATACGTATACGGACTATCAGAGCTCAGCTTGGTCCTGTCAATAAAAGGTCATAAAGGATGATTGATCGTGCCACAGTACACACAGGCGGTGGTGTGTACATGGGGGAGAAAGACTCGGTGTGAGACTCACTGTCTGGGATGTCCATCCTGCAGAAACTTCCCCATCCTGCTCTTCTTTTTTTTTTATTTTTTATGGCAAGATCTAATTGACTCCTCCATTGTTCTGGCCTCTTTAAAGAAAGCATGTGTTTCTCATCATTGGGCCTGGAGAGGCTTCAGAGCTGATGAGCGGAATGAGCGTCGTTGTATGTTTACACCCCGAAAACCCACAGAGCGCTTGAGCAAGAGGAGAGGAATTCTTCCCGTCTGCTGAGGCAACACGTCCAGCCTGCAAGCCATCAGTCGTCTTTTTCGCCGATATTTACCCGAGGACAGGCGGGATCGCTGTAACTGTTCTGGTTCATTTAGACTTCGAGTTGTGTATAAAGTGGGCTTTCTGTCCTTTCCAGTAAAACATCACAGATTTCTAAAGTCTGTTATCTCTCGAACGGTGAATCAACACTCTACTTTGCTGTCCAGACTGGATTTCTCACACCGAGATTGCTAAAAGATCTTCAGAGTCATCGTTATGATTTTTGGCTCTAGTTTGAGTTTCAGGGATTGGAACACATCATGCATTTCTGCAGAAATCCCTGATCCATATGTGCAATGAAGTCTAAAGCAACCACAATGAAACATAAAAAATGAGAGAGCTGCTTTTAATTTGAAATATGGAAAGAAAACAAGAGAAGATGCAAAAACAAGGGAGAAAGACTCGAAGCCTGTTGAGAAACCAGGTCGTGACCTATTGCTTTCTTTTTTTCTTTTTGAAGCACTGCTTCACTTCTAAACCAAAGCTACTTTAGCTAATACGCTCTTCATCCATAGCTTAAGCCTGACATCCTTTTAGCCTGATTGGCAGCTCACGTGATCAAGCCTTGATCTCCATGTTGTCTGATTGGCCTGCTGGGACCCAGACGGCGGTTCAGGTGAAGCGGTTGAACCGAACGAAGGAGTAAATCGATAACATCCAGTAGAAGGAAGTAACCGGACCAGATCTGGTCATGTTTAAGGATATTAAAGCTTCTGTCTTCTTTCCCAAAGGTCGTGTTTGTTAGTCCATTAAGGCTGTGTTTTAGTAACGAGCAAAGAGCGTAGCGTTTTCCGCTGAGTAGCATCTTCATCACGAGGGTAAACAGATCAGAAACATCTGTCGGAAAGTGAGTCTGTGATGTTTTTTTCCCCGTTCGCCTTTTTATCAAGCCATTCTCGTTTTTTTTCCCCCCATTTCCCTTTATTTTCCCTTCGCTGTGATCAGAAGCATCATCATCATCGCCAAAGTCATCAACACGGCCGCAAGTCGTCACATCATGTGGAGTGCTTGATAAATGACTGTTTACGTCGGTTTCCTCTTTGAAAGGCATTTTCCTTCCATCTCTAGACTGTTTGTTCCTTCCTTTGTCTCTCTCTCTCTCTTGTTTCTTTCTTGTTCCCCTTATTCCTCTCCCTGCAGTCTTGGCAATGAGAAATCGACAGCAAAAACTCAACAGCACAGTACTTTATTTATTAAGGGACGACATGGCGTATCCTTTTATAATTTCATTTGTTTCGAATTAGGTTTAAAGTTGTGGAAGATCTGTGAACAAAGTTCCTGTTATCACTTATGTAACAGTCAGAAAGAAAAATGAATCGAATGAAAAAAAAAAAGAAAATCAAGTCCGTCGGACCGAGGGGTTTTAATTACTGAACGTCTGTGCATTCTGAAATGTTCTTCTGAAGAATATTTGTATGGGGGCGTTCAAATCAAAGGCGGGACTTTTAATGGTGTAGAATAACTGAACACCATCATAAGATTAAAAACTATACCTGCACTTATCCCAGTATTTAACGTATTTTTCAAAACGCCGGCCTCCCAGGAACTCCTTAAATGGCCCGAACATGTGGGAATGGCTTGGAGCGAGGTCAAGCGACCAAATTTAAAAGGTTTGTAAAGTTTTATCAAGTGGGCCCTTGGATAGCTAATGCATGTTTAGGATGTAATGTTTTTTCAGTACCATAACCTTCTTCAGCTGTTTAAGAACATTTTCAGTTGGCACTTCATGTTGCAACTTCCTCCCTAATAAAAGCCAGACACACACACACACACACCTCTCTCTCTCTGTCTCTCTCTCTCTCACACACACACATAGCAAATTACAGAGTGGATTCAGTCGGCTTTGCCATTAGACAGGGTCCTGCCAAGCATGTGTGTGGCTGCCTGTGTGTGCACAAGAGTGCATTCATGCACGTGTATAGTGCAGTGTGTAGTCTTCCTCTCTTTGGCCTGAATTCAGGTTGTGGCTCGAGACACGCCGTCTACCTGAAAAATTCAAAAGTGCTGCCTGTTGAATCGACTTTGCATGAACTATGTGTTTTCCAGAGCAGCGATAAAGACGCTCAATTATCACGTCACACCGCTGCCAAAAATTCATTACTCATATTGCGTCCGATAAATAAAGATATGAATAGGAGGCGTTCTATTCTGGTATTTTAGAAGGCATCTGGTTGAGGTTAGAACTGCGCATCAGGACTGAAGCTCACGAGACCAACGTTTACAGTATTTACTGGAAGGTAAGTCACTGCCTGACTCATTAGTAACAGCCTGGTCAGGATCACTCTGGTCTAAATAAGGCTTAGAACCAGAGAAATTTGTTTTCGAAAAGATCATCTAAACGAATATGATATAAATATAAAGTCTGTGAGCAGGACTGTAAAATTTCTCGGCACATCTTGCCAAAGAATTCACACGCCATGCTGACCTTGCCCACACTGCCACTTGTAGGTTTTTCCACTGTTTCTTGGGGCAAAGTGTTCGGATTTAGATTTATTTATTTATTTATTTATTTATTTTTAATCTTCTTTAAGAGCCGCCCACTACATCCGGATACAGCTATAAGTAGCAATAAAAAGATGGACTGTATTTAAAGTGACGTCACACAATGTGATTGGCTGTACGATGGTACGATGATGTCGACGAACATCGTGCACGTCACACAATATGCTATGTAAGTTTTCAAATAACGAACCATGTTTACCTGCATCTATATAATGAAAAGAAAGGTTTTATCTGTACATTGGTCAGAACTCGCTCGTTCAATGATATCTTTACGTTTCATACATTGGAGGACCAGAAAAATTGTCTATCTGTCTGTCAATTTAATGAAACTTTTGCCAGTTCTTAGATATTTTCCTAAAGTTAAATCTGCACCATAAATGAAATAAAAATGTTGAGTAGAACTGATGTTATTTAGCAATAGGTTTTGGCTCGATTTTTAAGAAGCGGGGTTTTATTTCTAGTGGTGTTATAACTGACAGGTTTTGGGATGAAGTAAAAAATAATAATAATACAGGCGCTGTCTCATGGCATTTGGTGATGTGTATAAGATATCCGTGAAGCCTGACTCAGAAACCACCAAATTACTTTAACAGCTGAGCTTTTTTTTTTTTTTTTAAACGTCCATCTCACTGTATCTCTGACATTTTTTTTATAAGAGAACAGGAAAATTGCTTTTGATACACGGATTTCGAACCACGTCAATAACAACGCACAATGTCAAACACGTCCATGTCATAAAGAGCCTTTGGTGATTACGGTCCCTGGCCCTGATTTAAGTGTCCGATTTCATTACCCGGTTTCAAATGTGTTTTTTTTCTTCTTCTTCCTTTAAATTCGGATAATATCTCGCTCCATTGATGTTTCTCATCGCGGATCCCCGAGGATAGAAGCCGAAAGCGGAGCAGAGTGGTTCCTCTTTCTCGCCCTCTCAATCAGCGGCTACGCGGATGATAGATTATTCTTCTGCATTGACAAAATAAATTCATTACGTTGATGGATCAAGAAGCTTTTAGGAGTATTTAAGTGAGCTCCCCTCCACCACCCCGCTCTCTTCTTTCTTTCTCTCTCTCTCTTAACTCTACTGTCCCTGCTTTTCCTCTCACTAAGGGACATCAAATTGATGGATCACTTCAATTAACTCTGACATAAGAAGGGATGAGATAGCAAGTATGTAGGAGGAGTGCAGAGAATGTTTCCTTTTTTTCTCTTTCCTTGTCGTCTCTTCTTTCTTGTGATCCCTTTTTTTTAATGCCGTTTAAGGAAGGAGGAAGATCAGTTTCTTGCAGGTTCAAAAGATCCACTCTGCGGAATGAATAATTTACTTTAGACAATAAAGTACACAATGTTACAGGATTAAATGTGTAATTTATTCTAATATGAATTGAAGGTGGTGAACAAGGAACCAGGATGCCTCAAAGCTCCAGGGTCCCTGGTTTGGTTGTGAAAGCCAAGTGGGTTTCCTTTGGGTTCTTTTGGAAACTTGATGAATTTGCTGACTCTCTTCTTAAAGCCTCGACTCGACTGGAAAGTCATTCTAGACTCGGGCCCACACCTCATATTAGGAATGCAATAATACAATGTAAAGAAATGTATGCTTCCTACTTTGCTTTTATACAACAGTATACATATATGCTATGTCTTATCAACATATTTTCTTCCTTTAACCAGTTATTTTGCTCCTCCAACACATATCCTTCCACAACTGACGAAACTAACTAACAGCGACTGGCAGAGCTGGCGACTGACAGTTAGTGACTAACTGGGGTGAAAGTAGCTTTAAAATCTTCCCCGTATTATGTAGTCACAAGGTGAGGAGAATAAACCATGGAGGTGGTGCACAGTCCTGTAAATATCGCTCTCTTATAATATATTATAGTTCTGTTTTAGAATATCAGCTCGGTTAACTTCCGGGGTTGAATCCCAAATAGCGTTAAATGGAAAGCTAGTACGCTATGTAGGACGTAAAATTCCTTGTCACACGCTGAGAGTTTTGTAACTAATGATTTGTGACCACATGTGGTCCATGGAGTATAGTTAAGTATAGTTAAACGTCCCAGTGCTGTTACTGTCCATTATCACCACCCATGGAACAATCAGATTGCTCAGTCTGGACTAACTGTTACATAATTCGTAATAAATTGTAGGTTTTGTAGAATATTGTCTATTTGGACATTTTTACAGTGATTCTGGTCCAAGATTAAGACTAAGCATAAATCTAAATGACACTGGCAATGTTGACAGCCGGCGAGTGACATGGACATTTCAAACGTTTAACATCAACAAGTCGCCAAAGCAGTGAGGATGTCACTATGAAAATGTGCAAAGTATGAAAGAGTGGACAGTAAAATCGTACCGCAGTCCAGCACGAGGCTCTTGTGCTTGATTTTCACAGAAACTTTTGGAGTTGTGAAGACTAGGCACGTGAAACGCCGCCACTGTGACACAAAGCACACACATTTCGAACAGCACTATCCTCACAATACAGAGGCGGGGACAACAAAAAACATTGGCAGTTGGTTGTAAATTATAAGCAAGTTTAATAAACATTTGAATTGTCTTTTATTATCAGCAATCGTTCTACCTCTAATCGTTGACCTCGATAGAAATCGGATTCAAAACTTTGAATATTAAGTTGGAGAACCCCTGCTCTAAACCGACCATCAATGTGCATGGACCCAAATGAATTGGTGTCCCCACTCATGTGATCCAAAGAGATCCTGATCGGGATAAATCTAAATAAAAGAATGAAATCTTTCAAAATAGCAAGAAGCATTTAGCAATTAACTTTTTAAAAATTTGTCTTAGAATCTTCTTCGGTTGAAGTATCGCAATAATTCATAACACGACGCTGGATGCGTCCAATGTTGGCAACTTCATACCATATGACCCACCGTACTCTGAAAGCCTGTTGAAAGAGTTTGTGTAGGTGTTTAAGGCAGGTTGCCTGGTATCCAGCCCACACATAACCATGCTACACAGCCATACACACGCACACACACAAACACAGCAGTGGAATTTTTATTACCACTGGCACGACGCGTCTCCTGCCTATATTTCTTAACCACCTAAATAAGACTATTGTCACTTATTAGTCTCATATGGGCTCGCACTCGCGACTCTCAGTCAGTGTGTTTAGCAGTTTTAGAGAATAATTAGCTACTATGAGTGTGCTCCGACAGGGCTGACATTATTAAAAAAGAAATTTGGTGGTTACAGTGGCAGGCTTCTCCAATTTAGTTGTCTGCACAATTGAAATAAGACACTGAGCCCTATTTTCATGTTAATAACGCGAACGCAAAAACAAGATCACAAGATTGTGGCTTTGGCGCATGTCAGTGTGGCGGATGTATTTCTGGGATTTTCCCAACTATTAGAGCAAAAAAAAATGGAGTGGAATATGAATTATGCTGCTATAATACATCGTGAAATCAATTTCAGTTTTTAATTTTTTTCTCTCCCGTGCTGTTAAGCACATCAGATGATGAGTTCCATTGTTTCTATAGCAATGCTGGTTTTTAAAGGGCCAGGTTGCTAGTTCTACACCAAATCTTCCTTCTTTCTCATTCGGGCTTTGGGACCGAGCATGGTGGAGTCATTGTATAATGGCGTAGGTTTAAGGGTCCAATAGTGGCAACCTGGTGGAGGCAGGGTTCAAACCCCCAACCCTCCGATCAGCTGAGCCACCACTGCCATGATTTTTATTTTTTTTAAATGTTTATTCCCATCGGTCACTACGATTATTAGCACATTCCCCAAATTGTGGTTTTATTTTTGTTCAGTGTTTCTTTAACCCTTTTGTATGATGTTTCTAGTGTCACAGCTGAAGTTTTTCATCATATACCCATTTTCCACCACAGTGAACCAGGAGGTAGTTCCACAGTAGTCCAGTGGTAAAGTGCTCGCCCTATCATCCGGAGGTCACGAGTTCGATTCCTGGGTGATGCTGTAACCTCTCACAGATGGAGGTCTAGAGAGAGCTGATTGGCCGAGCTCTCTCAGAGGGGAGGGATGAGAGGTACTTAGTGCTCCCACATTAA
>JAQMYL010000016.1:19385043-19409016 GCA_030014365.1 Clarias pachynema | reverse complement strand
GGGAGCCCCCTTGTGTTGGGGTGGAATTGGTTATGACTAAATTAGGGAGAAAATTGAGGATAGACCCCCCCCCCCCCCCAAAAAAAAGAAAGTCACGTCATTTTGTCACTCTATAAGTCGGTGTACGTCTCTACTTTTCCAGCGATGCTAGGGACAAAAAACAACAATGGCAAATTTCAAATGGTTTTGCGAGCAGTTCTCCTTTATCATTACTTTATCTAATAGCTTTATTATTACTAGAAAGCATTTGAGTTGCACATTGCATATTGAGTCCATTTTTTAAATAAACTTTTAGTTGGTCATGATAATCCCGCCCCCAGCCCCTGATGCAAGTGGTTCTTTGTTCTTACCCAGCAAAGTATTGATGCCTTCTGAGGGCTTCAGCTGAAATTGGGCACCGGCTCCGTACTGGCCCCAGGACCGCCATGGTAGAAAAGGGATAATTGATGAGTTACGCTTGTTTTTCCACTTAACATCTCTTTGTTATATTTGGCATTTTCATGAAGTCGAAGCTCAATAACGAAGTGAAACCAGAGCTCCGAAATTGCGTTGTAAGAAAAAAAACAGTATGTTTGTAAGGTGAGGAGAATACTGGTTCGGTATTGTGTTGAGTACAAAAAGAAGTTCTTGAACAATGGGAATTCAATCCAAGATTTTTTACCAAAATGCACAAGAAAACAAATACTACTAGAGATTGAACAATCTTCCTTTCAGATTGGTGGCGACTTATTTTGCCATTGTGTCTAGATTATAGTGATTAAAGTTCCAGCGTTGGCTCAAGATTATTAAACACCAAATGTACATTCTTTCAGAACATGTTTCCAATATGGGGTGCTTTTCCTGCATCTCGTGTGTCGTTCAGGGTGAATTGTTGTTGTGCCGGTAAATGACGTGGCCCGGTGATTATTGCCTTGTGACTCAGCTCCTGCGGTGCGTTGATCAGGAGGTCCGGTGTGCAAGTGCTCGGCTGTTAAAGGAGTCGTACTGTGAGCTGGAGCTGAAGTGAAAGCATGTTCATATGGCTGTGATGAATGACTGGGTCCCACTGGCGTTTACACAGATTGAGTTTCATTAGTTATTTAGAGTGGAAGGAAGAAAGGGTAGTCTTTTTTTTTTCCTGGTCGTCAGGAACTTCTACTTGCAGGTCTCTTATTTTACAGATTCTTGTGTTCTGTGGTATATCAGACTTTCTTAGACAGTTGAGGAGTCTTCCTTTAGTTCATCAGAATCCATTATCCCACATGTTCCTTGTAATTGGCTGGGACCTTGATGAAACAGGACGTAGAGGCAATACTCACAAGGGGGTGGTCATGGGGGAGCAGTTAGAGGGATGGTACAAGGAGGGGGTAGTTTGATGGGGGCTTGAGTGAAAGGATTAGGAGGTGACTTCAGTCCTACATTTTACACCCACTAGGTTCTGCAGCAGTCACACCGGTTTGGGAATCTCAGATTCTGTCCGATCTCTGGTACTGCTCTGCCATTCATCCAGGGGCGATGAGGGAAATTCTTCCTTGAAGTGCCTCTCTGCATTGAGTACCACTTTCACTTGCTCTTTCCATTTCTTCAAAGCAGGTTTTTCCCATTAAGGAAAAGTGAGAGCACTCTTGCCCTGAACTTAACCTTGATTCCACAGCGGTGTCTGTCTTTTGAAATCCGGTTCAAAAATCAAGATAAGCAGGAGGAAAGGAAGCGGTAAGTAAGTTCCACGACCTGGCTTAAAGCAAAGTGTGTGTCATGCAGCTGACGCGTCGATTTCTTTAAAGCCTGCTGAACAGCATAATGCTTTTCTTAATGTTTCCCATTGCCTGCTTTGCTGACTTTGCTGCCTCTAGGGTACTTGCTCAACTGTTTGCTCATGCTGACCGGTTCTGTCCTGCGTCCAGTTTCAATATACACTCTGTTGACTTGGCTAGCTCGACAGGGTGTTTGCTGCGGAAAGTGGAATTTCTATTTTCAGCGTGATCAGCAATGCTAAAAGATAAATGGGCTTGCTTGAAGTTATTTTTTGCTTTCAACCATCCTACCTGATTTCCCGATTAGAGGATTTATGCCTCAACAAATTTTTAGATCATGACTAAGAGCAAAGAGACAGAGCCAAGTGAGAGAGCAGAAAAAGTGGGGGGAAAAAAGCTAAAGGAGCATACAGACAGCACCCTGCAATCTCAGCTGTTGTGATTTAGGCTGCCTGACAGCACACAAATCTTAAAGGAACTCTCAGCTGTGCTGCATGCCTACCCCTCCCTCTCTTTATTTTTAACACCGATGCTTTATGGGGCCTTCACTACAACGGGGCAGAAAGAGATTATTGTCTCTAGAAATACAGTTCTGCGATTCTCATTGCCAGAACGATGTTGCCCGGAAGGGTGGGGGACTCTTGAATGAGCAACCAGCAAACAAGCAAGACCTGCTTTACAAGTGAAATTCTAGCTATGAACCATTTTGATCAAGAACTAATTTTTACCAAATTTCCCTATAAAAAATTTAACTATCAGGAATGACAAATCCAGTTTCTGGTTCACCATGATAAAGTAACCAAAACCCACTACAAGTAGAAAAAAAAAGATTTAATGCAGATGGCATAACAGACAATTTCAGAATGTAACATCCAAAAAAAAACCACAGCAAATATGGAGAAGGTTAAGATATTTTACGAGCATCATATTCTTAATATTAATAGAAGTGTTTTCAGTTACCAGGAATTCCTAAGGTTGACCTCATCACACCAAACATCATTGGTTGGTTAAACTCACGCTTCCTGTGATGGTTAGTTTGGCAAGCTCCACCCCAGTGGTTCCTCAAAAACAATAATACCTACAGTACTTTGGAGCAGGAACTTCTAAGGTTCCTAGAACAATGGCGGTTGCTTTCTCAAGTCCCTAATTTCCTGATATCCTTTTTTGGTGGGGTTCCTGAAACGTTTTTTCTGTCTTAATGGTCCAAAAGACCTCACTTTAATGGTACCACTCCATGGGCAGACATGACCCTGAACAAACCAATTAAGTACCTTTGGTCATTTTGGTACACCAGCCCTAACCATCATTCATTGCTGGTCCAGTCCAGCTTGAGAACCCATCATTACTTAATTTAGGTAGGTTTATAACCCAGGGAACCAAAATGTGTCTAGCATCTGCAGACCTGTAACTGAGAATCAATCTACCATGGGAGATGGTACCCAACCAGTATTCCTTAGTTCCAGTGCTAATTAAACACATCTGATCCTGCTAATCCTGTTTTTTTCCCCCCCTGAACATAAGTGCCAGGTGCCAGATTAGGGTTGTTGTTAAACTACAAAGGGGGTTGTCCTCTGATCTCCAGCATTGGACAACCTGCTTTGGTTTTTGCCTCCTATCTGGGTCTGTTTGCTGTTGGCCACCTTCAAGGTGTGTGGAATTGAATCTGTATATGGATCCTTGAGCACTGGGGAAATTTATCAGTCATGGCTGCCTTGTTGAGTGTCTCTTTGTTTGAGTGATGTCCTTGAGTGAGTGACTGAATGTGGCCTGGACATATTTAGCATGACAGTATATAACCTACTCTCCATGGATCTCGCTGCCACATAGACAGACAGTGACATGGCTATCAAATTCACCCTGCATCTGCAGACACACATTATCTTCATACTTCCTGCCATTCTATAAGCGGAAGCTACCAACCGTGGTCATAAGCGAGAGAGAAAAAAAAAGAATGAAGAGGCATTGAAGAGAACCAGAGAGCCAGAGGGAAGAGCAGGAGCGATGGAGTAGGAGTTTTTTTGAGCAAACTTCACACATTTTGCAGGATTAGGCTATTGATTGCTTTCATTTTTGGCATGTCCACCTCCCTGCTGCGTACCACCCACCCACAAACACACGTGCACACACACACACACACACACACCTCCTCCCCTGCTGCTTTCTCTATTTCCTGTTTGCTCTGCCAGACCCAATTGATGCTCAGCATGCGGGTCAGTGATGGATCCGGTGACATGCTGGGCCATTACTTTGTATGGCTATATCTTTTATTGGTGTTTGAACACACACACACACAGAGTAGCACATGAAATTGTTGCCTCAAGGCAAGAGGCAGGTTACAACTTCACAATGATCACTGCATATTTATACTAGCAGGACAAGATCTTCTCTCCAAATGTACTAAAAATGTCTAACGTTCGAAGAAGTGAAATCCCACAAATACTAGACTTTACTAAAATAGTTCCCACTGGAGTGTCTAGAGGAGAAAAATTGTGGCTTTCATAGAAAAATATAAAATGTTACATAGTACAAATCTTACACTCTTTAAAATATTACACTGGTAAACCATACTCCAGTCACACAATCATTTTTAGATTATTTAACTGTAAGTGCTTCAGGTTTAATTCTTAGCAAGCTAGATAATATTTCGTAAGTTAGCTAGTTAACTAAAGTATTGGTGAGGTAGATAACTCTAGGTGGGAGTTAGTTTTGCATGGTGCAATATGCATGGTTTTGTTGTTGATTGAATTACCTAAAGTTGTCTAAATTAAAACATTACTTGATCTTGATACTTGTGCTTTTATAGTATAGCTGATACTAGTGCTGATATTCATCACAATAGCACAACCTTGAATGTGATATTCAACAGTTCCACAAATTGCATTTATCGTCAACAGATTATAATTTGTTTGTTATTTAAGCAGCTATTTTGCTCTGCCAACACGTATCGTTTTGAGACTGGTTGAACTAACTAACTGCAACTGGCGGAGCTGGTCACCGACAGTTAGTGTAATAAACAGGGGTGAAAGTAGTTTAACATTCTTTCCGGTACTATTTAGGCAAAAGGTCAGGAGAATAAACCATGGGGGTGGTGGACAGTCCAGAGGAATGTACAAGATATCTTTTATATTTTTACTTATTCTGCTTTAGAATATCAGCTAACGTCCCAATGGTAAGCTAATTGTCCACCCAACAAGTAGTGCTATTGATCAGGGGTTAGAGAGGGATTTGGGACTTCAGCTTTGTAGACGTGAATAGAACAAAACAGACAGTTCAGAGGCAATTCCGGAATGACTTAGAAACAATTACTAGGGAGACAGTGTGTTGTTTAAGATAACATAATGTTATCAGATGTGTGTTCTTGCTGAAAGTGCTTCTGTGACTGGTTTTGAATGTGACTTTTGGCAGGCAGCTGCTCTCACCCCTTTCTAGTACTACAGACCATACTGACCTACTTTCACCCATGCTTGCAACCAACTGTTAGTATAATTAATGAGACACTGGGGTGGTACATATAGTTAAACGTCCCAGTGCTGTTATGCTCTATATTACCACTCGTGGAATGCCTCTCAACCAATCAGATTACTCGGTCAGAACTAACTATTGTATAAAAATAAAATAATATTAATAAGAAGAACATGGACTTTATTGGAAATCTAGATATTGTTTCTAATATCTAAAATGATTTAATCTAGCATTGTAATACAATGCCACTATTTGTGTCTGTATCTGTGCCTGTTTAGTGCTAAAAACATTCAGATTTGAACAAAAGTCCAGTCTTTCTTTGTGGATTCACAATCTAAAAAAGATCTGTGATTACTTTTAAGAACTAACCATTTCCTCTGCTGCTTCTTGATGCACTGGTACACGAACTTATAGCTGATGTGAATGAAGAAACTACAACCGTAACCTACATCATACTGTTTAACGATTGAATAGCTAGCAAGACCTCCAGCAAAGGTTTATCCTGTTTTTGTTTTCAGTGCTTTACAATAAGATTAGTCTCAGGGAAACGAGTCTTGAGAGCGAATCACACTGACTTTTACAGAAACCGGTGTCAGAGGGATCAGGTTGCACTGGGCTTTGACGGCCTCTCCCTGTCCTGCACTACTCCCTAAGAGCCAGGATAAGAAATGAGAAGAGAGCAGAACAAACCGGCCTGTCACTTACACTCCCACACACACACATACACACACAAACTCACTTCACAGACAGGCTCGTGACACTCCTTGCCTCGGGAGCTGCTATTTAGAATCATCATCTGTCAGGAATAAGTGCTCTGGTCCGTTGTATAAGAGAGAGGAATAGACAGAGAAATACAGAGGCCTGTCTTAGGGGGGGAAAATGAAGGAGAAATAGCTTAGTAGCTCAGTCCTCTTTCTCTCAATCATCATCATCACCATCATCATCACACATATTAGGGTTTAGACTTTATGTAAATGATTCTTACTTCATTTCAGTTGTAAAGAGGCATGATTTATTAAAATAATTGAATTTCTATTATTTAGGGACAGTGCTAGTGTTAACCAAAATGTACTATTTAGCTATGTAATTAAATTATTTTTAACTATACCTACCTAGTATGTATAACTTGACAGCTCATTATCATTTACAAATAATCCCTGTCAGTCTTTTTAGCGACACTCCGCCCCTCTCTCGAGCCTGGAAAGGAAAGCGTAGCGTAATCTGGCGAATACCCAGCGCATCCAGAACTTTTACTCTACACAAAACACACTATGTTCATCTGAAAACAGGCAATTGTCATAATAAATCCTAATTTAACATCGGTAGTGCTTTTCCAAAACAGAAAAATATATAACTGGCAAAGCAGATGGACTTATCAGAAAACCATTAGTGATGGTCAGCTGAAAACCTCATGAGAACTAATTACATGGAAAGTCAGGAGGCTGATGTCATTCTAGACCTTTCTTTTAAATCAGACAGAGAAGAATTTCACGTTTATACTCTTTTAACTCAGCTATCAAGGATCCATCTGTGAAACGTATTTAACTGGAATCTTTACTTTTCTTAAATTGGATTGTGAGGAACATGTTCAGTCTAAGTCTCCGCACATACTTTCCGTCTTTTTCATAGACACCATCAGAGGCAGGAAGGACTCACATGTCTGACTGACAAAGATGTGGTTCGTTTCAGTCATCTTTCCCCCAAGCTGTAAATGCTTTCAAATCTTTTTTTTTTGTACTTGAATTGAGGAAGTGTGAGGTCAGTGGTGTGCGGTGGATCGGTAATTAAAAGCTGAGTTAGTTGAGTTAATTATAAGGTAACTTAATTGGGTTAATTTAAAGGTGTCATGCCTTGGTGTGTTAATTGGCTTTTATTGCAGGTCTCCAGGTGCTGGATGTTTGAAATGAGAATGATGGAAAAGTTCAAGTGCGCACACACATACACACACACACACACACGTACGTGCATATGCACGCACAAAGTTTATGTACATTGCATTAGACTGGTAAGAACCTCATGGAAACTTTTGAGGTCAGTGCAGCTCTCTTTCAGAGTCCTCTCTTGTGAGAAAATCCAGGGCCAGATCGAGAGCCTTGGCAGCAAGCATTGGATTTAATCAGCGTGTATAGTGTGTGTGTTTGTCGACGGCTGAGGTCGATGACGATCGTCGATCATCTTGGCACTCTGACACAAGCGTTAAAGGCAACCGCTTGCGGCCTGGGGGTCACGCGCTAATTCTAATGTCATATGTCATGTGTCGAATTAAAGTGAGCCAAACCCAAAGGCACGTCCCATATCAGCCTCGGATGGAACACATATGAGAGGGGAAGATTTAAGATCTCGGTTTCGAGATCTGATGTTTTCATTTTGACGGCTGCTTTACGAACAGTAATTTTCTTTATGCTTCTTTTGGCCGCACCGCTAAAAATCCAAACTGACCTAGAAATAACATTCTTACCCAATTTAAACTTCAAGCACCAGAAGATCTACAATAAAAACGTTGGGCAACTGTTCAGGCAGTGGATAAAAAAATCTCCATGACAAAACACAGCTTGTCCCTTTTAATCATTATTCTTGTGCCCTAATCTGAACCGTCTCACTTTATTCACCTCAAATGTAGAGAAAGGAGTGCACGTGGGAGTGGGAGTGGACGTGACGCACGATTTAAGAGTAACAACCCTTCTGATGCTGTTCAGATTAACCAAAGACCCTCATGGCGTGTTAAGTCTACTTCCTGCACGCCTGAACATGAGTGGACGTGTGTGTCTAGGTGTTGTAAATGTCAGTGCAGAATGTTTCTGTAATCATTGTCTGAGCTGAAGGTCTGATGTAAAAGTGCTGTGTAATGAAATGGGTAAAGTGAGCAGGACGAAAGGGTGGTCTGGGATCAGATTGAAGAAGCACATGAGGGAATATTATGAACCAATGTAAATAAATTATAGACTATAAATTAGTCTTGCAATTGTTTCAAAATATTTCTTTTTCTTTGTGAGGATGTGAGAATGTTCATAACATATATTATAATTCCTCTGTATTTCCTTAAAAATGATATAAAGTAAATAAATAATAAGAAAAATATTTTAGAAGAATATAGAAACCTAAAGCAGCTAACTATTTTTTGCAGAGAACATTAAGCTAGCTAGTTTTACTCAAGTGCCCTACTTTGCTCAGCCAAAGAGTTACTTTTCTTTCTTGAGGTAATACAGTATCTGTTAGCTTCTTTAGGGATCTAGCATTCCTTTTGAGCTAGCATAAATAACTAGTTAACTTTGCTATATTTAGCCATTTGTCTACAAACACTAGCTAGTAACCCCAGCTAATTAACTTTAAATGTTTATCTAGCCCATTTCTCTACAAACCACACAAACATTAGCTGTAAATAGTTAACTTTGCTGTGTTTAGCTAGCCCATTTCACTACAAACCAGTTAGTAACTATAGCTAGTTAACTTTGCTAAGCTTAGCTAAGCCATTTGTCTACAAACATTAGCTAGGAACTGTAGCTAATTAACTTTGCTGTGCTTAGTTAAGCCATTTGTCTACAAACATTAGCTAGTAACTGTAGCTAGTTAACTTTGATATGTTCAGCTAGCACATTTAGCAAGCTTAGCAAAGTTAAGCTAGTAGCTACTACAAATCAGCTAGTAACTGTAGCTAGTTAACTTTGCCAAGCTTAGCTAAGCCATTTGTCTACAAATGTTAGCTAGCTACTTACCTTTGCTATGTTTAGCTATACCCATTTGTCTAAAAAAAATACAAAAATAAAAAAAAAAATTTAAAAGCTAGCAAACTTTGTTAGCTGGTTTATAGATCTTGAATTCCAATTTAGCCAAATTTAGATGGCTGTTTAACTTGGTTAAGTGTAGAGCCTCTGCAAACATTAGGTAATAACTGATATTAACTTGTTTATGGATGATGCATTCTTATTTGACCAAACAAGCCTTGTTATCTTGCCTAATTACAGCTAGCCAATATTTTCCCTGCAAACATAAGCTAGATTATGCTTATTGAAGCAATTACATATTTGTATGGAGGCTAATTATCTAACAAGGTCTCGAATGACATATACATGTCTACAGGAATTCTCATAATAATTTTATTCAGCTGTAAAATTCTAGAAAACTCTGTAAAATGACAACAACATTTGAGCTGCTCAGTTACTGGGTTCTTTAACGCCAAGTTATTAGGTAGAGCTCGTCTCTTATTAATCCAGTGATTTTAGAGTCAGGCAACGGTTACAAAAGCAAGATCTCAGCACAAGAATATCAAGAGAGTAAGAAACAGCAAGAAAAGTCATTAGAAGGATCAGGAGAAACAGAGCCAAAAAAAGAGCATGAGGAGTTGATGGAGCGATGAAAGAAAGCAACGTGGATGACGGGAAAAGAGAAAGCGAGCATTGGGAAGGTTGCCAAGCAAATCCAGAGGTGATGAATGAGCCTGTAATTAAGTGCCTCTGCTCTGATGCTCTCTCTGTCTCACTGAACCAGATCGCTGCTCGATCACATCAGATGAGCGAAACCATAAAAACACCACACTGGGCAAAAAAAAAAAAAAAAGAAGCACGGCTTTGCCGTCCTACGACAGCAACACCCACCAGATTAATTCAGCAGAGGTGTTTATGACGGTGATGCGGCCAACGAATACCACAAAGAGGATGGAGAGGAGGAAACAAAGACAAGCCGCGAGGAGCATGGCTCAGCACTCCAGAGGAGTTTAGCGTTACGGTTTTATCGGCACGGGTTCAGGCCTGCGTGAGATTCCAGGCAGCCGTGTAACAGAGAACCCTGATTAGTCATCTGTGTGTGTTCTCGTCGTTGTTGGCTTCACAAAATTACACTGCAAGTGTAACGGAATGCTCGATTCAGATTTTCTAGAACAGCAGCTCAGTGGGTTTATGATAGCGTTTCTATAGTAACGTCTGTCAGCAGGACTTGTTTGAAGGCTGCATAACTTTAACTGATTTGAAATAGGTGTTTAATAATAAGTTTTCTGTAAGAAAACTTTTGAAGATGTATGGTTGTTCCTTGCACTTTATGGGACCTTGGTGACAAAATAAGCTGCATTTTTTCTTTTTTAAATAAACAAGCGACGTTCAAGTCAAACCGCGCTGGAACCATGAACAGACTGCCTGCTTCACACTGGCCTCTCTGGAACTCCTTTAAAGGCCCTTTCCTTTAAAGGGGAAGAAACGGCCTGGCTTAATCAGGAAAGTTGTACTGTTTTTGCACTACAATGCACGACCATATATTGCCTGCTGCACCACTTGCACATTACCGGAATTCGGTTGGAAGTTATGGCCATATCCTCTGTTTCCACATTTTTGGGTCATTAAAGGAGTTCCTGGGAGGCCATCGTTTCAGGCATGAAGCACTAGCGAAACACTGGGATAAATGCATTAGTGTAGAAGAGGATTATACAGTATAGAGAAATAAACTCTTCTGCTCTTCTGCACAATCAAAGGTCCCGGTTTAAAATGAACTCCCTTATATAAGTAATATTAATTGATATTTTGCTATGGTATAGAAGGAATAAAATACTTTTGGTTGCTTACAGTGCTTTCTTACAATGTCCTCTATCACATATAGATAAAATCTAAGCATTTCAATACGGTTTATTATTCTCAAGCAGACGGGTTGCCAAGAATTCGCGAAGCATCTGTATGAGCCTCTTTACGAAAGAGAGAGCAAGCTCTTCTTTCAGTGCCAGCTCAGGACACAAGGGCTGGACCAACATGTCGGAGATTTACAAGGAAAACACTGAGCTATTCAAAACAGTCTGCTCTCTGAGTGCCACAGAGTCCCTCTTTGGCCTTAGAAGGCCTCGCTCTGGTTTGTTTATCTTCCTTCTCCACCAGGCTGCAGTCTGTGAAGTGTCCTTTCAGCATACATGCCGGAGTGCTGCGTGTGCATGGAGAAAGACCGCTATGTGAAACGCGAACATAAGAACCTTTTCTCCCAGTTCGACGTTACTACAAAGTGAAGATTCCTGTCATCATATCGTTTTTTTATGTTTAAAACAGACATTATAGCATTCTACAGGAAGAAGAAGGTATTACCTGGCTTTCTGAGTCGCTGAGTCAGTAGCTTTCTTCAAACGAAGACTGAGGAGGCACTTATTCACTAAACACTTAAGCAAGCACTAAAAACCCTTGACTAGCATTTGAGCATAATGGAGCTTTTAGAACTTGGTTTATTTCTTCTAGCAACAGAAGGTCCTACAGCAGTTGTGTAAGGTGCTCTGGATAAAGAGTAGGCGTTCTTCAAATTCTCCTCCTTGGGAGAGCCCCGATTAGAGCTCCTTTAGGAATCCTTAAGAAAGCAATGAAACACTTTGCTATCCAAGGAATCCATGAGGAACCATTGCTTATGGAATCTACTAGCAAGTTCTCATGGATACATAAATACGGATCACGAATTTAAGGAAAAAACAATATAAATGTGGTAGTAACTAAGCTATGAGAATCATGTTAGAGCACCTTGAAACATCAATCCTATGAGCCTCTGGAACTGGTTTGAATGGATGTACGTTATTTTTCCCAAAATCTTTCGAGTACTGGTGTTTGGATGGATAACGCTGAACATGTGGCGCTAAAATCATCCATAGGCATCCCTTATATCATTTGGATTCTCATCACAGAGCTGCTGTTAATTGATTGATTGAACCTGCATAAAACGTTCATGTAATCTCTATACTGTATATTTAATTTATATATCTTGTCTTGCAATCTGTTCGATTTAAAGCGTATCATTCACTAACTGTGATGAAACTAATAGAAAAGACCTGTAGTTGCACGAACAAGGAAAGTATGTCCCTACCTGCCAGTGGTTAGGAGGCTGAAGATCTATACCTCGACTTTAGCTTAAACCTCAAATTCCTGTGTCATGCAGGCTCTGCAAGCCCCGATGTTATGTTATGCAAGATCTTTGGCAGCAGGAACCTTGTCTAATCTGAACATTGATCAGATTCTGACTTCTCGGGAACACACCGTTGCGCACCATGACAACACAAGTCCAAACCTGGCCTTCTTCCACTTCTCCCTGGCCATGTTTTAGAGAGAAAGAGAAATAGGGAGGTAGGTGGAACAGAACGATGGAGTTCTTCTTATGAAAAATACTGTGGTACTTCTTAGTAACTAGACTTATCTTAAAAGTATAGACAAAGATCTTTCTTTCTTTTTTTTTTTTGCTATGACGTCAGGGTTACTGATGGTAATAGGTTTTTAATAGTAAAAGAATGTCAAGCATTCTGTAGTAATCAGGGTGCACTTAGTTTTGCCTTACATTTTTTTCTGTCTTGCAGGAAGGCTGAGGTCTGTCAGAATAGACAGGACCAGAGACATAGAGTCTGTGTGTGTGTGTGTGTGTGTGTGTGTGTGTGTGTGTGTGTGTGTATGCACCTATGGCCCGGTCTTTGAAGCTCATTAACCCGACGTTGTTGTTTGCCTTATGTTCGCCTAACTCGACCAGATGCCTAAATGTGTGTGTGCGCGTAACCTCTGTTCGACACACAGGTTATGGCTTTTCTTGATTCTACGTTAACGTGGTTTGATCACGTGAGAAGCTGCTGAAAAAAAGAAAGAAAGAAAGGCTGGTGAGGGAACAAATGTTCAGAGCTGCTAGAGTGGATTCTCTAACGTTTCATCACATATCTTTAAATACGAGGGCCATTCAAGTCAAACTGGGACTTTTAATGGTTCAGAATAACAGAACATGAATGAGAATTATGAGAGTAAAATCTCCTGGTACACCAATGCACACTCATCCCAGTAATCCACTAGTGCTTGGATACCATGAAGGTAGAAAGTTTTCTCAGTAAACCAGAGACATGATCGGACCGCCTGCTTCATGTCTAAAATGCCGGCCTCCCAGGAACTCCTTTAATGTGGAAATGGGTTGGAGCGAGGTCAGGACTGTACGGGGAATGTGGTGATAACTCCCAGATAATTCCTGTATCGTGTAAGTGGTGTTGGTGAGTGATCGTGCGTACGGTTCCCACAGACCGGTGTCTCGTCTGTCATTTTCAAGAATTAGCTGTTCTACTTGTTGCATGTTCAAGGGAACGATTGCAGTGGGCTCTGAGCTACCTCGTCTGAGAACTTCATTATCGGACGTACGCTCTTCTTTAAAACGTTTGCACAGTCGATCAAAGTCTTCTGTAAATGTCAGTCAGTTGTACCACTTTACATGATGTTCCTCTCACTTCTTGCTGCGTGAGCAGGAGGACAGGTTGCTATGACGTGAACGGACAGAGTTTTTCTTGTTCTTCTCACTTCTCTCTCTGTTCCTGATCCTCGAGAACTGGCACGTCACAAACACGCCTCCTCACTCGCCCCCTCGCTCGCCCCCTCACTCGCTCCCTCCCTCCCTCCCTCGCTCCCTCACTCGCTCTGTCTGTCTGCACGTCCAATAAAAGTGGCAGCGCTTTGAACTGGGACAATGACCTCGAACTTGTTGCCTTATTAAAAAAAAAAAACCCCGTGCCCCTTCCTCTCTCCCCCAGAGCTGTTGTGTTGGCCGTGTAAAGAAAGCTCGGGGGCTGTTACGCGGCCGTGGTCAGAGTGGGTGAAGTTCCTGTCCCTTACCTGACACCGGTGCAGCTTTTATTAAGAGTTAGTTAAGAGGAACGCGGTGCTGCAAACAGATCTTAAATCAACATCAAAGCACATCGTACAGCCAGATGGTTCTCTCTCTGCTTAGACACCTTGATTTTGTGTGTGTGTGTGTGTGTGTGTGTGTGTGTGTGATGGTATGATGGTGTTTGTTAAGGCAGGGGGCATCTGTGCGGTTTGATGATGCCCGAGTTTCCTCCCCGCATCTGCGCTGATGTCATCGGAACAAATCCCCCACATGGCACTGCATGTGGTTGAGAGACGTATGTCTGCATTCGCTCGCGCACACACACACATACACACACACACACACACAAACACGCTCACACAGTCCTGTAATTTCTCCCCTGGGTGTATGGCTAAGTAAATGCTTGAGAAGTTTTGTGGACCACAGCAGAGCGAGTGCCTGTGAATCACATGCGCTGTTTAGTTATGTCCATTAATCTGTAACTCTGTCCATCTCATTTCTGTCTGTTCCCTCTCGTCCTTCTCTTTTGCTCTTTCTCTCTTCCCTCTGTTCATTCTCTTTTTCTCAAACATTTGTTCTGTTCCTTCTCTTCCCCTCGTTCTTTCTGTCCATTCCTTCTCTTTCTTTCTTTCTCTATTCCCTCTGTTCTCTCTCTTTTTCTATCCATTTAAATTCTTCTTTCTCTTTCTCTGTCTATCCTGGTTTCTTCCCTCTCTTTTTTCTCTTTCTTTCTGTCTTTGTCTGTCTCTATTCCTTTCTCTGTCCTTTTTCCGCCATTCTGTCTTTTTCTCTCTCTCTCTCACCATCGCCTTTTCACTGTCTGTCTATATTTGTCTCTTTTTATCTCTGTCTATTTCTTGCCTTCTCTTTCTCTCCTTATCAGTCTCTCTCTCTCTCTCTCTCTCTCTGATTGTTACAGTTCTGTATAGAACCTGTTCTCTGATTCAGTTCTCTGGCGGGTTGAGAACCTTTGCATGGA
This sequence comes from Clarias pachynema, assembly GCA_030014365.1. Taxonomy (NCBI): domain Eukaryota; kingdom Metazoa; phylum Chordata; class Actinopteri; order Siluriformes; family Clariidae; genus Clarias; species Clarias pachynema. The sequence continues at coordinate 19,394,268 of JAQMYL010000016.1, read as the reverse complement.
CCCGTACCGGTTTTGTGTAGAACATTACATCAGTGAAAAGTGCTGAACTCAGGCTAAGAACATGGAATGATACAAAGAACCGTTAAAGAAAACACTTTCAAAGGCAGCTTGGTTACACTGTTAAACACTGAACAGCTTGTAGTGATTAAAAAGGAAGTAACTCCAAATAAACTTCTTTCAAATCTCATATTCATAGAGCTTTTAGTTTTCCGTGTTACAATGCTTTTACATCTAGCAGGTTCTATGTGTTCAGACTTGAAATGCACAGGGTGAAACACACTTATTAAAAAAACATCACCTCTCTCTCTCTCTCTCTCTCCCTCTCTCTCTCTCTTCCCCCCTGCATCATGTGTGTGCAGAACATTCATTTTTGCATATCTTCACCCTAGTGCATTTTTCTTTCCATTTGCAAACAATTATGTTTTCCCCTCCAGCTCAGTGTCAGGCGCACACACACACACACACGCTTGCCTGCCTCCAAGGAGAGACCGAATTACTTTTAATAAGAGACGTTGAGCCAAATCCATGCTGATTCTCTCCTAAAATCATGTCCCAGCTGTGGACATTCTGCATATAATTGTCTATTTAACACACACACACACACACACACACACACACAGAGAGAGAGAGAGAAAATTGTGAGTCTGTGCCTATCGTATTTAATCTGCAGTATAGTTTTTCCATCCTGTATAGCTTTTTTTCATAAAAGTTGAGTGTGTGTGTGTGTGTGTGTGTGTGTGTGTGTGTGTGTGCATACTCTACTCGTCCTGCCGCTCTATAATTTTCAGCAGTGATGGCTCCCTGACTCATCTATCTGGACTTAATGTCATCTCCAGGCAGCTACAGCTCAGTGGTGTGTGCGTGTGTGCGTGTGTGTGAAAAAATCTTAAATCATCGTCTAAAATCATTTTGCATTGGATGTTTGAGTCCTTTTTCTTTTAGATGCATTTCTGTCTATCTACTATCTGTCCGCCTGCCTGCCTATCTATCTATCTATCTATCTGTCTGTCTATTTATCTATCTAACTATCTGTCTATATATTTTTGATCATCTATCTATCCATCCATCCATCCATCCATCCATCAACCTGCCTGTTGGGACCCAAACACTAATCAGAAAGCTATTTCGCAACAGTGCGGCTTTATAAGAGGAATTCATTAATGAGGTACCAACAAATCGCCTGCACCTTTTGATTGCTGACAGATCATAAAATATGAGCAGGTCACTCACCTCCCATTGTGCTTCATAGGTCAATAGTTGTTTTTTTGGTATTTTGTTCCATCCATATGCCATCTGGCCCATCGTGCGATAGATACAGTACTCCCCACCCTGGAGATGCATCCGTTGTTTCTATGGCAACTACATAGGTCGGGTTGCCAGCTCGAGGTCTGATAGTCTTTCACACACTATGCACAATTTGTGATCGCTAGTTAGCCTAATCTGCTGTCGGAGGAAACCAGAGTACCCGGAGGAAGCCCATCAAGCACGGGGAGCACATGCAGACTCCATGCACACAGACCTGAGGCGGGAAACGAACCACGAACCTGGAGGTGCAAGGCCACAGTGCTGACCACTAAGCCACCAGGTCACCAGGTCAATAGTGTGAAATATCACTTGGAGAGATGGAGATGAGGTTGAGTAAGACAGGGGTGATGCACATAATATCTGGTTCTAGTAAGGACTACTAATGCCTGCTGCATTCTGGACTAACTGCAGCTTGTTTATGCAGATAGTCAAACATCCAGACGCTGAGGTGTTATCCGAGCCTGAGGTAGAAAAAATGCATCTGCATTATACTGTATGTTTTTATTTTAGCAGTGTTTCTGAGATGAAAGAACGCTATCCTGGTAAGGTTATCTACATGAGCTTTAGGTGAAAGACTGGAATTAATAATCACACCACAGGTCTTTACTGTGACACATGATGAAAAAGAAAGGCCATGCAGGTGGAGATCACAGTATTAGTTGATTAGTATCTTCATTTATCAGTACTAAGACTAGATTGAGAGTGTACATGTCTGTCTCTCTATTTGTCCAACCATAACCTGTCTGTCTCTCTCCCCCTTTCTCTCTGTATATGCATAACATCCAATAATAATTTAATATTTTCTGATTCTCACTGTTTAATTTGTATTTAATCTATATGTCTGTCTGTCTGTCTGTCTATCTTTGTCCGTCATGGTGGTGGTTTGTACAAAAATAAATCCATAAAAATCACCAACCATGACAAAGAGATAATGGTTTGGATGTTGGAGGCCATTTGTATGTAAGAAGGCTTTTTCTTTGTGTGTGTGTGTGTGTGTGTGCGCATGTGTCTTTGTCAGCTGACACAGGATCTCAAAAATTTGCCCAGGCAGCTGGTTAAGATGTGTCGCATTCCTCAGCTGGGGTCTAAAATAGTGCCTTTCAGAGTGTGTGTGTGTGTGTGTGTGTGTGTGCGCATGCGCACATGTGTGGGGTGAATTGATGTCTAAGTGTGAACTGCCTCATCACGAACTCGGGGCGGTTTAGTCGTGTTGCTGCAGTCCAGCTCCTGCTCACAGTAACACTTTCTGATTCCGGTTCGAACGAAGGACGCTCGGAGAGATATTAACAAAGATTTAAAAATGCAGAATTGAAAGTGTTAGGTGGTAGCTTGAGTGCACGGTTATTTTTGGAGCAGTTCGCCGTAATCACATGCACGGCGGAAATCCCAGGCGCTGTTGAATTCTCGTTTCTGATTGGTCGTTTATTTATTTATTTATTTTTTAAAGAACAGGAGCTTTGATACTTAATGCTTCAAAATTACAGGTTTATGCACTTGTTCGAACGCGTCATCGTTTCTATAGCAACACCTCGTTCATGTTTATGGAAGGAGTCTCCACTTTCAGCCCTTCCGAACAGTTTTTCCTCCACGTGATATTCTCCATAAAATAAAAGCTGCATTTGATTTGCTGACTTCATACCACCATATTGATGCTGATTATTTTCCCGTAACAGCGTCGCCCCAAGGCGTTTCATGCTCTCCCTGCCTAATTTCCACGCTCATGATGTTTGCTTTCTGTCCATTTGAACAGACGCAGCTTAAATGCAAATGACGATCAGATCAATAACCGGATCAGCTGTGTGTGTGTGTGTGTGTGTGTGTGTGTGTGTCTTTGTCGGGGATGGGGGTTTGAGAGGGATCAGAGCCCGTGACGGCCCACTGGGACGGAAATATTGACTGCTGAGAGGAGATTTAGTGGCGCTGGAGTGGAGCAAAGGGGAGGAGGAGAAGACGGGCCTGTTTAATTACTGTAGCTTTTCACTTGATCGTATCACACCATGTGGAACACTTGTGTATAATAAGACTTAAGCACACACACACACACTCCTCCTCCTGCTCCACACGGATGGTCTAAGCTCTGTGTCTCGCCGCCACCCCTTTCACCTCTTTGCACTTCTTCTTCTCTCCTGCAGTTTTATTCCAGTCTGGTCACTTTGAACTCGCTTTTTAAAGTCACTTTGAACGCTTTTAATAAGGTCACTACTTTTAAAAAACGTTTGTTTCAAAGCTTCCCAGCTTGGAGTCGGATTACCGCTTTTTTTTGTTTTGTTTTGTTTGTGTTTAGCTCTTTCTGTTCTCATCCCGGCCTGGAGGCGTAGCCCTCGTGCTATATTAGGTTTATTTATCAGGCAGATGTCAAAGCTATAGCACTATAGCATGTGGCCAGGGATCTTAACTCTTATCTTGTGTAGCCATTTTCAAACTACAGTACATACGTATGACAAAATATTTAGCATTTCTGAGGTTTGCTAATAAAAAATGGAAACGGAAGATACAAAGGTATAAAAGTCTGTAGCATGTTCAGAGCAAGCCAAGGACGACGGCGACGGTGGCAAGGAAAAACTCCCTGAGCAATAGGAAGAAACCTTGAGAGGAACCAGACTCAACAGGGAACCCATCCTCATCTGGGTGATAACGGATAGCAGGGATTTGATCTTCATCATACTGTGTGTTAGGAGGCTGGAAACTCAGTATAACAGGAGATTTGAGTGTTTAAGTTAATATGAGGTCCAGTTCATTATTGGTGGCTTGGGTAGACTGTTTTGTATTTAAAAAATAAACTAAATATAACTATAAAACAAACAATGTATCTAACCGTAAATCTTCTAATATTTGCTCACTAATAAGAAAGATTTTTTTTTACCGCAATGACCTGTTGACTTGTTGTTGTTGTTTTTTTCTCACTTGCAACCTGATTGGTCAGGAAGCTTTTTTTTTTTTTTTTTTTTTAAACCTATTTTATTTGTTCTTTATCAGTAACGTAATAACGTAAAACCTATGCTGGTGGTAAAGAAAAAAACTCTGAAAGCAGTGATCTTCACTTCACTTCATCCCTGCAGGATCCCTTCTATGGGTCAGTTCTGTAGGTGTTCCTTTCAAGGAAACTTCTCAAGTAGAACCCCTGAGCCATGTACGGACCCCTTGAGGAACCTTTTCATCGTCTTGCAGATTGATTTCGGTTTATCTCGCCTTGTTGGTGCTTTATTCCTGTTGTGTTTCTTACCCGCTAGATTATTATCTGGTATCTCAGCGTTAAAAAAACTGTCAAATCTGGACGGAAATCAAGATGTCAAGGAATCAAATTTCCTTTAAAAATATAGCTTCGACCCGTTATGATAGAGGCAGAGCTCGTCTGCGTCCTAAATCACGGCTCAGCCCTTCACCGTTGGATTTATCAACGCTAGGATTTGCCCTCGCGACCTTTCCACTCACCGCCAAATCGGCTCATTTGCGAAAGCCACAGTGTCACCGCGTTACATCTGAGGTGTGAATGAATAAGGCGTATTACTAAAACGGTTAATAAGATTAGATTAGCGCTGTCTGATTTCCATGAACGTACGACTGACTGGAGCAGTCGCGCGCTCGCTGGTGCGGCTGGCGGCACGCCGGCGCGGCCTCCGAACAACAGCTGCTGATGACCGCAGGCGACACGCACTCGACGTTTTAATCGGGGGGTTGGAGGATCCCTGCTGAGCGACTGCCAAACCGGATCGAGGCTCTCGTTCTGCTATTGTTGATTGATTTTATTTGTATTTGTTTAAAATATATATATATATAGCAAAACTCGAGCGTGAAGTTAAAGATGCAGACATTTCAATGCTTACAAATGTATTGTTCATTTATTCATCCAATGACGATATGTGTTTGTGTGTTTGTGCGCGTGAAAGGAAGCGTCTGCGTGCTATTTCGGGTCGTCCCACGCCCACGCGGTAGGGGGTGAAATAACAGTAGAGACGCGTCACTGCTGAATTACAGACTAGCTCCGTTGAAAGCGCCACGGACGCAAATGTGTGTTATTTCAGATTTCAGTGACATTCACCCGGCAATTAGTAGGATCAGAAAATAGCTCTGAAGAGCCAGGTGTGTGTGTGTGCGTGCGCGTGTGTGTGTGTGTGAGACTGTACAACACACACATCCACATGTTTGGGTTTGTTACAGGCCGTGTCAGTGACTGCTGCGTTTTCGATAGTAAGGTAGGAACAGAAGGCCTCATTATGGATACACACTCTCTCTGAGTGTACGCCCAGCCTGGGGTTGTGTGTGTGTGTGTGTGTGTGTGTGTGTGTAGCAGCCTGGTCCCTCCCTTGCTTTCCGAATAATCTCCATGTATAATCACTGGCACGGAGTCACGGAGGACGGCTGGAGAGCTTCCAGAGCGTTCTGCCGAGAGGTGCACAGGGTCTTCTGTTCTCCATATATGGGTCAGGACGAGGCTCGAGACGAACCTTTTCGCCTCCGTGGCGGTTAACTAGCCGGTTCGAGTTTAGTCTAAATGACTACAGTTCAACATAGTTTTATATTTAACGATGTTATTTATCCATCCCCATGGCAAGTATTAAAACCTATAACTGTAACTGAGGTGTCTTTTCTGTTGATTTCCCCCTCGACCCAGTTTGGTCGCCTGCCAGTTCCCACCCCCCACCTCCCAGCCAGCTCGCCCCAGTCATACACCAGATACCAACTGAGGAGGGTAAAGTCTAGACATGTGCTTTCTTTCTCTAAGACACTTGAAGACAACCAGTCTCTCCGTTACTCCCTGCTGATCATGCTGCATCATGAAGCCCAGTAACACTCTCTGTGGGGGGAGAAAGCGCTATCCGCCCTCTTCCGCATACATGAGCTCATAGATTGGCTATGATTATCTAATGCCACTATGATCGACAGGCGAGACAGACGACGCCCCTCGAATCTAAAGACGACAGATATATATTTTTCCTTTCTTGACTCCTGTGGCATTATCAGGATTCGACTTCATGATATTTGTGTTATAGGGTGACGGCTGCTCTCCTGTAATAACTTGCATAAGTAAATGTATGAATTATTAAGTATGCATTCTCGTGTGTGTGTGTGTTGACTCCGTTTGAGCTTTATGCCCTGCTCTCCCTCCTGCGTAGAGGCCAAATGGGATGCAGGTTCGTCCATGCGCGTGTGTGTGTGTGTGTGTTTGCGTGCACACGTGTGTGTGTGTGAGCTTTGTGCCCCGTTCTGCCCCCGGCTGGGTCAAACAGAGGAGCGTCTGTGCGTGTGATGACGGGACACAAGCGTGCTGTGAAAATCTCACTGCCAAGGCTGGAAATGTGTGAAAGAGGCACAGCATAAGCTCTTTACCCCTGAACTCTCCTCCATCTATCTATCTATCTATCTATCTATCTATCTATCTATCTAACTATCTATCATCTGCAGCACAAATATACAGTGTGTGTGTGTGTGTGTGTGTGTGTGTGTGAGAGAGAGAGATGTTGCCTGGTGCTCAAAGCCTCCGACTGTAACGGGTCCGAACGAGAAATAAACAAAGACAACGGAGGAAGATCCAGATCAAACAAGCCATAGAGGGTGTGTTGAGGAACGGCAAAGGAGTAAGGAATTGTTTTCTAGTCTTTTTGTATATGTGTGTGTGATCTACAGAAAAGCCACACAAGCCTGGCTGTGTATCCACCCCGTCATTAAGGACAAGGTCACACTTCTTTCAGAAGCAGCCATATGTAAGCGTACAAACTCCTCGTCCTCTCTTTCACGCTCTCCTTTTTATCCCTCCCTGTGTGTGTCCCTTTTTCCTGAACAGTGACTAGTCTGTTCATGCCAGTTGAAGTGTTGGCGTTCTGATATACGGGTACTGCACTGTCCCATAGATGGTTTGTCTCGAGCTCGTCAGTTGGAGCAGTTTTAAAATGTGTTTTTTGGAGAATGACCCAGGATAAGCATTAAACAATCAAGAAAGCAAGAAATCTGAGCTTTCAAGAGCTAATTTTGTCCTATCGATGTATCTTATTGTCTTATATATACTGTGTATATATATATATATATATAAAAGAAGGGTTTTGCCTGTACATTGGTCAGAACTCACTCTTACAATTATATCTTTACGCTTCATACATTTGAGGATGAGAAGGAAAGTTTGTCTGTATGTCTGTCCAGCCAGAATTTGTTACAGCATCATGCAAATCTGGCTCGACAGAATTTAATGAAACTTTGGCAGTCCTTAGGTATTTGTCTGAAGTTAAACCTGTGACATAAGTGAAATCAAAATGTTGAGTAACAGTTATGAATAGTTATGCGTCGGATTTAATAATCTACTTTAAAATAAGCCACCAATGCGGTACTTGCTCAATGTAAACAAACACCCGCACCAATAGATATTAAGTAGAAAATCTCAACTGAACATTTTTACTGGGATTTGTTCATATTTTTACTTTGGCTGAAATAACAGCGCTGAAGTGGTATACGTGAATTTTAATGCACTGGAGTCGTTTTAAGACAAAACATCTTTATTGATCTACTTTTTCGATTTGTCATCTGTGATTCACTCTCCAATTACCGATCAGGGAGTGTATTTGGCTGACGATGAAAGAAGTAAGAAGAATTTAGCGTAAACAGCGCATAAGATACTCAACCTTATGCCACATATACTGTATATGGGCTTTAACCTGAAATAATATCACTGATTACATTAATGCTGATCCTTTTAACTATTTCTACAAACTCTTTTCCCCATCAACGACAGGTACTAACGCTAGTTGTATATAATGCATGCCACAATAATGAATCGCAGAGTATTTTATTCTTCTAGTACCTCCAAAATAGATCAATGGCTGTTTTTTTATTTGTTAATCAAAGACATGGATTTTTATCCATTTCTAGTAAACGTTTGTGTAGTTCTTATGTGTAATCAGCTTTGCTACAAGAGCTGTTCCTTTATAAGCCTGTCTTATTTCTCTTTCTGGGTAATAATAAGAAATAAGACCACAAGGCCATTTTTACCAAGAAAGTGGAAAGACGTTTGTCCTGAAAACGTTCAGCTTTACCTCTGACTGTAGAAAAGCAAAGCAATTTTATGCATTTGTCTGGAGCATCCAGTCCTTGAAGTAAGTTGTTGCTATAGAAATGTGTAGCTCAGAGCTGCTTGAATAAGTGACTGAATCTTCCAAGTACTTGCACATTGCCGTGTTTAAAAATAAATAAATAATAAATTCTGCCAGTTCATATCAAAAAGTGTTTCTGGCGAATATCGTACCGTCCTTGAGGCTGATGCTTGATTCACATCAGGGTCAGACGGTCATCTCAACAACAGAGCCATCATGAGTCTCAATTAACCCTGAAAGGTCTCTATTTGTTTCCTGATTCGGTCCTACCAGCCTTGTTCCAAATTCTCTCAGGTCTACATCACTCATACTGTTTCCAAATCTTTTTAAATGTCAGCGATAGCTATCCGGATCCCTTTTCTCTTAAAATGCTTTTAGCCTCAGATCGACGTCGGCCCTCCGCTGAGCCTACTGGAGCGTGAGCGCTTAGGAATATTGTTCCTGAGGTAAATTTGTTTTCTTCATGGTAAGAGGCGCTCTGATGGATGAATCTGTCTCTTCCTCCCTTTTCTCCAGTTGACCTCCTTTGTCTCTGGTGTTAGTCCTTTCTTTTTATATACGCATCCATTTATCAGCCGGGTCTCACCTTTTGTTCTGCGCCGCAGAAAATTCGGATTGAACTATAATCGCTTTTTTTTTTTTTTGTCCCTCCCCCCTCCCTCCCTCCCTCTCTTAACCCCTTGGCCAAGAGATTAATTCGTCTACCTGCTTTCCAGGACCTTTTGGCTTCATGGGGTGATGTGAAAAATAGCTCATTTCTTTAGGTGTTTCATTGAGGGCATTTATTTAATTGGTATATATATATATATATATATATATATATATATATATATATATATAT
>JAQMYL010000016.1:19349764-19385012 GCA_030014365.1 Clarias pachynema | reverse complement strand
ACACATACGCACCACTTGCGATGTCATAAATATGAAGTCTCTGCATTCAGTTTATTGCAATCTTAGGCATTTCTCTAGCAAATATATTTTTTGTTATCTTGTTTACATGTCCCTTACTGTGCTGTCTTGTCTTAGGACCAAAAAGGTTGTTCAAAGATTCCCTCTAAAGAGGTTTGAATAAGAGGTCTATTATTATTTTATTAGAAATTAGATTTGCATAGAAACTCTAATCGTTCCCCAAAAGAAAAAAACAAGAGACACTATAAGTTTATCAGTTTATATGATTCAGGATTCAAGATTCAAAGGTGCTTTATTGGCATAGCAAATATTTACATTCGTATAGCCAAAGCTTTGAAAAGACATTGCTGTGCAATTCTGTGAATTTTATTCCAAACTGCCATTTTAATTCACGTTACATATTAAGTTAGGAAAATGTAACAATTTAAGTGTAAGCCCTCTAAAATGTCTCATCCTGGTTTATTGTTGCTTGGAATCAAATGGGCTTCCAGATTTATGGGTCCTTTGCTCCTGTTTGACTGCTCAATGGTTTCTCCAGCTTGTAATGGTTTGTGACTGGTTGCGATGCGCCCGCACTCGCTTGGCTGAGGCGTTTCGAGTCGCCTGACTTTCCGGTGCTGGCCGTGGTAAATCCCTGAAGCATGCAGAGCCAGGTCCAAAGTTAATATTTCTCCATGTAAATGGCCGGATAGAAGCTGCCCTGGCCAGGACTGTATTCTAGCAGGAAGTGTGTGTAGTTCATTTTTGACTGAGGTCAGACCCCTTACTGCGAATACATTTACCAGAGTAATGATGATAAAAGGTGTTGCTACAGTTAACTTACTACAGTTATTCTCTCTCTCTCTCGCTCTCTTACTCTCTCTTTTTTTCTCAAACACACACATACATTTAAATGTATACACATGCACACATACCCACACACAAATGTACACACACCCAAATGTACACACAGTTGTTCAGCTGTACCTCAGTCTCGGTTCTGTGCATTGGAATACTCTCCGGCTAAAGCTAAATATTTAAACAGGGCATACTTGTGTAGCAGTTTATTTAACTTCAAGTTTGGGTTGCCGCTTTTAAAACCATTAAACCATCTGCAGCAACTGCAGCACCACCCAGGATCCATTTCCCTTAACTTTTTTATTTTCAGAATCGTTAGATCTACTAACATTTTGTTTTTTGATAATCAGAATTTTCAACTTTTCTGAATAACTTTAATTTCAATAGACACTGTTATTGGGTAGCTTAATATTAAAGTGGCTAGCCACCAAAATAATCTTTATAATCTAAATAAATTTTCAGACACACATTTACACAGTTGATAAACAGCTTAAGAAATGAATATCTCAATGGCATGGTACCGAGTTAAGTGAATGAATATCTGGCTAGCTATCTTAGCTAAATGAATTAATCTATCCAGCTAGCTTAGTCGATAAATGAATGAATATTTAGCTAGCTGTTAAACTCACACAAAAAATAAACATGTAGATAACTAAATAAATGAATATCAAACTATCTATCTAATACCTGAATAAATAAATATAGCTAAAAGATTTAATATATACTTAACTAAATGACTGAATAGCTAATAAGGTGGCTAACTATCTAAATGAATTAAAGCTAGCTAGTTAACTAGATAAAAGAGTGAACAGCTAGTGGTCTAATTACCTCAATGAATGAATATCTAGCAAGCCAACTATCTAAATGAACAAATATATAACTAGCTAACTAACTACCTAAATGAATAATTAGCTAGCAGTCTAATTAGCTAAATAAATAAGTAATAGATAAATAGCTAAATGAATGACTATCTAACTGGCTAGCTAACCAACTAAATAAACAGTTAGCTTGCTGCATAACTACAGTAGCTAAATTTATGAACATATACTGTAGATAGCTAAAAGAATTCATTTCTATTCAGCTAGCTACTGTACCTAGCTAAATTAATGAATATTTAGCTATCTAGCTAATGAATTAATATCTCGCTGGCTAGTAAATTGACTAAATAAATTAAATAAAAAAGCTAACTTAATAAATATGTAAAATAGCTAAATGAATGAATACCAAGCTAGCTAGCTAACTAGTGAAATGAATGGTCAGCTAGCTAGTTAATTGACTAAATAAATTAATATCTAGGTAGCTATGCGACTAGCTAAATGAATATCTAAGCTACCTACCTAGCTACAGTAGATTGTAACAGAGACACAGAGGTATTTGCTGAAATCTTGGTATCTGTAGATTGAATCTGTGAAAACATATTGACTGTGAATAGGTCTACAGGAATTGTTTGCTTATTGTTGTTTCTTTCTCTTTCTCCTAAAACTAGTAGCTGGTAAATCTGCTAGCAAGCTGTTCAGCTAACAAGCTAGTTCAAATTGTTTTTTAGATTTTACTTTCAGGTTCAAAACCTGAAAAGGTGAAAAAAGGCAAATAATGAGAAACTAAATGCTGCATGTCTTTAGGGGGAAAAAAAAAAAAGCAAAGAAAAATCTTGCTACTTGGCCAATTATGAGTGTCAGAAAGCGTGTCGTGACACCCACAGCTTAGCGCTCAATGGCTTTTCAGAATTGGGGAATGAATGTGGACCTGTGGAATGAGCCGTGGGATGGTGCATGTAGGAGGGATGTGAGAGTGCTGTTCTGTAAAAATCAGCCTCCACAAATTGTCCTTCTGGCAGGCGGGCATTCATAAAGAGAAGTGCCGATGCAAACGCTGATCCCGAATCTGACTGTCTGTGCAGAAAACAGGTCCAGATTGGTGCATGAATCACTTTAGTTGCTACCTCAAGTTTGGCACACAAACAACTGGACAGGAAAACTTTGAACCTTATACTGTCATAAACAGTGGTATTAGATGTATAAAGAGAGATGTTATGAAAGAAGTACGAAGCATAGAAAGAAGTAATAGAGTGCTTAGAGTGTATAGGGATTTATCTGCGAACAAAGCATGGAAGTCAAACAGTACGTATTATAAATTATAAAGAGTATAGTAGACTCAGAGTGTGTACTCTGCAACGGCGCTTATCTGGAGGCCACCAATAGACGGATGGCATCTAATCTGGCGATGCTCATGGGACAGCAACATAAAATCGGGTAACGTCAATGGCGAAGCGTAAACAAAACATGCTAAAAGGGAGATGATATCCCGATTACCACGAGCTCTTTTTATGTGTGCCAAGATGGCGAGGATTGATGACTTCAACGGAGCATAGTAATTATCTTTAATCACAGGTCTGTGTTCATGGGATCTTCATGGTATAATCTGACACGGAGAACACACGTTATCGCACGGTCGGCCAGGGTTTTGTTGGGATCATCTCTTACAATGTGACAAGTAATAATCTTAAAAGACCGCACAGTCTAAAACCAGCTTAAGACAGGATGAGAGAGAGACAGATAGAGAGACAGAAAGGCGGAGAGCATCGAGAACGAGAGAGAGAAAGAGAGAGAGAGAGAGAGAGAGAGAGAGAGTGCATTAGATGACTCATCACTCCTGGTTTATTGTTCTTTCTTAAAATAACTGCTGCTTTTCATCAAATGTCAAATCTAATAGTGCAGTGCGAAAATGCTACCTTTTGACGTAAATCCACGTTCTCGTTCTAGTCCTTTGCGTATTTTTTCTTCAAACTTTCGTTATGCACTTTTTTGCATCTTGCTTTGACCCACTTGTGATTTGAAGCTCTTCGTGCCGCTAAGGAAAAAACAACAACAACAACGAAAACAGCGCAAACAGCTTCCCGTCTTCCCATAGGGCTTCCACAGGGGCCGTCCTCTAACTGTAAAACGATGTCGTGATGGAAGTGGACGTGGCCTTGTAGCACTTCCTGACACTGGACAGCTCTGGTCTGAGGGGAACGTAAAGAGCCTGTCTACAAGGTCACCCCTGAGCTCAGGGCCTTTCCACGCTGAAAAAAACAGTCCTGTGTGCGACCTAATGGTTTACACAGACCCCATCTTTCTTCTTCTGTCTCCATTCTCTCTTTCTTTCTTAAGTCTTTCTCTCTCTGTCCATTTCTTTCTATCATGAACCATATCCAGCAAATTAAATCCTGAGCTTCGTTACTTTGCCCAATGTTTAAAATGTAATTTTATCCCTTTGGCTGCGCTCATTGAATCCACTTAATGCATAATCCGGAGTGGAAATTAATGTTTTTTTCCCCTCAACGTTACCAGATCCCATGTTTAGCCCTGTGGATATTTGCAAAAAAAAAGACGGATTATCCATGGACTGAAATATTGCTTTGGAATTTTTCCCGGCTTCAGATTTGAACTTCGAAGTTAATCTCAGGACTAAGGCCGCATGATAAGGATAAAATATTATACCGTGATTGTGAAACGCCTTGTAGTGTATTCAAAACATATTCGAGAAGCCGAGATGACACACGTCCTGTATTTAAGATATGTGCAAGGGAAACATATGGTCTGTGATAACACTCAAAGACAAACGATACACTTTTGTGTTGTGCAACTCAAAAAACGGATTTATGTTGCGATCATCTCAGCAGAATGGAAACAAAACTCAGCTGTCGAATGGAAAGTCCTCTGGCCCTTTACTGCCCCTAATCCGTCTACAGTTTACCTCACCGAAATGGTATTAGCTATTATTTTTCCTCCATTTTTTTCCTTTCCGCATTTTTTTAACATATAAATTTCTGCACCATCGTGCTGCTCAGACCTAGTTTTTCTTTTAACACCCCGCTGGCTTAAACTGGTTGACAAGATACTGATTCAATTCCAGATGTATTATCTCATAGTGTTACTATCTTGATTTTAAAAGAACGAAAGAATAAGCAGGAGTGTACAAACTTTTGAGTTGCAGTGTAGCCCATTTCGGACTGAATTACTTTAATAGACCACTTTAGCATCGGTTTCATGTTACAAAATCATAAAGTAAATGCAGAATGCATCCAGAACTGGCGAGCTGTGATTGAGAAATTTGCTCAGCATGTTGGTTAATATCAAAAATGCCGTTTCTGGTCATGTGCATGTAGCTCAGGCTGTTTTACAGGACACGGTTTGGTTGGAGCGAAGAGCGTGCACGTGTGTGGTTCTCCTACTCGGCCCCACGCGCTGATGACTGGTAACTGATAGCACTATGTGTGTGTGTGTGTGTGTGTGTGTGTGTGTGTGTGTGTGTGTGTGTATACACATTGGTTTTGGCTCGTGCCCTTGCGGGAAACGCTGATCCGCCAGTTGATAAGAGGTTAGCTGGGCTTGGTCACGTGGTCTGATGTAGGCCACACAGAGCAGCCTGTGTATAGACAGGGCGAGATCAGTTTACGCAGGATTTACACAAGGGTTTAATGGATCATTTATGCTGGTCAATTATACACCATTACTCGCTTTACTTTTGGATTGCAAAGTAGTCAAGGTCCATGTTTTTTAAATTACAGATCAAGCGTCAAATGTGTGTCATAATGCACACACACAAAGCTTGTTGATTTAGATACAACCCAAACTAAGCTATTTGTATTGGTTTAGCTAATAAATCATGGTGAATCAAAATAAAATGCTTTCTGACTAGTTACTTTTACAACTCAAAAAACGGCCTCATGTTAAAAGCCAATTAGCCAATTGAGGCTCAATTAAAAGCCTCACGTGAATTCACTGGATTTGAGATCAGTCTTGTATAATGTGTAATGTCGAATAAAGTCACATTTGCACATAATTTGTGTAATTGTCAATACCTTTGATTAAAATATGCATATATATATAGGGATATAGAGTATGCATATATATAAAGGCGTCTCTGATTGACTTAAGATCTTACATTAACATTCAATTTAATCTTTAATCTAGCCAATCAGCAGCAAGCATGTGACGTTCACTATATTTATGGATATGTACATGCAGTGGGAAAGCAAATGTCTACCTCGTCTGATTGCAAATCAAGTCACACCTTTTTTCTTTCTTTTTTTTGTTTTTAACCCTCCTGTGCCTAGGGGCCTCGGGTCATCAGTTCCACTTTTCCCCACATTTTTGTGTGCATGCACTGATTGCCCTCTAATAGCGCTTTGGAAACATGCAACTTAACTGTGTTTGGAGATGAGTCCAAGACTAGCACTGGAAAATGCATGCACCGATAACACTGATACCGACAGGATGGAGAGAGAGAGATGAGAGAGAGACAAAGTTTATGGGAACTGACCTTTGCATTCATTAAACTTTGTTCTCAACAATTATTCTCACTGACTTGCATTTTTTTTTTCCGGAGAGATGTGTGCTTCTAAAGTAAGAGACAGCGTAATTATCACCTTGAAAAAAAAAAAGGAATCCACTGAGAATAAAACCGGCCTACAAAATTGCTTTTAGAAACCCTAATGCACCTTTAATTCGGTTCCACAATATTCTTCAACCACTGTGCTATTATTCCTATCCTCTGGTAAAACCTGATTAAGAATGCATAAATTGGTGTAATTCCTCTGGGATTATTTTATTGGTGTGTTCGCTAAAATTCCAGAAGATGGTGGAAAGGCGTTGCTGAAACTTCAAGTTCAATCCTAACAAATCCCTTGGTCTTTAAAAAAAAAACAAAAAAAAACATTATATAACTGATAATCTTATAGCCAGAATCCAAGAGATAATTAATGATGTGCAAGACATATAATAAATACTCTTTCGCTGTTTATGCACCGGCATGAGATGTAATATCACAGACTTTTCTTTCTTTTTTTTTTCTATTTCTTTTGTGGCTGTGTGATCAGAAACTGCACATTTTAAGCTGGGTTTTAAAAGGATTAACCAATTCGAAGCCTTCTATGTGAGTGAGTAGGTCCTCTTACCTGTCATGTATTTGGTGTACCTCATCAGTCATTGTAGGTATATACAGTATAAATACAGTCTTTACTTTACAGCATATTTGGTGTGAGATGTCTGATGTGGGATGTGGGCATTGCATACCATTGCCAACACACAGCTCCAGGTTTTCTGGTTCGTTCTGGGAATCAACTTACTCTTTGATACCCCTTTGCCACCAGAGTGAACCAGGTGCTAGTTCATGTCTCATACTAGTGCAGGATATGTTGGTGTTGGTTCAATAACAAACCTCCTAAGAACTGGCTTAGTTTTTTCATGGGCTAGAAAGTCATGTCATTACGTCACTGTATACGTTTATGAACGTCTCTACTTTTCATGGTCAAATACACTCCCTGTTCTGTAATCGGAGAGAGAATCACAGATCAGAAATAAAAAAAGGAGATCTCGGATTAAGATTAAGGAGATCTCGGATTAAGATTAAGTTTTGTCTTAAAATGATTCCAGCGTACTAAAATTCACTTATATCACTTCAGCACTGTTGTTTTTGCGGTGAAAATCCAGTAAAAGTATTCAGTTTAGGTTTTCTAATTAATATCTATTGGTGGAGGTGATTGTTTACATTGAGCAAGTAGCGCATTAGTAGATTTAAAGTAGATTATTAAATCTGGGCACATAACTGTTCATAACATCGCTTTTACACTGATTTCACTTATGGTAGTGAGATATCGAAGTACTGCAAAAAATTTCATTAAATCCTGTCCAGTGGCCGATTTAAGACACACCCACAGTTTGACGGATGCGCATTACACTGTCAAAACTTGAGGTTTATAATCTGGCACATAACTGCTCATAACTTCCTTTCTACTCAGCATTGTGATTTCATTTATGGTGCACCTTAGGCACATTATGAAGGACTGAAGTGCATCAGTTTTCCGTGATGCCGGAACAAAATCTGGCTGGACAGACATACAGACAAAATTTTCTGAGACTTGTTTCAGGTGCTCCAATGTATGAACCGTCAAGATATCATTGAAAGAGTGAGTTCTGACCAATGTACAGGGGAAAAAAACCCTTTCTTTTATTTATGTAGATTAATAGCCATTTTTAATACACTGCACAGGCTTGACAGGCCATTATCTGCCTCTTGGTATTATCATATTTGTAACTGAAGATGTCAAGACCCCTTCAGTGTTGTGTTACATTATTTACTGCTATTCTGTGCCTTTTCAATGGCGCTTTAACTGCCCCTGGGGCGATCGAGCCCGGGGGGTTAAATTGTCTCATTTACATGTAAATGACCCCAAAACACCCGCCATTGAGTTCCTAATTATAACTAAACGCGGGGCGCTGACTCCGCCCCTACGGCGTGGGATCATTAGCATACTCACCGGTGATTGGTTTATCCGCAACACAACTCTGATCGGGCTTATTAGCATACTCAGAGGTGATTGGTTAGTCTGAAACGCGCATGGTCCGTTCTTATTTGCATACTGAGAGCTGATTGGTCAGAGACGAGCGCTCGCTCAGCTCAGACTGCGCTCGAGCGCTGAGTAGAAGGCAGTCGGGCTCCACTCGCGCTGCGCTGCGCTGATTTATTATTATTATTATTATTATTAGGAAATTTAGATCGGAGGAGGATCTGGTCTGATCTGGTCTGATTCCGTGATTATGCCCGGGAGAAATCGTCTTGACGCAGGATCTAATTCGGATTGTCCACAGCTCGAGGCTTTACTGATGGTTTTTTTTCTGGAGGAGAAGTTGAAGTTGAGAGAGACATGCCTTTTAAGTCAGGAAGCTGTTTTTTTTAGTCTGAAGCTGGGAATATGGGGATCCTGCGTGAATCCTGAGTCCGAACTCTGAGCTTTCACTGATGAGAAACGGTAGGAAACAATCCAATCCAGGTTCCCATTCCTTGCTTCAAAGGAAAAAAGAGGAAACTGTTACACTTTTACACATAAAAGAAATACATTGTATAAGAGACTGTTTGTTGTGCGTCATGTTGCATGCTCAGATCTTGTCTTTGATGTCTACACTTCCTCCTGTTCCTTTTTTTTTTCCTTTTAATTTTTGCAAAAGAACATAAAAACAAACGAGCTCAGGTTTTTTCTTTTGTGTGTGTGTGTTTTTTTGCAGAAACGCGTCCCTGTGACGCACCGCTGCGTAAAAGCGCTTTTATGGCACCAAATAACGCGCACTTTTGCGCTTTCTCATCTTCCATTATTAGAAATTAGACTCTTGTATTTTTTTTATTGTTATTTTATTTGGTCTCCCCCGGGGTGCAGCGCTGTTGACCCGTCCCCTGTAAGTCGGATTAACGCTTTTGTTTGCGGTTTGTTTGGCTTTGTTGCCCTCCAAAGGATCGAGTCAGGACTGAGCAGCGCATTAACATTTGAATGCGATGTCCGAGATCTCTCTATCTCTCTCCCTCTCTCTCTCTCACACACACACACACACTTTCCTTCTCTCTCTCACACACACTACTTCTTTCTATCTACCTCTTCTTGGATCCTTTCTTTCTCTTTTCCTCCCTCTTTGGCACGTACGCACCGCAGTATTATCGTCACCCCCGATCTGACCTTGTTACTGCTCTGCATTTTATTAGAGATAATAAATCAAACACGACTGGGGCGTTTAAATATTTAAAGCAAACCAGTTTTTTTGGATGAACACCTGGAGACCAGCTTTATGCGTGTTTGCGCACACACACGGAATTAACCTGATCACTGAGTGTATCATCCAGCATGTGTGCATTCCCATTCCTACATCCACACCCTTTGTGGGTTCTTGGGATACCACCAGAAAATGAACCTATTGACCAATTTACACCCTGGTCTTTTTCGATCCATCACCATCAGCGTCATGCACAAATGAAGAAGAAGTAGTCATGGAACGTGTATAAGCTGGTACTGATTGCTTGCTGGCGGCTTAGTGGTTAGCACCGTCGCCTTGCACCTCCAGGGTCTGGGTTCGATTCCTGCCTCTGGTCTATGTGCATGGAGTTTGCATGTTCTCCCTGTGGTTGGTGGGTTTCCTCCGGGTGCTCTGGTTTTCTCCCACAGTCTAAAAACATGCAGATTACTCTAACTGACGCTCCTCAAAAATTGTCAGTGAATGCCTGCATCCCATCCAGGGTGTACCCTGCCTCGTGCCATAAGTCTTCTGGGACCCTGTATACAGTTGAAAATGTTCTGGACCCGCTTGAATTTACTTTGCTCACACCTGAGCCAACAGGGCGTCTCATTAGCAGGCACATTCTGAATCAACGTCAGTGTGTTAAAGTTGAAAAAAAAAAAAAAACGCTGAGGAGAGTTTCCTCGTCTGCTTTGTGTCAGTGTGTAGTTGCACGAGGTCGCTGAGTTTAGTTTGGTGCAACATTCCTGCTTTAACGCACCTGAGTCAAAAGAAACGGTGCACAAATATCTGTAGAGATCTTAAAATTAAAGAAAACTTACTTTTTTTTTACATTGTAAGGTTATTTTAGGATGAAACAGTCACTTCACAGGGTTGTCTCCATATGAACCAAATCTATTTAAATACAGTAAAATAATAAGAATAGTTTCCAAGTAACAGGATATAACAGGTGATCAGCTATGCAAATAGAGGGCGTTGACTCAGGTGGGGTAAAATGAGGACCTCTCAGCATGAGACCCTTCTGACATGCCGAAGACATTGTGTGGAAATCCAGCTTTATCACTGTAAGCGCTGCAGTTATGATTAAGCACCTGATTCATTCCATTCAGGAATTCATCAAAAGCTCCTCAACAGACTAATTGATTTAGAAATACATTTCATCAGGTCTATTTTTTATTTTTTTTTTCATTTCACAAGCCATCCTTTAAAGGCACGAGTCTCTGTCTTTCCGCCCACACCGGTGTCTCGCTGTGTTTTAGAGCGCATTCTGATGGTTCGGACAGATGCGAAGTGTAACGTAAATCTCCGAAGGTTGCTCGCTCGTTTCCTGTGCATGAACCCTGGTTGCGCTTCAGTCTTTTTTTTTGTTCCTCTCATCCAACAGGCTGTAAGTCTTTCTTTAGCAGCAAACCATGAGCAGACCCCCGTGAGCAGGTAGCAGGGCAACCTGAGAGCAGATTTAAACATGATGACATGTCCCCCCCGCTTCCCAGAGCAAATCAACATACATTAACAGCTGTTGTCCTGTTCGTTAATTTTGCCATTTCGGGGGCGTGAAATAAAACCCGGATCTGTAGTAAATCTAAAGAATGCAGACGCTCCGATGTCTGATAGCGTGTGATGCGCGAGGCGCGTCTGCTTGATATTCGTCGTGGGATGTGCGCCAGGCCACAGGTGCCTGCACGCCCTTGGGAGAGAATTTAACCGGCCGTGATGGATTACAGCAGGTGGAGGCGCATGTGGTAATCCCTGTGCATTCGAACATACTGTATTAGTGCATTGTAATTGCTTGCTAACAACATGTTCCATCGGTGAGGATTGTTGGAAATTAAGTGAACTCTCACTGTTGTGTGACGGCTCTCATGTCTATTTTTTTATTTTTTATTTTAATCATTCTCCTCCGTTCATCGTTCTGGTATAGAACTTATTTGAATTGGTTCAGGGGTGCCAATACTAAAGATACTTTTGATTAGTGCTGAAAAGGACAAGAAGTTACAGTGGCATTGAAACCAACGGAACCAAATATGGTGTAGGGTAACATCTGTGTCTGGCACTTACAAAGAAAGTAGGCGTGGCTTACATGCACATGTGTCTGTAAAAAAGATAATAAAAAGGTGTGGCCTCCGTGTCAGTTCCTATGAAGAAGTTGTGGCTTATGTGTCTGTCATTCTGCATAAAAAAGGTAATGCCTATGGGTCTGTCAGTCTCTGTGAAGTAGGCATGGCTTATGAGCCTGTTAGCAAGCATGGTCTCATTGTTAAGTTATTTAAAAGAGGTGTGGCCTCTGTGTATGACTTCTATGTCAATTATCCCCAAATGAAAGGCGTGGCCTGTGTAGTTGTCCATTCCAGTTAAGTGGGCGTGGCTTATGAAAGTGTAAGGACATGGGGTCAGATTTTCGGGTGAAGTAAAGGAGATGTGGCCGCTATGTGTGTGAATTCTATGTTAATTATATGCAATTGGAATAGGTGTGGCCTAAGTATTTGTCCGTCCTAGTGATGGAGGCGTGGCTTATGGGACTGTTAGAAAGCATGGCCTCATTGACAGTTGGTATGTGACCTCCAAATCTCAAGAGGTGTGGCCTAGGTATGTCGGTCCCAGTGAAGTGGGCGTGGCTTATGAGTATGTGAAAAGGTGTGGCCTCGTTGTTAGGTGAAGTAAAGTGGGGGTGACCTCTTTGTGTGTGTGTGTGTGTGTGTGTGCGTGACTTCTGTATCAGTTATGACCAAATGAAAGAGGTGTGGCCTATGTGCCTGTCAGTCCCAATTAAATGGGCGTGGCTTATGAGCCTATGAGAGAGTATGGTCTAATTCTCAGGATAAGTTAAAGAGGTGTGGCCTCTGTGTGTGACTGCTATGTCAGTCATCCCCAAATGAAAGAGGTGTGGCCTATGAACCTGTCAATCCTATGAAGAATAAACTTTGGTGGTTTGAGAATTCCAGGATGCAGTAGATTTCTGGCTGTATTTAAGTCTGAAACTGGGTGCGGCTCTGTTTTAAGATCACCCTGTTGGATTGTTTGAAGGAAAAACAATCCCAGACAGAGAGAGAGTGAGAGAGAGTTTGCTCTGCTATAGCCAGCTGCGTCTAGCTCCTGCAACACACTGTCTGTTTGGAATGATGCTATGGAAATCCTGCATGCCTGACAGGTATCCTGGCGATGCTGAAGGTCTCTTCAAAAACACACATGCCCACGCGGACAGCATGGAATTACTCATAAACCCGACCGTGCTGCATGTGTTCTGCCTGTAGCTATTGTTAAACACATAGCGGAGAACAATCCAGCAGAGACATCACATCTGCCGTCTTAAAAAACGATGTGAGAACGCACTTATTAAAGCCGGAATGCGGACGTCTGTCTGCTCGCATCGTGAGTACGCGGCTCGCTGTCTCTCCGGACCCCTCGGAGGCTGGCAGCAGTTCAGGAACGACTCCGGGGACAGGACAGCCGCTTTTTAAGCCTGTCTAGCGAAGGCGGGGTGCGTGTTTTTTTCGAAGGCCGTCAGCGCAAGGTCTCCTGCATGCGCGGGGTTTTGTAATGAAATCAGCGTGTGCAGCTTTTGCTATCCATCTGTCGGGCGATGAGAGCTTGAAATCTGGAATTCTAGGCTGGACCGGTATATCCGCTCAAAGAGAAAACCGGCTTGCTGGTGCTCCTGCGATCAATCGCGTGGGCCAGGGAGTGATGACATTCTTGGTTGTAAAAAAAAAAAGAAAAGAATTTCCCTTGCGAATATGTTTATTTTACGAAAAAAAAAGTCTGTCTGGGAATCCTGCCCTTGTTCGTCTTGGCTTTAGACTTGTACCAGACTAAGCATGTGTTCTCCAAGTTTCTTCCTGATCTGCGACACTCTGAGCTTTGTTTCCGTGCAAAGCAGACAAGAGAGTCACAAGATTCGAACGTTGAGTCCAGACGAAATCCTTTAAAGAGAGGCCATCTTGAAGTTTGTGTCTTGTCCCAGGTCATGAGGATGTGATGACTGCGGTTCCCTAAGGCCGGGTCATGACATAGTGTTCTAGACCTGACACAAAAATGCACACAAAAAGCAGAGGTGGAGGTTTATCGGTATGGAGGTCACGAGGTCGAAGGGAAAAATCCACCCTGAGCAACTTCTAGCAGTAATTATCAGTATGCAATAATTTTTTTGGGATGAGATTTTACCCTTTGCTTCATTGCTACCTAAAAAAAAAAAGTGGCGCATTAGTCCGTCCAGATCCGTTTCCAAATCTTCAGCTTTCACTAGAGTCTCTGAAAATTGCCCAGACACACTGAAATGCATCCAAAAGCTTAAACTCGTGTTCAAAGATGTTAGTATTTCGGCTCTGCTGGTAATATTATGATGTCATAAAACACTTATGTTGATCTAATCGCAGTGTCTCATTTTATTACTCGCCCCAGTCACATTATTCAGTACGACAGGAATGCCGTTGTTGCAAAAAGAATACACAGTTAAAACTAATGAGGCGCACTTAGCGTGATCTCATTATTGCTCCAGCTCCTGCTTCCTCTCATCCATCATTACTGATAGCGCGCTGTTTGGGTGAAACGTTCCCGTGTACACGCTATACTGACGCCGTGTCCTTGTCCTTGCTGGAGCAGCTGCGGGAGTGAAGTGCTCAGCCTCCTCAACCCGGGGGTTGGGGGGGGGGGACCAACGCATCAGGATCAGGATCGGGGGAAGAGTTTAATATTAGAATAATATTCGTTTCTGGATGTGTATTTTCCTTCCTTCCTTCCTGCTTCGTTAAATGTTTGAAAAAATATCGATGCACACCTACGTATTTAAGGTTTAACCTGGTTTTACTGTACTGTACATCACACATACTAGTCGTCTTTGTTCCCCGGCGCAGAAGACGATGCGTCCATTGACTTGCAAAGCGTCTCTGTGCACAAACACGACATCAAACAAACAGTTTGTGTGTCTGGTCTCGTGTCCCGCCACGCCGAATGCAGATATATTCAAATCTAAAGCGTTAATTTCCATATTACAGGTGTACAGTAGACAGGTGACAAGGGATAATAAATAAATATAGCCATGGCTCTGGGTGGTTTCATGGGGGGCGTTTATTTATTCATTCATTTCACTGCCATGACTCAGCTTTTATTTGTCTCATGGCCGAGGATCGGTGCAGAGCTCCTCCAGACGATCGCTTTAATCTGACTATGAAAAGTTTCTAACATGAAAAGTGCATGGTTTGCTCTCCAGGATCATGACTCCGCCCACTTTACATCGCAGGCGCACTCGTAGCCGGTGGCGAGTTCTTTCTTTTCCCTTTATTTTCTCCGTTCCCCTGGCGCCGCACCTCCTAGAAAGCGCCCGAGGTGCTAACAGGATTCGGTCTGTGTTCTGTCCCTGCCTTTGAGGCAGATGAGGTTGAGAGATCTGACCAGCAGCCTCCAGAGCCAGACGGTGAGGTTTGGCACGGCCGCGTCTGCCCTGCTGGAGACTAACCAGATGTGAAGCGTTTGACTGGCGTGTGTGTGTGTGTGTGTGTGTGTGTGTGTGTGAGGCTGTTCAGCGGCTCTTGAGGCTTCGTCCTGTTGTAACCAAATGTGGCCAGGTTACTAGAGCGTGAGGAGGAGTTTGGCCGGGAGTCGCGGTGTGCATTTGTGTGTGAAGTGTCGCTGTAACCTGATGCCTGCTTTTCTCACATTGAAGAACAGGACACTGATTT
Organism: Clarias pachynema; assembly: GCA_030014365.1. Lineage (NCBI taxonomy): Eukaryota > Metazoa > Chordata > Actinopteri > Siluriformes > Clariidae > Clarias > Clarias pachynema. Next base: position 19,369,936 of record JAQMYL010000016.1, on the reverse strand, counting down.
GCCTCGTTGTGTGTGTGTGTGTAGGTAGTGGTAGTGAGAGGGGGAGGATATGCGTTTTAATAAACTGAGCTCTTGGAAAGCTGTGCTTTTGTGATGAGCTACTGGAAGACGCCTGAGTCACGGCTGAGTCAGCATTAAAGGTGCAATGCGGTGCTTTTCAAAGTGTGTCTAGACTTTTAACAATCAAAGGTAAATCCGGCATTTACGTGAAAGATCAACGGATTTACCGGAAAGTCTTGCAATTCCTTTGTTTCATGGTTCTGTTTGAAATTTTTCTGGTCCTGAAATTTACAAAGCCAAGTTAGAGGTCGTTTTTAAAAGGGGTAATGCGTGCCTTTAATGTGGGTAAGATCCTAATAGTGTATTAACGATATAATCATTATAAATAATGTCCAGTATCTTCACTTGTTTAGAGCAAGTACATTTTTGCATTTTGCTCAGAAGCAGCAGAATAGATGGTAGATGTACATAATATACAGTATATATATTTTTTGTAGCATCGCTCAACTTAAATGATGGGAATCTCATTTAAGATACAATACGATATTATCGCGATACTCGGGTACCGATGCGATTCTGTAAGTATCGCGATTTCATAAATATCCTAATTCTATATTCATTTCTTTACAATTCTAAACAAACTTAGGAAACTATTTCCTCCTGCCACACAGGACGCTGTGCCAATGTGGGAATAGTTTAGAGAGCACCACCTGTAGGATTATAGAGGAACTGCAAAACATTACCGCTTCAAATGCAAACATCTATAAAATAAAAAATCGCCATACGTAACTGAATTTTCTTCACCATATTAACTCAACTTGGTCTTTCTCATTTTTGTAAAATATAATTCACTAGCAGTTTGTTCGCAAACCTGTGTATCTTTTTGTAAGTGTTTTGCTTTTGTATGTGAATTCTCAGTATTTTCATTACAGTTGCAACTTAGTTCTGTTTCTCTCTCTTAAAAAGCTTCAAAGCTGAACTGCCTCTGTAAGAGAACACGTAGAAGCTGAAAGGAGCAGCGTGTGAAAATTGCAGTTGGATCAGTAATTCAGACTGTTTTTCCCCCAGTTGCCAAAAGATCTCGATGGAGTCCATCAAGCACATTTTATAAAAGCGACTCTTTATTTTCGTCCGATACTTTGTGTTTAAATCATGAACAGATGGGGCGCTATTGACTGATCGGTCCTCCTGGAATTGCTTACTATCCTGATTTGTTTGGCAGACCCCCTGTTTCCTTGCACACAGATTTTATTGTGTAACGAGCTCAGATTGTTCTGGTTTAATATCGTTTTATATATCGTTGTCTCAAAGAATTCATGGCTTCGTGGTTCCACTCATCATCTCATACATACAGCAGTAACTCCACCCAAGTCACTCACATGCATTTTGGTTTTCTCTGCACGCAGGAAGATCTGTCTGCACTGCAAGTGTCCGCGTGAGGATCATGCTGTGACGGCCATGCCTCTGGAGATGGAGAAAAACGTGTCCAAGCTGCTGTACGACTTCCAGAGGAACTCCACGTCGGACGACGACTCGGGCTGCGCTCTGGAGGAGTACGCCTGGGTGCCGCCGGGGCTCAAACCCGAACAGGTACTGCACCACCTTTCCTCATCCGCAACGTAGATACGGGATTTCATTTCACTAACATGTAGTAGGAGTCAGTCTCCGGCTAAACCCTGTGAATCGTGGGTAGTTTCTGATTCTATTCGTCTGCGCTAAAAATGTTTATTGTCTGATTTAAAGGTTAACAATCAAAGGTATTGAACAAACACTGGCGTGTCGTGTAACTTGTTTTAAATCTCACGTCGCGTATATAGCGATTATCATTCATTCATCTTCCATAAGCTTCCTCTGGAGCCAATAACAGGAGACATTGGGCACGAGGCTAATTGTCGTTCCCAAATCGCCCGTAGTGTATGTGTCTTAGGACTATGGGAGGAAACCAGAGAACCCAGAGGAAACCCACCAAGCACAAGGCGAACATGCAAACTCCACGCTCACAGACCTTAGGCGAGAATCGAACCCTCGACTGTGAAGCTCCGAGGCCGCAGTGCTTGCGATTTTCTGCATCACATCACAATTCTCCAGTCCAGTAGGGGGCGATATGTCACGAAAAAAAAACATAAACAGCAAAGAAGAAGATGTGGAATATAGAGGCGGTTTGCAGTTCGCCCTCCAGAAACTGCGGGTTTAGGAATTTGCCAATTTTAGTGAGTTCGAAAAGTGTGAATTGATTCTGTATCAATTAATTGAATTGACCAGCAGTTTAAATCTCACTGCTCTAGGAACTTAGGATGGGGTTCCTACCCAGTTCAGGGCTACAAGAGTACGCACACACACACACACACACACCAAGTCATACACTATGGGAAATTTGCACATAAACATTGCATGTCTTTGGAAGGTATTAGGAAAACCACCGAGCACGGGAAGAACATGCAAACTTCACAACACAGAGACCAGAGACGAGATCCGATCCCCTAACGCACTCCGGCATGCCACCGTCTTGTGATCCACAGTAGCGGTCCGTTGCAAAAATTGTGCAATAATTGTGGTTTGAAGCAAGGATATGAATACTTTCACTTCTATTTTTGAAAAAATATATATATATATTTGGGGAAATTATTATTATTATTATTATTATAGCACATTCTTCGTCATTCTTTGTCAGACACGCCGCTGGTTTTCCATGTGACCTGCTAAGCAGTCAGCGGGCTTACATCCAAACTACCCCATGGCTGCACTCCATCTCTACAAACCTACATTAAAAATAATAAACCTTCCTAACGGACGTACGAATAAACACACCGTCTCCAGACAGAAAAGCCTTTTACGCTAACGAATGAGCCGATTCTGGCAGCTTCCTGGCACGTCCACATGCCTCGGGCTCACACACACACACATACACACAAGCTGCACTGTTTGGCTCACACATACAGATACATTTACATCTATCTGTCCTAACGCTGTCAGAGGCACTAAAGCACGTAGTTTGAGACTAACAGGGTAGAACGTAGGGTCGGTTATGGAAACGATACCACCGACATGGTTGTTGTTACAGAAAGCTAAACTTTGCCGTTCGTTTGCTCGGCTGTTTTGGAAGTTATTTTAAGAAAATAAATAAAACAGCACGGGGATCGGTGAGGCTCAAGGGCACAATGTTGAGCTGGAGAGCGGCGAATGTCCATGCTAGACAAACACACACACACACACACACACACTGTTACTCTTTCTCTGTCTCGTCACACTTTTACAATTTACTTTGAATTCAAACATTCTTGAAAACCTGTTTGTTTTCTTCTGTAAGAGCGTCGGCGGTCCGTTCGCTCTCGTAGAAGCGCTAGGCTTCAGCGTATTCTCACGCGGGCTTTATTAGAGTCCGCGGCTGGCTGGCTCTCTTTATAGCCCAGTTAATTCTCAGTCGTGGCTACGAGTTTCATTTTCCCCGCAAAAAAAACAAAAGGAGGTCGTATTACTAGCGCAGCGAAACAGGTCAATAACCAATAAAGCTGGTCTACTGTCTCCATTTCTGGTCCTCGGAGGTCAGCCAACGGTTGTGGTCGATTATTATGTTTTCTTTCTTTTTTTTTTCCTTTTCTCTTTCTCTCAAGGCTCTCGGTATGAACCGGCGCAGAATACACGACAGGGTATAAACGAGTTAGCTGATCGATTCGTCTTAATGGGTATTTATTAAACGTGCATGTCGACCACAGTCGGTCGAAGGTCTGCCTCGAATCGGGGGCTGAAATAAATGGCTGTGCGTTCCGCGCGACCTTGGTTGTGGAATTGCTTGGTTTCTTGCCAGCACTGACCGAGACGGAGACGGAGACACGGCCCCTGCGAGATCGAGGCGAGACGTAAAATAAATGCACCCGAAGCCGAGAGTTGATGCGCTTGTTATTCTCGAGCTGTTCCTTTGTTCATTCATTCATCAGAACGTTGAAATATCCAGATTAATCCGGAGAGGCGCACCTCCAGAAAGAAAATTAAGAACTAAAGGGAGGCCAGGACGTTTCTAACTCTCCTACGGGCGTTTATCCAGAAGCAAGGAAACACAAGAAGCATGCTAAGACATTTCCAATGATTCCGTGATGAATCCTGGACTGGGATTTTAGAGATTACTGCCTGTTTCCAAAACCACACATGACGGGTATTAGATTAGTGATCCAATTATGTCGGCTTAATCCTGCTGATCGGCCCGAAGGCACCCGCAGGATCCGCGCGTCCACGTTTCTGTCTCGCGCTGCTCTTTCCCCGCTTGTACGCTCACTCTGGATGTGTCCTGGGAGTCATTTTGGACGGCGCAGCAGCAGGAAGCATCACTACTTATGCATGTCCGACTTGGCTGGCTGCTGTCTTTCAGTCTTCATGGAAAAAAGGAAGTCGAACGTAGGACGTAGCCCAGTTTTTTAATCATCTCTCGCAAGACGAGTCCCTTAAGATGGAAAATCTCAAAGTGGAAAAATAATCATAGGCATGCAACGATTTTACAATATGGTCAGACGGTTACGGGAACTGGTGTCCTGGTCGTCTGTTGTTTCGCTTGGTTGCGGTTGCTGCAGGGAGTTTATACGATAAAGGATAAACCTTGTATCACTCGAGCGGTACGATCATTCAGGCCAGCCGTAACATGACACCGAATCCCTTCGGATAAAATAACCTGCGAATGCGTAAATAACCGGCCTTCCTGCAAAACATCGGCACGTCCCCGAGAGCCTTTCTGCGCCTTATGAAGGCCAGCTGTATGCACCGAGATGCGCAAGGTGGCTGCCAGACCCCCGGACTCGTGGGCGGATGATCGCCAGATCTCTTCGCTCTGATTACTGTTATTTCCACGAGCCGCTGGTTCGCATGAGAGCGCTGGCTGGCGTCCGTCAGATCTCCGCACCACACCAGCGCTGATTGTTATTGTTGGACGGGAGCTCGGGTAATTTATTGGATCCCGGCCGGTGAAATTTTCAGCTGAACAAATCCCTCAACCGAGCACTTCTCGAGACCGTGGCCGGCCAAGACAAGCAGCAGAAGAGCCGCGGCGCTCTTCTTCGGGGGATATAGCACGTCTCTGGAAAGGCTCGCGTCGTGGTGGAAATGCGTCTCGCGTCGGAGGATCGTCGTTTCCGCGTGTTCCCCGGGTTCCGCTGGCTGGAGTTTTTCAGACAGAAAGGACATCATCCGCGGTTTTGTACTCCATCCGTTTATGAAAGGGAGTGATGGATATAGAGAAGCGCGCTACCTCGCTGGTTTTCCTCAGCCGACAGCAGCGCCTCGGCAACGGCTATAAATCACGTCTCGTGCAGGATCCATTTTGTTCGGCTTTATTCGACGGGTTTATGTGGTGTAAGGAAGGGCAGATGGAGCTCGGTGCTTCATCACATTAAGTCATTAGACGTTAGCCATGTGTAATGAGGTGGAAGGCCAGGAGGGGGCCTAGAAACCCACGCGGAAAAAAAATCTCTTTTTATAAATAATCACGTTAAGGTCATTTTTATTTCTCTTTCTTAACCACAGGGCTGTGAGTTCAAATCCCCCGTCTGCCTTTGAATTCTTCCGAATGAACAAATTTAACTCTATGATTACATCGTCGCTTGATACAATGTCCTCGTTTACCCGCGATGTCGCAAACAACAAAACCGCTCATTTTGTCCTCGCCACTTAGCCGCAAAAGGTGGAGGGCAAAGGTCGCGTCTCAGCGCCGTTGTTAATCATCGTAATTTAGAGCTGTGCCGAGCTGTACGGATAAATACGCGCAAGCATGTGTGCGAAAATAGACACACACACACACACACACACACAAAGGGTCTCGAGATGAAGCCTCCGTGTCAGCACTGCTGGGGATGTGAGAGGGCAGATTCCATTAACTTTACATTGCTCAGCTATAAATCACCCTGACTGTAATTGCTCTGTGTGTGTGTGTATGTGTGTGTGTGTGTGTGTGTGTGTGTGTGTGTGTGTGTGTGTGTGTGAGAGAGTTTGTTTGAAAGGACGTGTCGAGGAACGGGGGAAGGGTTAACAAGAATAGGGTCTGAATAACACCCCGGCCCGATGTTTACCTCGCTCCCAGGACGCGACTCTGTTTCAGACATGTTGTGTTTAATTTATCGCGTAAACCTTGAACCTTATAATGGATTTAAAAATGTCAAAGTGCAGAAAAATGGCATCTGTAGTCAAAATATATATGTTTAGTGTCAAAATGGAAGAAGTGAAAAACGTTTAGAGTTTCAAACGCGGCTAATTGAGCTGAGAAATGTCTTTTAGACCTAGATCTAACCGGACATCTGGGAAATAATAAAATCGTATAAGGGTTTGAGCTTCCAGCTTTACGGCACCCGAGTCACCGAGCTGTGCGCTTGCATTTAAATAAGGCCACGTTCACGTAAAACAAGATTTTTTTTGCATTTTAAGACAGTTGACGTCCGTAATTACACATGACTTTTCTGGGACTCGTCTGTCTCGGAATCGTCTGTCTCGGACTCTGAAACGACACACGTGTGCACATTGATGCGCCTTTTCCGCACCATGTGGACTAAAACACGTCATATTAGTGCGATTCTGCTCTGGAAGAATTCCGATCGGACCATTCTCATTCGAATCACATGACCACGTATCAGATTTGTATATCCGATCTAGGACCGCATACGAACGTGACTCGGATATGATCTGAAAATCATCATACAGCTCTAAGAAAAGAAAAAAAACAGATCTTGTTACATTAGCGTAAAAGATGGGATTTGAGTCACATCAAGCTGGTAATGTGAACGCAGCATGAACGACTCATTAGGTGATGATTAGAAGACCTCCTTAAATACGATGATCAAAAAGGCGGAAAAGTTTCGTTACGGTTTGATGAAAGTGTTCAACAGTCTCGCGGCCTCAAAACAACTTTCATTGCTTGTTAAAGTCAGGATTTAATTCCCCCCCCCTCTCTCTCTCTCTTTTTTCCAGGTTCATCAGTATTACAGCTCTGTGCCTGAGGACAAGGTGCCGTACGTGAACAGCGCCGGAGAGAAACACCGCATCAAACAGCTCCTGCACCAGCTGCCGCCTCACGACAACGAGGTGAGGACGTTTACGCCACCCGTGAGAGTGCGCGAGTGCGTGTGTGTGCGTGTGTGAGTGCATGCGTTCCTGTCTTCGCACCTGTCCTGTGTGGGTTTTTTTTTTTGTCCTGTTGACATGTAAATAATCTGGAGAGACGTGTCTCCTGCTCAGGTGCGGTATTGTAGCTCTCTGGATGATGAGGAGAAGAGGGAGCTGAAGCTCTTCAGTAACCAGAGGAAGAGGGAGAACTTGGGCCGGGGTAACGTCAGGCCGTTTCCCGTCACCATGACCGGAGCCATATGTGAACAGGTGACTTGTCTTCGTCTTATTCGGAGATTCGATTTCGTACGAGGTCGGCGTTTTAACAGTAGAGTCGACGGTGTAATGATAACCGTACTGCTGAACTCGTGAGCCAAGTTGCGGAAAATCACCAGGATAGAAAATTGGTGTTCTGGAAAACTTCATGGAAAAGACAGGAAATTGTTAAACTGTCTGGGATGACAAAATAAAATAAATAAAAGTGCAAAAGTACATATTTTGGTTGACTGCTATAATTTGCTGATTTTTTTTCTTCTTCTTCAGACATTAATATGCCACAGTTACAGTGCTGTGAAAAAGTATTTGCCTCTTCCTGATTTTTTGTTGTCACACTTAAATGATAGAGATTTTAAAAACTTTTTATATTACATATAGTTACCTCTTTCCAGACTGATCCACGTCAGTCCTCATCTGTTCCTAAATTTCTAGACGTAATGTGTTGCTTTTTGAGACCTTCTAGCATGCTTGACTTTGTCGGACAGGTTCTACTTAAGAAGAGATTTCTTGATTCATCGGGTCTGGTAGTAAACAGGCCTGGGTGTGGCAACTCGGCTTTCCAAAAATTATGATTAATCACAGTTTATTCATGGTTTAGCTAAAGTGGAGGGATGTTGTAATTGTGTAATATTAAAATAAGTTTCATTATCCTCAGTCATTTAAATGTGACAAATCTGCACAAAAAAAAAATAATAATCAGGGAGGGGCAAATACTTTTTCACAGCCCTGTATGTCACGAAGTTGTCAAGGGCACTAGCAATCTGACATTCGTGTCGTCCTCGCCATCTTTTGACACATGCAAATCTGGCACCGTTATTAAAATTTCTAAAAAGGCATGAAAACGTGTTATACATAGATACAGACAGAGGGGGCGCTCTTTTCAACTGCGTCGTTCTTACTTTCCTGTCAGTGTCTAAGCACAGCTTTAAGGGAGTTTAGATCCACCTGCTTGCCCTTCCTCCACTTCTGCTGCTCCTGACACACAGATGGTCCACACACACACACACACACACACACACACACACTCTCTTCTGTAACCTGCAGATATTTATTTTGTCTTCAGCTGTGCTGGAACAGAAGGTCGCAATTCCTATTCCTATAAATAGTTTATTTCTCAGGTACTGAGCAGATATTAAAAATATACAGATTGTTAGAATGATGAAGCAAGCAGCAGGAAATAAAGCGAGCATGTGCCTGAGGACAGAGAGACAGAGAGAGAGAGAGATGATAGTAGATTTAAAGCTGTTTCCTCCTCGCTGTTATCAGATGCACTCTGTAATAGAAAGGTTTGCTCTATCGATTTAATCCCCCAGCCCTGACGGTGACCTCTGCGCGACTTTGAATTTATCAAGCGTCTAATTTTAGATCACTGCAGCAGTGTAAAATGAAAAAAGGATAAAAGAAAGAGAAAGAAAATGGTCGTGAACACTAGTTTGTCAGCTTTAACATCAAGACTGAACCTTCATCTGATGTCTATAATGTTTTTGTTTTTTTTTCTTTTTCAGTGTGGCGGTCAGATTAACGGAGGCGACATCGCTGTATTTGCATCCCGGGCCGGTCACGGCGTGTGCTGGCACCCTCGGTGCTTCGTATGCAGCACGTGCGACGAGCTCCTGGTGGATCTCATTTACTTCTACCAGGAGGGCAAAATCTACTGCGGACGACACCACGCCGAGCGGCTGAAACCTCGGTGTTCTGCCTGCGATGAGGTAATGCCATGACAACAACCCCTTGTATGAATATAGTTTCAGTTCTGCTGTCTTGATTAATGTTACCACAGCGATCCATTCCGATTGGTCAAGAGTATCACCAGCTAACAATAGCTTCATCACACCATCCCATCTTTTATTATTTTCTTACAACAGCACACCCTGGTCATGTTTTTATCAAGGGCTAATTTCCAGCAATTTCCGAGACTGAAAGTGGAGAAACATGCACTTACATTGAATGTCCACTGGGGGCATGCTCCAAAAGTGAGTCAATCCCCATAGAGCTCCATGTTAAAATATCCAAAACATGTTTACAGCCTGGTACAAAAAAATGGGTTTGATTTCCATAGATAGATTTCCCGTTCATGATAACTATATTGTGTGAATTTTTATGTAAATCATGGGCGATTTGAGTTACGGCTGCGATGCAGGTGTTAGCCCGCTAGCTGTCTGCTATGCATCGCTTTAGCTAACTGGGAGCGTTATGACAACAAATGTACAAGCTGATACGGGATGACGTGTAGGGTAAGCTAGCTAGCTTTTGGTAACTGAGATACGTATGCATGTTCCATCCAACAGCCAGGCTCCATTTGCTCCACCCATATGCCCATTTATGGATTATCCAGGATTTAAGCAAACAGCTGTTCGGAAAACCTCTGAGGGTTTCTCCAGTTCTTTTTACATAGTCTACATTTTATACTCTGCATGCTATACACTCTACATGTGATGAGCGTACTGTATGGCTTGCGTCCCCAAATCCCAGTCCTTCTACCCTACATTTTTGCACTGCTACCTTTTTCCCGTCGCTCTGGAGGGCTCGATAAGCCGCTGATTTGAGTTGATGAATGACTAAGGATTGGAAAGCTTAGCCTTGTTTCAGCATATTTTCAGAGCCATGCATGTATAATGAAGGATGGCACACACACGACTCCATGCATTTTTAAACACAGATGATTATCACTACAGGCTTAGTTGGATTAATAGAGGCGTTAAACTAATAACGTTCATGAATAATTCAGGCGTCTGGCCTCTCTTACAGTCATGTTCGCTCATTTGGAAGGTGGTGGAACCTGAAACATGATCCAGCGGCTGAAAATTTTTACCTGTTTTTGTAAAAAAAAAACAAAAAAATTGTAATAATGTGCTCTATCTTCTGATATATGAGAGTGTCCGTGCAGTGTCGTAGCCCGGGGCGAAGACTGCCGGGACTGCTTCCACTGAGCCTGGCTGTCTGTCCTAAAATTAAATGTAATGGATGGGTGCAGTTTGGCTTTTAGCTTCTATTCAAAGATAAATGGATCCATGCATCACTTTTTTTCACCCGTCACATTTTTCAACTCTTTCCCTCAGATCATCTTCGCGGACGAGTGCACAGAAGCAGAAGGCAGGCACTGGCACATGAAGCACTTCTGCTGTTTCGAGTGCGAGACTGTTTTGGGCGGTCAGCGCTACATCATGAAAGAAGGTCGTCCGTACTGCTGCGGATGTTTCGAGTCCCTGTACGCCGAGTACTGCGACTCCTGCGGGGAACATATCGGTAAGAGCAAAATTCCGCAACCAAGCATATCTACTTTCGTATTTTCTGAAGAGAATTGCAGCTGTGAGACATCTGATCTGGTTCAGACAAAAGTGTGGTTGGAGGCTTGATTTCAAGCTTCAAATGAAATGAAAAGTGTTTTAATGACAGAACTTTGGAAGAATCAGTGGAGTGGACATGTGATTCGAAATCAGGGTCATGAAACAGGCAGCGATCAAAAACGAGGCAAGGTTCCAATAAACAACATGAAACAAATGCTTCGAACTTACTTACAAACAGGGATTGGCAGGACATCGTAGTGAGCTTGAGTTATGTAAATAATCCTAAAGCAGAAAGTAAGCCTGAAGTGCTTGGCAGACGTAGCAGTATTCTGGATATCTGAAGTCTCTGCTGGCATGCAGCGGAAGTTGAACCCTGGGTTCATGTTTTGGCATGGTGCCTCGCGGTATTCCTGGGCCTTATTGGTGTCAAGGACGTTAGTGTCAAACCAGAAGGAACAAGTTCCCGTTCCTGACTAATTCCTGACAAGAGGAATGAAACCCATTCCTGCTCACTAATTCCAAATGATACGAACAGTAATCCAAGTTAGCCCAAGAGCCGTCCTAAAGACATAACACGATATTGACGTTATCCATACGCCGCCCAGTGTTTCCATTACTTATTTAGCCCCAATTGTGTCACAAGGCAGCACTCCATCCCATAATAACTCGGTTCGTCGGCTCATTGGTTTCAAGCCCGGCTGCGTTTTGGCACGTCACTCAGTACAAATTCCGTCTGTAATCATTTTCTGTATAGGCTGCAGAAAGTATGAGAGTGAAACTGATTAAAAAATGGTTTGCAAACAGATGTTGCCCATTAGACTGGGGCCAGTTCGTGTGTGTAAGTGGAGCTGTAATTAAAATGTAATGTATTTGTGTAGTGCAAGGCGTGCAGCATAATCAGTTTACTCCAAACACTTCTACACTTCAAGAGAATTAGACCGGACTTTCTGCTATTTCAGATTTTTTCCTACACTTATCTTGCTCATCAATATTTATAATAGATCTGTTCAAGTGATACTTGAGCCTAAAACAACTTCTTCATCAGTAACTAGAGCTCAAAAAAATATATAGGTGACTGTGTTGCATTGACCGTATGATTTATTTCTTTATAAAAAAAAAAATTCTGCAGGGATTTTAGTAAAACTGAACATGTCTGGCCAAGGAAATGACATATTATATTAGAAAGCGCTAGATGTACCAATAGCTACAATATTCTGGCACAATCACAATGTTGCACAAGGGCGCTCATCATATTTCCTCATGTTTTAAAGCTATGTGTAATCTGTCTTACTGTTTCCATCACAGGGATTGACCAGGGCCAGATGACTTACGATGGCCAGCACTGGCATGCCACTGAAGACTGCTTCTGCTGTGCACGCTGCAAAAAGTCCCTACTGGGTCGTCCATTTCTGCCCAAACAGGGTCAGATCTTCTGCTCGAGGGCTTGTAGTGTGAACGAGGATACCAATGGCTCAGATTCCTCCGACTCTGCCTTTCAAAGTGGAAGAACCCGTGAAACCAGGCACAGCAGCACCAAATCCAGCAAGAGCAGTAGCAACAGCAACAGTGGTGGGAACGGTTCTAGCGGACGGTATTCGGCTGACGTGGACCCACTTTCCCTGCAGATGGACCTGCTGAGTCTGTCGAGTCAGGCCCCAAGTCTGACCAGAGAACCTCCGTCCTGGAAGAAGCAAATTGATAGGTATGGCTATGAAAGTCGGGATGAATCATCCCAGACTCCTTTGCAACTGCTGAGACAGTGCAACATAAGAACTTCCTATACCCAGCAAGACAGTAGGCCTAAAGAATCTGCACAGTCCAAGAGACCTCCTATATCTGCCTTCAAAGGACATTCATTTAATGAAAACTGGCTTCAGCCAGAACCGGAGGACCGCTATCCAGCCGAACTGAAAGCGCAGGCTAGTTTTAATGAGTTGCCATCCAACGGATTCATGGACAAGCGCTCTGTCAGCATGCACGCCTTTCAGAGGGAGAGAGAGCGGGAAAGAGAGAAGGAGGTTGCGGCTCAACTGGGCCGAAGCAGGAACCCCATTAGTGCACTTGGCTTTAGTGATCAGCTAACACCACTAGAGCAAACACCTCGTGGTTCCATGGAGTCCCTAGCGCTGTCCAACGCCACAGGTAGCTCTTGACTTGATTCTGTTTTAAGGTTATCATTGAGGCATGACTTTTCTCAATCAGACATGATATTTGTGGTTCTTCACTTATTGTTTTTACCTCTTCTTTTGTCAAATGTAGGTACCTCGGCAGACGGAGGTGGTAAGCGTCAGGAGCACTTGTCCCGCTTCTCTATGCCTGACTTGAGTAAAGATTCTGGCATGAACGTCTCAGAGAAGAGCAACATGGGCACTCTGAACTCTTCAGTGCAGTTCCACAGCTCTGAATCACTTCACAGCCTCACCACCGGGCAGCCGTACCTGGAGATGGAGCCACCTGTGCAGGTGAAATATCCACTTCCGTATTCCCAGCAGTCTCCTGGAATCACCATTCTACCACCCGGCTTCACCTTTCAGGAAGAGGACAGGGCGAGTTTAGTGAGCAGCGCTCACAATGCCCGACTGGCACCCATGAGTGAACGGACTCACCGGCGTGTTATTGAACCGGAAGAGCCACGGCGAAGGCATCACCACCGTTCGCATCGCTCTCGTCGTTCTCGTTCTGAAAACGCACTCAATTTGGCAGCCCAACACCGTCCAATGGTGCCAGAGCGATCACAGTTACGTGTACGTGAGGATTATGATCGGTTTCCTCCTCCTCATGGCCCGCGGGATCCAATAAACGGTGGGATTAGAGATTCCAGATTTAGACAGCAACCTTTCAGGCCATGTCCTCGCACAACTTCAGACCTTACGCTTCAAAACCCGGCTCCACAGCGTCACATGGGTCGATATGCCTGGGATCAGTATGATTACGATGACGACTGGTGCTCTACTTGTTCCTCGTCTTCCGAATCTGAAGACGAGGGCTATTTCCTGGGGGAGCCAATCCCCAAACCAGTGAACCTAAGGTATATGACCAGTGAGGAGTTACTGCACAAGTACAGTTCTACCGGACTCGTAGGATCTGGTCACCCTGGAACTCGAGGACAGTTACACACTCGCAAGCGACGGAAAAGCAAAAACTGTATTATATCCTAACATACACCCCTGATGCACTCTTTTCCACTTTAATAGGATAAGAATTCACTCGTCCTGCTTGAATCTGCTTTTCAGTACCATGTGGTTGTCAGTGAGTGATATGCAGTAACGTTGGCTTAAGATACGCTTGTGCAAGATATGCTTTATCCCTTTGATATTCACAAATAATCGTTTCTTAGAAAGTTTTCTCCAGGTCTTGCTGCAGCCAGTTCATTTTATTCCCTTTATAGCCAGCCCAGTTTTGCACCACTTTCTCTTGCAGTGTGTTTCTAAATGAGTTTATTCAGTAATTGCAATGTGTATATTAGTAAATGAATTAATAAAGACACTTAAGTTAAAGAAAAATGTAAAGTGAATATAATGTAAATGATGATGTACCACATATTTTTATATTTTGTAACAATAGAATCATTTATGTATTAAGTATAATGTAGAGATTCCATAGGAACGCATGCAAGTTACTTTGCTGGTTTTTTTTGTCCCGTATTGGAAATTAAAAGTGAGCATTTCAGCAAGTAGTTTGACTGACAGGTGTCGGTTCCAGATCATCAGAGCACGATGCGGTATCAGAAGAATGCACTCGCCATCTGCTCAATGAATAAATGCATTAGAACACAGCGATGAGGCATCGTCTGCCCGCCGTTACTCACACGTTTCCTTTCAGCAGCTAGGTTTAGGAAAGTTCAGTGCTTCTTTTCACTCCTGCTTCAACAGGAGCTGTCTTGTTAATCTTACTAAATAAATAAATTGAATTAAAAAATATATATAGTAAAGGCCCAAAATATGCATACAGTAAAGGATAAAATGCAACAGGGTGTGCTGTTAAAGGGAAAATAATCAGTGACAGAGTGTTTTTTTCCATCTTAAACAAAATAATATAAAACAAAAAATAATCTCTGCTAATCTCCGTATAGTGCCTGGCTGTTGTTTTGAGCATGTCTACTTTCATCGGATACCACAAATTAGCTTTAGCTAACATTTATGTACATGCTAACTTTACTTTGCACTTGATAGGGTTTAATCATTCATACCCTCCTACATTTCTAACAGCTAGAAGTTTGACACCTGCATTAGCCATGCCCCTAATTATGCATAATTTTATGGACTGATGTAGTTTTAACTAACAAGTTATATAAAAACGTATGTGGTGACTTGTGACCCATGGTCTATGGGCATCGACTCGCGTTTGCAGCCAGCCCCAGTGGTCGTTTGAGGAACTGCACATTTTTGGAACCCGGAGGTTGCCTCATGATCCAAAAATCAAAGCAATCTGCCAAAAATGTATTTTTTTTCCAACAAAACAAGTCAGTTCCTGTCAACTATAAACTTATCATTAATCCCTTCAACAGCCTCTGTTTTTATTTCCACTGGTAAAGATAATACACTTGTCAAGTGTCAGAAGACTAACAGTTCTGTACACTGTGATAACTTCCTTCTGCGAACAGTGCATGAAAATTGCAGCATATTAATAACTGCGGTTTTTCCAAAAGATAACAATTTTATTTTATTAGATCATATACCATACAAATCCACCATATGGTATAGAAACTATACCAAGAAACAATACTTAGCAATACCATCTGTCGAGCAGATTAGTTTAAAATGAAACAGGAGTTTTTATTTGAATATTAATACTTATAATAGGACTGTTAGTTAAATAGGGCAGCAGCACAGGACTGAGATCTTGTTGCCCGTGTGAGGAACAGCAATCACACACTGTTATCAAAAAGTTTCAAGATTAACTCTGTTATCAAGAAACTACTTTATTTATCTACATTTACACACCATCACCTTCAAAATAGTCCCCTTGCACAGTGCTCCTGGTGATCCTGCCACTTATCGAATATGTATTGGAAGCCTTTTTTTTCAAAGCATGTAAAAAGCACCTTCTGCGATTCACGCTGGATCTCCACAATGGTGTCAAAACGGCAACCTTTAAGCTGGATCTTTATCTTCGGGAAAAGAGGAGCCAGGAGCCAAATCTGGCAAGTAGGGTGGGTGTGGAAGTGAGATCATTGGAGGTTTTCCTGATCTCATGTTGTCTTCCAGTGATGTTCTTCCTCTCTTGAAGCGCACATAACACTCAAAACACCTTAAACGACTCATTGCAGCATCGCCTTAAACTTATTGAATCATGTCAAACGTCTCTGTGGCATATTTGCCCAGTTTCACACATAATTTTACATCTGCACAGGACGATGTCTTTTGGCACACTGACTTATGAAGATTGGCTGTGCATGTAGCCATGTGCTGCCACTTGTTGGCATGTTACAAAACTAGTCTCCAAACTTTTTGATACAACCTTGTAACTGAGCCAATATTTGATTAATGATGAGTGTCGCGCAGCGATGAAGTGGTTATAAAATGAAGGGACAAAACAGATATATTAAGACATTGAGAGCAACAAAGACCAAAATGGAATGCTTGAATGTTCTAGAAAAGCCACTCTGTAAGTTTGTTTGGTAAAAAGTACAATAAGTGGTCGCTTGCTTAATATGACATGCTCAACAGCTGCTGCTTTAGCTTCTTTGAGCTAGTTTTGGTAGAAATGTTGGCCCAAACATCACAAGTAGCTTAACTGAGATCACTCGGTCTGCCACAGACTTCGACCGACACCATGCTAAACAGCATGACATGCAATAAACTTATCACCCAGTATAAAGTAGCCTTAATGGACTGAAATTCAGAGTTTGAGCTCACTAGCTACACTTCTGACTTGACTAAATGAGGTGAAGCACTAATTCCTTTGATAGCCACAAGGCTTCCGTAGTCTTTGCGCTAATCCCCACGGAATGCGTGTCCTCGAGACGTGCATGTATATTGTGGTGATTGAAGAAAAAGAAAAATAAGCATTTGGCAACGTTATTGTAGAAACAGCTGCATAAACATGTGAACTACATTAAGGGCGCTGTGAAAATGACTGGGTGGGATGCTGCTGGGCTCTCATTCTCGCTTGGGTTCCCACCCACCGGTTCAGAAGAGATGGTTCGTCTATATTCAGTAGCAGCGCTGCCAAGTATTTATTGATGGAACTGGAAAGGAAGAATGAGCCCTTTGTAGCCAATCAGACAACGCCTATATGCACAGCAATTCAGCCAAACGATCTGTTGTTTAAGTTCATCTGAAATCAGCGCGTCATGCTTAAAGAGCTTCTTTGTTTTCTGGAGCGAGTGAGTGAGAGGAAGCACGGCTCTCAGGCTTTTGCTTGTGCATTGATCTACATTGAGTACATTGAGTATTGAGCGCTGCTAATTCAGCATAGAACTGCACCCACTTACCCACAGCACGCCCTTATTTTCTTATTAGCTTGCGTCTGGAGCAGGTCAGGTAATAGTACAGAACTATGCTAAGTGTCTGGGTTGAGACTACAGTACATCTCCACAAGTTGAATCTCATTATTTTCTCCTTGATTTGTCTGCTTTACAGGATTATGTAGCTATAGATATATAGTTTACGCACTCATTGACCACACCAGGTGCCACTGCTGTCGGCTGAAAAAAAGAGGAAACTGAGGCTACAATTCACACCAAAATTGGGCAGAAGATTGACAAAACATTGCTTGGTCTGACGTATCTCGATTTCTGCTTCTACATTCAGATGGTCGGGTCAGAATTTGGCGTAAAAACAGTTCAGGTGGTGTAATGGTGTGGGTGGATTTTCTTGCCACACTTTGGGCGTCTTAGTACCAATTAAGCATGGTTTAAATGCCACAGCCTACCCGAGCATTGTTTTCACCTCTTTATGACCACACGATAACACGCCATGTCATACAACTGGTGTCCTGAACATGACAATGAGTTCACTGTACTCGAACGGCCTCCATAGTCACTAGATCTCAATCCAATCGCGCACCTCTAGGATGTGGTGGAGGTTCAGGAGATTCGCATCATGGATGTGCAGCCGACAAATCTGCAGAATATGGACCAAAAAGGAAAGTTTCTAGTACATTGTTCAATCCCTGCCACAAAGAATGAAGGCATTTCTCAAAACAAAAGGGGGTGAGTCACTGAGTGAGTGTGTGTATACATTTTCGACGGAATAATGCAGCAATTTCACCAAAAACAATCCTTGATGGTCCTACGGAATAAGATATTGCCTGTTTACTTCGGTAAATGCAGAACACATTAAAGTCAAAGTGTTCGCTGTTTAAGCACAGGGGTCAAGTGTGGAGGAATGAAACAGTACGCCTTGACAAAACGCACCGTATCCAATTCACTAATAAAAACCATCGAACAGAGGTTTCGCCGAATCAAGCTTGTTTGCAAGAAGTTATATCACCATCTGATGTCGGAATGCCCTTATGAAAGCTGTTTCTAACTTGTTCGATGAGTGTACAGCGCCCGTTCGCTTTATGTCGCTGCAGTATGTGCAACGCTGCAGGTTCTGAGTAAATTAGACTTAAGGTTTACGGATGGGCTTCATGGCAGGCTATCATTAGATTTCTGAAGATTTATGAGCAGTTAATACAGGCACTTCTTGTGCTTTTTAGAGCCGCACTGGAGTCGGGCAGTGACGAAACACCCCATAAAGCCAGAGAACGAGCTGTACGCTTCAGGAATTATTACCCTCGTAGTAACACCTTCCATAATCGTTAAGGTCAGTAATTTAAGGACATCATATATAAAAATTATAGTCTTGTTATGGAACCTCAGGAGCTCAGGAAGTACAAGTGCTACCACAAATACTTGTGTTTCCTTATTCTGTTTTCATAAAAGATGCAATAAAAATAAGGTTAACATAAACAGAAATTATTTATGGCTTATTAAAAGATTCTGGGCGGCACGGTGGCTTAGTGGTTAGCACTGTCCTCTTGCACCAAAAGGATACGGGTTTGATTTCCGCTTTGGGTCGACATGCAACACGCTTGTGCTTGGTGGGTTTCCCCTGTGTACTCTGGTTTCCTCCCACAGTCTGTAAACATGCGTTCCTAAATAGCCTGTAGTGTGTGTCCCCTACGATGTATTACCACCCCATCCAGTTTGTACCCCACCTTGTGCCCTAGGTCTCCTGGGATAGGTTCCATAACCTATATACAGAATAAAGCGCTATAGACCTTGAGTGAGTGAGTAAAAGATTCTGAAATTGCAGGCCTTGCTGAAGTTTTAAGCCCCCGCAGCCAGAATCGGCCCCCACAAAAGCACTTAGTGACCTGTATTTGATGAGGCCATCTTTAATCAACCGTTCTTGCTCCTAACTACTCAATAAATAAATGCTGATACACATCACATTTTTATCGCAGTATGAAAAAGAACAAACGCACCATGCACAGGCTTTTTATACTCTCATATCTGCATTGATTTTTTTTCCGCTCGAAATCTTTCCGCTGCTTGGTCACGGCTCGTGTCGAGTCAGCTTCCCTGAATAGCTCCCATATCTGTTATTTATTCCCCCTAAGGAGGATGTGGAGTCTCTTTTCGAAAGCTGCTGAAATCTGTAATTACCGTGCGTTTCAATCCCAAACTGTACCCAATTGCTGCTTAGCACTCTCAGCCTTAAAATAGCCTGATTTAATTATTCACCACTGTAGGATGCAGGAATGTTAATGGCGCTGCATGAATAGGAATCATGTGATCGCAGTAGATGAAGATTTCCAGTCTGCTCCTCGTCATGTGTGTTAGATTAGCGCTGGCAGGAAGAGGCCTGACCCCAGATCAGCTCCGGGTTGTGTACTCTAGTGGTCGGGATTTGGGTGCCAGCTTGGTTCTGCTTCCACCAGCGTAAATAGTTGGTTGAGACTGTTAACGATGTGTTGCAGCGATTAAAACCGTGCTTGGTCTTCTTGGGGGAAGAAAAAGAGAAGCACGACGCCTTGGTGTGTTTCCCATATCACATAATTAAGGCTGGCAGAAATGCCCTTCAAGCTATCAGCGCGCTCCCATTACCTACATCTCCTAGTAGGCAGCGTATCCTAGTTATGTCAAGACATATAACTCCCTTCCTCAAGGACTGTATGCTCATGTGAACGTATGTTCAATCCACATAATGAGCTATGGTAGATTAATCATGCATTACGGCAGCTATGACAGTTTTTGTGGCTGAAATTCATACCATAGATTCACGGTTGTGTTCATAAGTATTCGGACAGTGACACTTTTAGGTTTGCGCGATGAGTTTCAAACAAAGCAATGAAGATGTGATTGAAGTGTGGGCTTTCAGCTTTAAATTAGGGAATTCATAACAGATAATTCATTAACTGTTTAGGAATTACTATCTTTAAAAAAAAATCCTTCCGAGCCCGCCGAGTGGCGCAGTGGTAAAGTGCTCGCCCTATCATCCGGAGGTCGCTGGTTCGAACCCCAGGTGATGCTGTTTCCTCTCACAGCCGGAGGCCTAGAGAGAGCTGATTGGCTGAGCTCTCTCAGAGGGGAGGGATG
>JAQMYL010000016.1:19320352-19344057 GCA_030014365.1 Clarias pachynema | reverse complement strand
GGATTGTGCAGTATAGACTGACCTATCCATTTCCAGCAAAACAATATGATAGCAATATGATGAACTGAATTGTATTTCCTTTTAACCAACTATACAAACATGACTGATCTATGTATCTATATACAGTATATATACTGTGTGTATGTGTGTGTGTACACATACACAAATATGCATTTTGTGAGTGCCACATTTATGTCATTCCAATATTCCAGTAACTCTAAAATTCATGCTTTTTAAAAGTAATAATAACTCTGTTTCTACCGGACATACATAGAGACCCATATACAGAGACTTCTGTATAAACAGTTCATTTTTAAAAATCAGCATCATTGACTGATAGATCTATGCTGCTTGAGTTTTAAGGGTTAATAAAATGCTATCCTCTGGGACCCCCAACCATGTAAAAAATCACTTTTGATCTGCCTGGGGGGGATTAAAGTCAAAATCCTGAGGTGCAAGTCAGAATTCTGAGAAAAAAGTCAGAATAATAAAAGAACTCAAATATTTTTATCGTGGTGCTCATCCTCTTACGCATAACATGGTGAGTATTTCAAACAATAAAAAAGCTGTGCAAGGCAATTACACAACAATTACCATCACTGCCGGCTTCTCCACTTTCGGGAAGCTCAACACACTCAATGCCAGACATTCCTTTGTGATTTCAGCAAACTTTTAATATTATTACTTGCCACAAAGTACAGAATGATCCCTGATAACAACAACAACATTGTATGATTATATATCTGTGTCAGGTTGTACAATATTGATCATGTGATGATCGACTTATTGATCATTTTTGGATTTTTCGACTTTAAGTATCACATTTTTGCAATAACAAAACAACAAGAAGAAAATATACTTGAAGTAATTTCTTGCTAAAATGTGTTACATTTGTAATTGCTGTAGTTGTTGTCATTAAAACTGTTTCACCACATCGGAAGGTCTCTTGAACCTCCTGAAAATCAGACATTCAGGGGGGCAGTGAGGACAAAATTTCCTCTGTTGGAATTCATGGCAGTGGAGTGCAGTTGACATTAGCACATGAATGCTACGCGGATAAGCAACAGCAGCCAAGCGCTGATAAAACATCTCGTTATTAGCGTGATGGTGTCAGTCTTGCTCACTGCGTGTATATTTAACAAGTAAATGAGGTCGGGGTAAAAAAAGTGTTGCCTGGCAGGCGTTGATAAGGGGGAATCCCTCAGAATGAAGCTTGACTGGAATTCCCGCTGGACTCATAAACCCCACTGAGCCATGAATTGGTGTGGGGGGTTGGATTGAAATGCAGATGAAGAGCAGCTTGAACAATGAGGTGGAGTTCATAATGAGTGCTCACATTAAAAATCCCCAGGGATGTCAGGCCTACATCTATAAAAAACCCTAACAGCCCTAATATTAATTTGAATATGGTAGATATTTGTCTGGTGTTTCTCAATCTTTGTGTCTGAAAACCAGGTCACTGTTGTGCACATGCAATTCTTCTCTTCATCTTGTCTTCTTCTTGTCTTCTTGGTTTTTACCAGCAGTTGTCATCCACAACGTTGCATTATCGCCACCTTCTGGTCTTGACCTCTCTCATCTTTCTTTCAGTTTCAATCCTCTTTTCTTTTGTCCTCTTCTCCTATGTCCTAAAGTCTTTTTTCCTGATTAGCATATATATGCGTTTACATGTTTCCTTTATGTGCCCATGTTCGTGAAAATTGATTGATTAGATGAAATTTCACTAATGGTGGCAATGTACTAATTGTAACCACTTCTCAGAGTATTATTACAAAGATGAGGTGTTCTAATGGCTGTGCTGACCTTGGACCTGATAAAACACAGTGGACCAACACCAGCAGATGACAGGGCTACCCACCACTGACCATGCAAACTTTACTCTGGACCTCAAGCAGCTTGGATTCTCTGCCTCTCCTCTCTTCCTCCAGACTCTGGGACCTTGATTTCCAAATAAAAATTTGCTTTCACCTAAAAAGAGGACTTCGACCCACTGAGCAACTGTCCAGTCCTTTTTGTCCTTAGCCCAGGTAAGATGCCTCTGACACTGTCTCTGGTTCAAGAGTGGCTTGATACAAGGAATGCGACAGTTGTCCTGAAAACGTCTGTGAATGGTGGCTCTTGAAGCACTGACTTCAGCTGCAGTCCGCTCCTTGTGAATCCCCCAAATTCTTGAATGGGCTTCGTTTCATAATCCTCCCAAATTTTTTCCCCAAATCCTGATGTTATCCCTGTTGCTTGTGTACATTTATCTACCACATTTATTCTGTACTACCCTCCATGTGCAGGCGGAAATGAGTATATAATATAATAGTTATATAGTATATAATATAATTGTTTCTTTCTTTTCTACACTTAGGCATTCTTGAACAAAAATACCAGGCACAATGATGCTTTAATCTCTTTATTTATTTATTTTAATCTCTTTTGATCTCTTTATTCTTGACTGCTTTTCATACGTATAAGTGTAGAGTGCAGCTGAGGACATTTTAAATAGTTCTAATTACACACTTTAAATTCAAGAATGATATTGAGTCGCACAATTACACTTCTGCATTGTACTGTATTATTTGTATTCTTTTAATACCTCAGCGCTACTTGATTTTTTTTCAGTTCTTACTGGTTAGAGGGTGTCGAGTAATTTCCTGCATCATCCTTTCTGACAGTAGTTCCAGCTGCAAGGTTTTGCTTGTAATACTTTACTGTTTCCATGGTAACAACTGTAAAGAATTATGTGAATGTGGTAAAGTTTCTTTTCTTTATGGAGATTTTCAGTCTTCTGTAAATTCGAATTGGTTTTAGTCATTCACCAAAATTTTCATCACTGGGCCCTGGGTACACTTGAACGCCCCTCATCCTAGTATTGACATATTGCTGTGTTGGAGACGGAAACCCTTCAGGATGTGCAATTTTCGGGAAATAATCAGTGATACATGAACTCTTACAGTGTATTTTTAAGTGGCTATACAGTATAAGCACTAATGTCTGCCTGGTAGTCGAGATATTTATATCTTTATAGACTTTCCTTATACGCACTAATCAGCAGTTACATCACTCTAAGGTCCACATGTCTTACCACTACAGTGACATAAGGGATAAATTAGGCCAAATGCAGACAGTTTCCACATACTGTAATTCCCACCCACATGAACGCAGCAGACCCATATGACTGGACGAACATCAGTGAATCATACATTCATACATCAGCTTCATTCTCAGCTTTTTGTTCAACGTATTCAATTTAGAGCACTTTAGCCGGCCAAGCGCTATAAAAAAAAAAAGAAAAGACAATTCCTGTATGGAATCCAGGAATCATTATCCTGGCAACAGAAGAGGGTGTAGGAAAAAAATGATTAAATTTCCATTAGATTACATGATACATATTTAGGATTTCCTTTTTTTAGTTATCCAATTAACATGAGATACAATGAAATCAGAATCAGAAATATTGCTTCATTTTGTGTATAAACGTTTATACATGAAATGGGAATTCACTCACTCACTCATCTTCTATACTGCTTCATCCTGCATTCAGGGTCACAGGGACCTGCTGGAGCCTATCCCAGGAGACTTAGGGCACAAGGCGGGGTACACTCTGGACAGGGTGCCAATCCATTGCAGGGCACACACACACACACTATGGGAAATTTGGGAACGCCAAAAAGAACAACGCTAACCTGCATATCTTTGGAGGAAACCCATCAAGCACGGGGAGAACACGCAAACTCCATGCACACAGAGATGGGAATCGAGCCTGGCCGGGAATCAAACCCGGACTCTGGAGGTGCGAGGCGACAGTGTTAACCACTACACCACCGTGCCGCCTAATGGGAATTTAAAACCACACAAATAAAATTTCATGATGATACTGTAATGAGTTGTATTTTTCAGAAAAAGCTTTTTTATTTATTTATTTTCATGAAAAAGCTAGTGCACATTTACACTTCCTGATAAAGGTTCTGTGACAGTTTGGTCAAATTCCCATGAATGGTTTGCGGCTAGAAAAGAAAAGTGTAACGACGAGGATGCAGATGCGAGATGACAGATTATTTCACAAAATTTACTTTTTGTCGATTTTCTCATCCTAAAAAATAAATAAAGATGTATTCGAATTGTCAGGATTTTATGCTGTTGCTCCTTGAATTCAGCACACCTGGGGTTTTTCACTAAGCCAGAGTCAAACTGGGGTTGAAAGCCTGAGCTGTCTAGACACATTACCTGCGATGCTGCCACAGACCTCAGGTTGGGAAATCAAGTGCTTTACCACAAAGCCACACTCAAGTTCGGGATTCTCTCAGGCAGTTTATCTTGTGCATTAAACCTCCTGTCATCCAAGCTTAGTCTGGTATTTCATCCTGAGATGTGGCTCAAGGGTTTCGTCCTGCGGTGGTGTAGTAGGTGGTTGCACAAGCATGTGACAGTCAGACCTCAAGGCTTATCTGAAGTGCTGTCATACATTTTAAAGCACATGTTTTTGTATAGAGGTGTTGACAAGTAAAAGATAATTCTGCAATACTGAGGAGATTCTGTAGGTTACTATGGTTCATTGGTTAAGAACATACAGGGAAGTGTACTGTATATCTGGCAGTCCTGCTTTAAGGCTTGTAGAGGATCGTGCATTTCTTAACATCCTTACTGGGTTTAAGGTGAGGCAGTTTCAGGCCATTAGCCTACAGTTAGGTTTTCAAGATATGAGTGCTGAAAGCCTGGTTGGAAACACACTGTGTGTAGGATACAGGAACAGCAGAGTCAGGGGGAGTCTGAGCAACACGAGTAGGAAGGTGTGGGAGGTGTAGAAGAGAATCTACATGGAGGTGATGAGTGCTGAGTCTCCACCACATCTCACCACGTCTCATAATAAAAGCGAAAAACATCTTCTTCGGCTTGAGGTTGCTAGTTCAAACCCCAGGAAGAACTTCTATTCTTTACTTTTAGGTCAGAGTTAAGAACACAAATTGAAAAGGCCCATAAAAACAAACTGCAATATGAGATCCTGTAGCTCATGTGGATGAGTGCTTGCCACTGGACAGAGAGGTTGCTGGTTTGAAACCCAGCCAGGACTCAAGGATATGAGCGTAAATGGTTCAGGACTGTATGTGAAGGCTGGAGGGAGGGGGGGTAATTCCAGGGAGCTGTCCCCCCCCAGGATCAGGGCAGGAGAAATAAAGGGATATGCAGCTTGATAAGAGGGTTTCAACTTAGTTTTTTGGATAATATAGTAAAACTATCACCCACACTTTTTCAGTTGTCCTGCAGCACCATTTCCAACAACCTACTTCATCTCTCACTCTCCAACTCCTGTCCATCCATCACCTCCACACACATCAATCCTGGGGACAAGCCAGATTCGAACCCACAACCTCTGATCGCAGCAGCAAGTCATTTACCACTACACCACCAACTCCCACACCAAACCACCTAAGTTAGAGAATGTTTGTATTTAAAAAAATAAAAAATAGAAACAATCCACAGGGACGTGAACCCAGCGCTCCCCCACACCACGGTAACACCTGCCCTATACTACTGAGCTATTCATGCCACAGATGGGAAGGTTTTTTTGTTTTTTTGATGTGCACTTTTATCATTTTCCAGTAGATATTTGTATATAAAAAAACAATATATCTCCTGTGGCTCGATAAGCAGGCAATAATGTCAAAACAGGACACAAAATGAGAATTTATTGCTGCATGACATTCATGGTTCGAGGCTTAGCTGCAGTGAGGAAGCAAGTATTTAATTCACTTAGATGGACTGATAATCAGCTTTCGTTGAAGGTACCAGTGGTTCAGTGGCATGTGCTGATCCGGCACTATGACGAAACTGCTCATCATACGTAAGAGGGCAAATGGAGACAGCAACGCTCATCACAACTATTAGAAGCCGCCACAGAGGAGCTCCTGCTGATGTTCAGTTCATGAAAGAAGCCCCCAAACTTCTCATGTGGCTCACTGAGTGTGTGACAGTTTGAAGTTTGTAATCTAGAGGTGTGCCCTATCCTAATCCCAGACGAGAATGCGGCTACCCACTTGTGTCGTTTCGCAGTTTTGATTTTGTTTTCCGAGATTCCACGCAGCGTGCACATCCCTGACTTTCCACCAATCCATCCACGTCTAAAGGTCACCATGTTATATTCTGAATCTTATATTAAATCCTAACCTTTGGACTATATGCTGGAGGGATTTAATCAATATTACTGTCACAATTTCTCACCTCATATGTTTCATGGATCATTCAGTGACCCACAAGGGTACAGTCAAGCACTGGCCCGAAGGTTACTGATAAAGGATTGTTAAAATCCCTGATGATTGATTGGCTCAACTGCCCTTATTATAGTGGGCAAGAACGAAGACTGGTCTTTTAGCATTCGGTTAATGAGCGATAAACCTTGTACCAGCGTACTCTGATGTTCATACTGTAGCTCATTCAATCCTTGGTTTAAGACATATTACTCTAAATCTCTAAAGAAAACGAATAAAAATACAATGAAATACGAGATGGTATGAAAAATGTTTCAAGATATCCAAGATATTCAAGAGGTCCGGATATGATCTTCATATTCACAAAAAAAGGCGCAGACTCTAATACTTCACTGGACTTTTACTTTGGTTACGGCCGTGGCGTCGTTTCGATAAGCTTATGCAATGTTGCAACATTTATTTCTGTCCAGAGTCGCAGGAATTTCTCTCCAAGATCTCGTATTGATGATGGGAAAATCAGACCACTGCATAAAGCCTTCTCCATCACATCCCAAAGATTCTAAATGGGGTCAAGGTCTGGACTATATGGTGGCCAATCCATGTGTGTGAGTGATGTCTCATGCTCCCGCATCCACTCTCACAATTTAAGCCCGACGAATCCTGGCACCGTCATCATGGAATATGCCTGTGGAATCATCAACTGAGTACATTTTTTGGGTGCATAACGTAGCTGAAACTAGAGGAGCGATGGAAGTGATGGAAAATCAGGTCAGATTGATGATGAGTGATGGGCGTGTCAGGGTAAGAATGCTCCCATCATGCATAGTGTCCACTGTACAAGCCACTGGAGACAGTGTTATGATCTGCATCAGTTACTCAGGTCTAGACTCAGCAACGTTATGGGGTTTTTCTTTCCTGTTGGCACGACCATATATGGCTCGGATTGGGAAAGAGCGGTTCAAGAAGAATGAGGAATCATTCGAGGAATAATTGTACAAAATATTAGAATGTAGTGTGTTTTTTGTTGTTGTTGTTGTTGTTCTTATATTTGTTTCAGCTGTGTCGTGGTATGTTTAATTGATCTGGTTTGCAAATGACTCGTATGCTTCAGTAAATTCTCATTTCCCATAATCAGTTAAACCTCCACAGACCTGCGATTTGCTCCATTGACTTGAAAAGCAGGCTGTAATATCTGGGCTTAAATGTTCCGTTCATTTAATTGACTATTATTACCGAGGTCTCGACACTGATATCATGGACATGTGACTACCAGAAGTAGACAAATTCTAGTTCCATCTTAATAGGTTAAGAGTTCCAAGCTCATTTTGTTCTGCCATTAAATTCAGCAGAAGGTGCAGGAGATCACCTCCCCTGAGCCCCGCATACAATTTAACCCCTAATTATAATTACTAGCATGTCATCGATAGGCCGGGCGTTCGGTTCGATTTGTAACTAAACTCCGCAGGGTGCACACTTCACTAGGTTCTCATTTTCCTCACCTCAGACCTGCGATCTGCAAAGCCAGTGAAAATAGCCACAGTTACTGACATCATCACTCTTATGTCTTGGGGCACGCTCTCTCAGAGGTAGATGGAATTAATAGACCGGCCTATTGCTTAAAATACAGTAGAGCAGAGGCAGAAAAACAGCAGCTTGAAAAATCAAACAGGAATGCAGTAAAGAAAATTTTTTATTAATAACATGGCTGTGTCTGATTTGAAACCATAGTGAATATACAGTACTGTTCAAGTCTTGAGACACCACATATTTCTTTATACAAGAACCAGAATTACTTGTACTTTTTAATGCAGTCTTGAGAAATTGTTCTCCAAGTGTTATTGGATGATTTTCCTTAATTTTAAAATATGTTTAAGTTTAACCAAGTGAGAAAGTTTGTGAACCCTTACATCACAACAGTTAATTATTATTACTATTATTATTAATAATAATAATTGTAATTATTATTCGTATACCAATAGTAATAATAATAATTTTTATTATTAGTAGTAGTAGTTGTAGTATAATAATAACAATAATAATAATAATTATTATTGTCCCTATTATTATTTAAGTATTATCATTATTATTATTGAGTAGCTGTAGTAATTATTGTCCGGGTTCGATTCCCGGCCAGGATCAATTCCCGTGTCTGTGTGCATGGAGTTTGCATGTTCTCCCCGGGCTTGGTGGGTTTCCTCAGGGTACTCTGGTTTCCTCCCACAGTCCAAAGATATACAGGTTAGGCTAATTGGCGTTCCCAAATTGCCCGTAGTGTGTGTATATGTGTGTGTGTGTGTGTGTCCTGCGATGGATTGGCACCCTATTCAGGGTGTATCCCGCCTCGTGCCCTAAGGTCCCCGCAACCCTGAATACAGGATAAAGCGGTATAGAAGATGTGAGTGAGTGAGTGAGTAGTAATTATTATTTTTAATTATTATTTATCACTTTGCAATTATTTTTTAATTAATATATTTTCCCTTAAATACAAATATTTAACTATATTTTTACTGTTTAATAATAATAATAATAATAATAATCCTTGGGTTTACTTCCTTTTGTAGTGTTTTTTTAAATTAAATCTTTCAATATTAATATTATTATTATTATTATTAGTAGTAGTAGTAGTAGTAGTATAATTATTAGTTATTTTTTGTTTGGTATTCTTTATCCTTTTTAATAAGAGTCATTTTTGCGTGAATGCGAAATTATAATTAATCACAGATTTTGAATAACTAATTAACACTATACAGTACATTATACAGAAGTGAATGTTTGTTAAAGCCTGGAACAGAACTGCATTAAACACCTTGACTGGATCTCAGCCTTGTCGATGACAGCAGGACATAAATCCGACCGCTAGGCGTCACTACCTCATTTCACCGCCTGTGCTCTCCTCCAAGCGTGCCCTCTTTTTTTTTTCGCCTCGTTGAGTTGCGGCTCACCGGAAGTGACTGCCATACATTTCTACTGTTGTTTAGATTTCTTCAGAGTCATCGTCGGTTGTCAGATTGAGCTCGCGCCGATCCCGTTCCCCTCGCTCGCGCTGACCGAATCCCCGAAGTCACCAGAATGCCGTTAGAGAACCTGGAGGAGGAGGGGCTGCCCAAAAACCCCGATCTGAGGATCGCGCAGCTCAAGTTTCTGCTCACTCTCGATGATCACAAGCAGGATGCCGAGGTGAAGACCGAGCTCATGGAGGCGATTCGGTCCAACAGTGAGTATTTAAACCCGCTCCGGGTCCTCCAATACCCGTGTGTGTCTTTTCTCATGCCCTGCTTCTCGATTAAAGCTACACGAGCTAGCGTGAAATAATCATGCTAGCTGAACGCTAACAAGGTTACTGTTCCCACCCGTAATGCGATATAACCCCGCCCTTTTGGACTACGATTGGCTGTTGATACGTGCTCGCGCTGAAACCAGCCAATCCGTGGGTAGACATCGGGTCGCATTAACCAATCAGTATGGTTTTACGGAAAGCGGGTGGGGAAAATAACCGGCTAATAATGTTGTACAATGATGTTTGCAATTTAGCCAAGTTTATTAGTATACATTTATATATATAAATAAATAGACTTTTTAGTCAGTAAACAATCTTATTTGCTTTCACCTTAAATTCTTGTGTATATAGAGGTGAAGAGAATTTTAGGGGGAAAAAAAAATATATATATATAGTTACAGATTTATATATAAAGAAAGAAAATTCTCTATAATAATGTATTTAGATGAGTATTTATGAGGAACTGTATTGAATTCTGTGCATTATTTCAGACATGGCTCCTTACTACGAGACCTTGTGTAAAGAACTGAAGTGGCCCGTGGACTCGGACCTGCTGAGCAAGATGAAAAAGGCCAATGAGGACGAGCTGAAGCGCCTGGACGAGGTCCTGGAGGACGCAGAGAAGAACCTCGGCGAAAGCGAGATCCGGGACGCCATGATGGCCAAAGCCGAGTATCTGATTCGGATCGGAGACAAGGTGAGGTGTAGAGCTTTATCCTGGTTGTCCAGCACGCCTGCTGGTTCAACACTACATTCATTTTCTTTTTCCTCCTCGTGATTTAGGAAGGAGCTCTGACCGCATTTAGGAAAACCTACGACAAAACCGTTGCCTTGGGCCACCGCTTGGACATTGTCTTCTACCTGCTGAGGATCGGGCTGTTTTACATGGACAGCGACCTCATCACGCGCAACACCGAGAAAGCCAAGAGGTAAAGAATATACAATCGTGAAGTTGTTACTCATTAAATCCTTTCTCATGTTTTAACTGAATTCGATCTCGACAGTCTGATCGAAGAGGGCGGAGACTGGGACAGGAGGAACCGCCTGAAGGTGTATCAGGGCCTTTACTGCGTCGCCATCAGAGACTTCAAGCAGGCTGCCGAGCTTTTCCTCGACACTGTCTCCACCTTTACCTCATATGAGCTCATGGACTACAAGACGTTCGTCACGTACACCGTCTACGTCTGCATGATCGCGCTGAAGAGGCCGGACCTGAGGGAGAAGGTGAGAGGATACACACAGAGCCGAGAGAGAGAAATTGGCGCTGCATGTGCAAAGTAGATATAAGAACACTGGTCTCCTTTCAGGTGATTAAAGGTGCGGAGATTCTGGAGGTGCTGCACAGTCTGCCTGGAGTGCGTCAGTACCTGTTCTCTCTCTACGAGTGCCGTTACTCCATCTTCTTCCAGTCTCTGGGTGAGTCCTGATCTTACTCTCCCTCTCTTTCTCTCCATCCATCAGTCTGTGCTTGTCTTATGTTTTTATTAACTTGCTCTATGCTGTTTTTGCTTCCGCAGCTCGTGTCGAGCAGGAAATGAAGAAGGACTGGCTCTTTGCTCCTCACTACCGTTACTACGTGCGTGAAATGCGCATTCTGGCCTACAGCCAGCTCTTGGAGTCGTACCGCTCCCTCACGCTTGGCTACATGGCTGATGCCTTTGGAGTCAGCACGGAGTTCATCGACCAGTGCGTACAACCCGCCCTTTAAATATTTACACATGCACATTTTTCTCAATGCATTCATTTTATTTATTCATTTTTTCTTCTTCCTAAGGGAGCTATCGAGGTTCATCGCCGCTGGCCGACTGCACTGCAAGATCGACAAAGTGAATGAGATTGTCGAGACCAACAGGTAAAAAAAAAAAAAAAAGTGGATTGTCAGGAATATCTTCAGCAGAGTAAATTAGAATCCCAAAAAAAAAAAAATTAAGGGTGCGTAAATGTAGAAATAGAAATTTAAATGGGATTAAAAGTTTAATAGGAACAGTTAGAGAGTACTTTGTTGTTGGTCTTTTGGCTGCTCCCGTTCAGGGGTCGCCACAGTGTACTATCCGCTCCACTCACAACTTGGCACAGGTTTTACACTGGATGCCCTTCCTGACGCAACGCTCCCATTTTATTCGGGCTTGGTCCCTAGTGGCTGGGGTTTGGGCATTTAACCCGGGTCTCCTACCAAGAGGCTTAGAATAATTTGATATACAGGTAGACCCTGCCTTACTAACTAGTTCCGTTCTGGGAGCATGTTCATAAGTCCGACAAAGTGAGTCTTATGCGCCTTTGACACTTATATACAATGTTAAGCATACCAATCCACTTGACTAAACCTGTCCCCTCACACTAAAAATTTCATATAATTGTAAATATTGGTATCTGCAGTGTCAATTTTTTGTACAATACACCTGAGCTACTTCTGTGATTTGTTCCCGCGGTTAGTTTGTATCTGCGGAAGTTCAGAAGTTAAGCGACTACCTGTACAATCTGAATAAGATCATGAACTGATTTTTTTAGGAATTCATTATTATAAAACACAGAGACTGCTCTGAGTTTATGCTGATGATGATCTCTCTCTCTCTCTGCAGGCCTGACAGTAAGAACTGGCAGTATCAGGAAACCATAAAGAAGGGTGACCTCCTGCTGAACAGAGTGCAGAAGCTTTCTCGAGTCATCAACATGTAGCGGGTTTACGCAACACGGCGTGTTAGTCTTTAGGCATGTGACGGTGTTCAAATACAATTCCAGTGTCTTGAATTGCCTTTTGTTTTATGTACAGTATCTAATAAAATAAAAAAAAACCTTTTCAGAGAACACGTGTCATTCAGCTTGAATCTGAAACAAACAGCACAATCTCAAACAAAACACCAGACTCATGGATTTGTTTTCTTATAAATAACAGTATAAATTACTTTGTTTTATTTACAGAAAAAACCTGTTACAAAACAAATAGACTATACAATCTTTTTTTCTTTAAATATTACGTAAATCTAACCTACTATGTTTTGTTCATGAATTACATAGCAGCCAACACACAAAAGTCCAGCTGTTCAAATGATTGGATTATGTAGATTTATAAAAAAAAAAATAAAAAAAAACAAGAAAAACAAAACCCTTAAAATTTACACACTTGAATATTATTTTTCTTTGCTCTGGGTTGATGTTTCAGAGCTGTGATTCACATTCCACATCTGTGCTTCTATTATCGGTAAATCATCATCATAAAACAAATCCATCATAAACATTGCCAGTGGAGCTCAGGAAAGAAAGGAAAGAAAAAAAAGAACAAAAGAAAAATGGCCCGCCTTTCTTATTTATGAACGAGATGAGAAACAGGGCTGTGCTTCAGTACTGTATTAAACACACCCTCGAACCACGCTCCCCCCTGCCGATGACTACGAACTGGAATACTTTGTGTATTAAAAGTGATCACGTTTACAGCCTGTGTTCTGCACATATACATCACTCCCGAGCAAAACCAAAAAAATAAAAAATAAATCAGCCAGGAAATTTAAGTGCATACGATTAACCAAACTGCCAAATCGACTGTTCAGTGTAACGCTTTAAACGCACCGTCACGGGAACGGTAACGAGGGCGTGTTTGAGACTGTAATGAAACGGCAGGGGTGATGGGAGCATGGACAGTTTTTTCTTGTTTCCTTAAAAACACATTATATAATAACACTTGTGTAACATGGAACAAACATGACTGCTGAAACAGGTGAGGAAACAAATTCAGGCACTTTTTCCGCTTCGTTGTTGTTCTAAAAAGCTGCTAAAGAACGACTTGCAGTGTTATGAAATATAAATACGTTTGGCAATGGCGGTGCGTTAAGTGTTCGACACTCTTGTCTCTCGTTATTAAATTGCTTTAAGAGGCCGCAGGATCCTTTAACACAAACAGCCAGTGAAATGCGATGGGTGTGATCTAAGTTTTTGGAGACTTTTTTTCTTCTGGGACATCCTCTTAATTTTATTACAAAAAAAGAAAGGGGGAAATAATAACCATGGCAATAGTGATAATTAAAAATAAAAACATGACTCTCTCCACTAGGGCGGCAACGCTCCTTCATAAGGATTTTCAGTCCACCATTTCTAAAGAAGAAGATTTTACGATTAAGAGGTGTATTGCATTATCAGCTTGGCAGTGAACCACTTCAGATCTTAAAACGAATCCGTTCGCTAAATAAATAATAACGATCTCGTCTGTACCAAAAGACGTGTAAGAAAATGCCTGTGCAAAAATACATCTCCGTATGTACAATTTGTTGTTTTGTGTTTTTTTAAATTATTACTTTATTTTAGTTAAAGAAAATACGTATTCTGAAATAGCCAACAGCTAATCAACATTTGTTGATTAAAAAAAAAAAAAAAGCCAAAAGATTAGGGAAGAAGGACATTAAAAAAAAAAAACAACAACCCTCTTGTTTTCCTCAGCTACAATCGCTGACTGACATCAGTTTGGATTTTTAGTTATTAATTCTCTTTGCCTTCTGCAGACATCCACTTCACACTTTAATACTCCGCAAGCTTTCGACTCTCGCAAGAGAGAGCTATTGCCGGTTTTCATAGAAAAT
Organism: Clarias pachynema; assembly: GCA_030014365.1. Lineage (NCBI taxonomy): Eukaryota > Metazoa > Chordata > Actinopteri > Siluriformes > Clariidae > Clarias > Clarias pachynema. Next base: position 19,330,018 of record JAQMYL010000016.1, on the reverse strand, counting down.
CCTATTTTAAGTCGATGATTTATTTCAAAACACTATCTCAGGATATCTTATAGTCATTATTGGACATAATCATAGTGATTTATTCGATATGAAAAAGCAGGGATTGCTTTTGAGCTCCGCGCATCAGTGCTCGTATATGTATGCGTGTGAAAGAAAATGAACGTGTGGCTACAGGGCTATAAAGCATCATCTTAGGAGCTTCTCACAGTAGTTCGTCTCGTATTCTGTAGTTCCCGTGTATTGCCGCTGACCTCCGCCTCACTACACCTGCTCTAGTAAGAAAAAAAAATAATAAAGATGAGTTTAGGATGCTTTCACACTTTTTTTCTTTCCTTCTTTTATCCCTTTTGGCATCTATTAATCATGTGTGCCAGATCTCTTTCTTTTTGGTTTGTTTGTGATTTGGTTTCATGTTCAGCTGAAGTGCGCAGGTTCAGGCAGGAATTTTTAATTTTTTTTAATTGGTTAAAGAAAACCCAGCTTTGAATAAAAGATGTACAAAAATCACAAGCAGGGGGAGGGGGGGGGATTTATGTAGGGAAAGAAAAACCGCAAAGTGTGAAAGCACTCTGACGATAACGGACGAGTCACGGTCTTTCATTCGTTCTCGTTCATGTGTGCGTGTGTGTGAGAGTGAAATCTAATCAAACCGCTGTTGCGTCACTAAACAGACAAGCATCATTGCGTTACGTTTTCTAGTGTACATGTGCATCGCTGTTGCAAAGGAAACAAAAAAACAAAAACACCCTCAAGGTTGTATAATAAATTGCATGATCTCTTCTTTTAGTGTGTGTTAAACAAGCACTTGTCCCTTACAGCCTGAAAGTTTTTCACATCTAGCCGTAGTGATTAAGGGAGATTTCATGTAGTTTGACGGATACTAAAGGTGAGCAACAATCTAACGGTCTGAATAAAAAAATAAATTTAAAAAAAGCCTCACAGATCTCCCTTTCAAAGCTTGAGTTACGACGATTACAAGCGTTTAAAAGCCAGGTTTCGATACAGTTCACTGCAACCGATTTAAATGGATACTTTTAAGGATTTTCACCCTGATTTCTGTCCACCACAATCTGATTTAAATTTAGAGCTACTTGGTAGTAATCGGTTTTATCCACGGCCTCACCGGATCAAATAATCGACTTTTCTGTGCTTTCTAGGGCTGCACAATTTAAAAAGAAATCACACTGCGATTATTTATATATAACTATTAAACGTTCCATCTGGTATTTGTTCTAATAACATTTATTAGAGATGAGGGGAAGTTTTTTTTTTAATTAATCATTTAAACATGTTTGCCTTTGAGTTTGTAAAATGTTGCAGTTCCTCTATAATCCTGCAGGTGGTTCACAGAACTGTTCTAAACTGTTCACACATCGACAGCGCAGAGGATACTGTGTGGTAGGAGCAAATTATTTGCTAGATTTATTTATTCTATATATTACAATATAATATTAATTATAAACATCGAACTAAGATATTTTTCAAAATCGTGATACTTATAGAATCGGCTTCTAGGTATCGTGCTAATATCGTATCGGATGGTCCCTGGTGATTCCCATCCCTAGTCTAACAGCAAAAAAAACGGCACAAGAGATCTTGTTAAGTGAAGGTTTGCCAATATTTATCACCTCAAAATTATTTAAAAAGTAAAGAAATACAGTAACTATCAAAAGTTTGGACACTGAGGCTGGTAACTCAAAATTAACTTCACTAAGTTTTGGTCTTGCTCTCCTGGGATGGTCTTGTTTCATCATGGTGCTTGATGGGTTTTTGCGATAATGTTCTTGCAAGAACTGTTCCAGTAGACTGATCATCGTCATTGTAGTGACATAACTATTTAATTCCATTCGTGTTATTTTACAGTTTTAAAGGGTCCGGTATTTTTCTAGAATGTGGAAAATAAATCACTAAACATAAAACACTGAATTTACCAGGTGTGTCCAAACTTTTTTGACTGGTACTGTACTTAAATTATTGACAACTGTTAAGATTTGTAGTTTGAAAATAAACAAAAAAACAACAACAAAAAAAAGTAGGAATTGGGCTTTAGAGTTTAAAAAAAAAAAAAAAAAGATTGCTTTTTGTTTAAGGCTTTAAAAAAAAAAAAATTAGACACAGACGTGGTGGATGGAGATGAAAAGCTTTAAAAGTATCCATTTAACATAAGTGTGGAATCACTAATAGGAAGTGCCTTAGCTTTCCTTAATAAGCGAAATTCCGTAATTCAGTTTGACTCATTTTAAGTGCTAAATTTGGTTAAGCAATTTTAAACCGAACCTGGGCGAGCTTATTAACCGCATTGTTAATTAAAGATTAAGGAAGTTTCTTTTGATCTAAATGTAGCTGCGAAATGAGATTTTGTTCCGGTCTCTTTTACAAAAATTGCAAATAGTTGCTGTGTGTAAACGACATTCATTAAGACTGTAAATGCTCATCCGTTTTGCATTTAGGTTGTCAATTCGGATACCGTTTCCTTTTCTTTTCTTCTTTTAAATCCCTAAAATGTGCTGAATTGCATTATGGCAAAAACTCCTCCTTACACAATAAATACGTTTATTAAACTAAATGGGATTGCATTGGTTTTCTTCTCTGAGACTCCTGATATATATATATATTACGTCTGCTACCTTCGTCCCACCCTCGAACAATCACAGTTCACACAGAATTTCATTTCCAGTGTTCTGGTATCATCCACAGGAACACACACACACTCACTGAAAGAAATCAACAGAAATGCTCTTTTTCGCTAATGAAGCCCGTGACTCTGATGCTGTGTAGTGGTGTAGGCGTGGCCCTGTACCAGCCCTTAACTGTAACTCTGCATCACACTCTGCCTGCCACCGGGGCGAATGCCGTCTCATTCATCCGCCCTCCACGCATACACAATCGTGCCCCTCTCGTGGTGTAATTTTCCACCTGTGTGATGCCCCCTCGTGGCCACGGGAAAACGGCGTGCCATCACCGAGCGGCCCAGTGTGCTCTCCACCCTGAGGATTGTGGGAAGCTGAGAGTAAGAGAAGAATAATAAGAAGAAGGCCTCGTGCAGTGTGCCGTGACGGGCGCCAAGGGAGCTCCGCTCCGCCGCTTCGCACCCCCAGAGCCGGCCCACCTGTGTCAGGGGCGGGCCTTTGGCTGAGAAAGGAACATAAGAAAAGGCTTGTTACGATTTGCACTGCGTTGAAATATGCGTATGTAATAAACAAATATTTTTACATTTTTTTTTTTTAAAAAGCCCTGATTTTGGCAGTAAATTTTTATATACATAATTTTTTATATAAACACACATAGGTAATGCAAGAATAAAAATAAATCTTAGTCAGACCGTTGAAGTTTTACTGTGTTTTAATATACGGGGTCTTGTGTAAGTATTTTTAGCATTTCCATAAAATCTAAAAAAAAAAAAAAAAAGGGGGATCTCACAGGGGGTCACACCGTTTTAAAAGTCTGGTCATGATTACCGCCATGAGCAGATAATAATTAGACTGTAAACATTAGTGGTGGAGGGAAAAATAGAAAAATCATCATCACACTGACTCACTAACATTTATTTATTTATTTTTTAAACAGAGGTGCTAAAATGTTGCAATTCCTCTTTGATCCTACAGATGGCACTCTAAACTATTCTCACATCTGCAGTCAGAATAGCATCTTCAGCATGAGGAGTGAACTATTTGCTGAGTTTGATTAGAATTGTAACAAAATCTAAAAAAAAAAAAAAAAAATCAAATGTGGATGTTTATAAAATCATGATGCCTAGAGAATCGCAATGCAAATCCACAGATCCAGCACCCGGGTATAGTGATGATATTGAGTCGGCTGCTCTCCTGGTGATTCCCATCCACAGTGAACATCGATACACACCTGATGTATAAGCGAGTTGTTGGGAAGCCCTGGTGTTCCCGGCATGGGTCGCGTGTGTTTGCCGTGGATGTTGTTGATGGCTGGAGATTTGGCCATTTTGGGCCTGCCAGGCCCCTGCGCCCCTCCCCCTCCAGATGCTGTAAAAGGCAAAGACTTTGTTACTACACACACACACACACACACACAAGATAGAGTAGAATTAAGTGACTAGAATTTAAAGCCAAGTAGAATTAAATAGTTATAGTTATGTTTATACTTGAGTGATTAGTCAATTAAATCAACATTTATTTATATAGCACCTTACAGCAAACTAAGTTGAGCCAAAGTGCTACACAGCCAAAATGGTAATAAAATAGCAATAAAAAAATTCAAGACGAAATAAAACACATAAAAATGATAAAAAACACAAAATTATGAAATATCAAAAGCTATTCTAAATAAATGAGTTTTAGTTTTAGTCTCAATGCTCATAGAACACAAATGATGCCAGCTTATTTATCATCTTAAACCTTACCTTTTTATATTTTTATATCTTAAAATGCATATTTGTATTTTTCGTTGCTGGGCGTCTCTAGATCTCCATATAAAAAGCCGTCTCTGCTCCTACTAGTGATGGTGCAATAGATTCAAAAGAACGAACGACTCAGACTTTAAGATATGAGAGATGAGCTACTCATTCTGTTTATTATAATATGTCCTTAGCTGCATTGTAATATTTTCATTACTGGAACTATAGCCAAAATTTGTGTATGTAGACGTGTTGGGGGTCTGTTTATTGAAATTTTATTTTATTTCTGATCAAAAGAACGAAATTACTAAAAAAAAAAAAAAAAAAAGATTCGTTCATTTTGATGAACGAGATTCAAAGAACTAAAATGATTCAAACTTCCCATCACTAGCTCCTACATTACCTGTGCAGGTCGCTGTGCCGGTGAGGCTGCTGGTGGCCTGTGAACTCTTCCTCCTCTTGGTGCCGGTTCTCCCGTCTGGGTTGTTTACAAACGGGCCGAGCGAGAGCGTCGAGTCGCTGCTGTTCATCATCACGCTCATGCGCTTGATGGGCTCGGCCGCTTCCTGGCGCGCGCCCATCGAGTTGCCGCGACCCGGCGGGCAGCTCATACCCGTACCGTGCGCCGAAGAGGAGGAGGACGACGATGAAGAAGAAGAAAAAGCCCCAGACGACGACATGGAGGTTAGCGAGGAGTGGAAGCTGCTCCCTGAGGTGCCCGAGTTCACCATGCAGTTCTTTTTTAAAGAGGAAGAGGAGGACGATGGAGAGGATTCGGCGCCGTATTTCAGCAGAGAGCTGTTCTTGCGCTTCTTCGTCGAGCCGAGGCTGATTGCGCTGCTGTTGCTGCTACTCACGCCGCCGCTGTCGCTATTGTTGTTGTTGTTGTTAGCTAGCGAAGCCGGCGAGGGCTCCCTGACCCACAAGTGCTTGGGTGTGGAGCGGGATTTGAGCAGGGATTTGTTCGAGCCGGGAGTGGAGGGCAGCGAAGACGAGTGTGCTGAAGGCATCTGGGGTGAGGACGAGGACACTTGTCTGGACGAGCCGCCGCTGTAAGCGAGCTGCTCTCCTGCCCTCTGTGACGTGACACGGGCATTTAGTGTGGTCCCATACGACAGTGTAGGCTTGCTGTCGTGTGACTGGCTGTAAGGCGGCGGAGGGGAGGGGCTCAGAAACCCAGAGGAAGAGGACAGGGAGTTTGTGGTAGACCTGTGAGATGATGTCACCGTCAACGAGGAGGAATTCTCCAACGCGAGAGGGATTTTTCTGTGAGAGTTAAACCACAAAGCAAAGTGAGAATGTCCGTGTGTGAAATGCATTTAATACTGACTTTTCAATTAGTTAATAAACATAGGAGATGATGTTACAGTAAATGTAAGACTCGTAAGATTTGAGCTACAAGTATTACAACTTGAGTGGAAAAGTTTGCACACCCTTGATGACTAAATGTCGTTTTTGCTCACTTCATTAAACAAGTTAAATTTCCAACAGTGTTTGGAAATCCCACTCAGTACAAACAATCGCATTTCCCTTTCTGAGTGTGATTCAATAATAGATGAAATACCAACCCCTATACAAGGGTGAGTCAAAAATTGTCTTCACTCCACTTCTGTTGGCTGCACTGCATTATCAGCGCTTTCCGTTCAAAGTACTGCCTACTCCCCGTCACTGCTGCGCAGGTGTGAACGTGTTGCATCGGTTCATTCTGTGCAAGCAAAAAATGGACACCTCTCTTGTGATTCGCACAAAGAAAGAGCAGCGTGTGGTTATTTGTTTTTTTTTTTGTTGTGGTCTGAGTATGTACCCAGTGCTGGTAGAGCGCAAACAGAAGAGTAACAAAATTTTAATTGATATTCTAAGGAAGGTGAAAGTTTCTTAAAGAGAATCATTACTGGTGACGAGACACGAATTCATCATTACGAGCCTGAGAGGAAACGGCAGAGGGTGGAACGGAAACATCCTCAATCACAGACCGAGAAAAAGTTCAACTATCAGCTGGAAAATTCATCAATCCTTACAGTTTTCTGGGATTCTCAAGGGCCAGAAGCATTGGAACACTATCAGGAAAACGGTTCAACAATCGACAGCGCTCGTGACAGTGAGACGTTTATTGAAGAGCTGAAGACTAAACTTCGGCTTAAACGCAGACGACTGATACCCGAGTGTGTTGTGATCCTTCCTCACACTTCTGCAAAAACTTTGTATTGAGGTGTTAAAGCATCCTCCCTACAGTCCTCATCTCTCTCTACATCAGACTTTCGCCTGTCTGGTCGCCTGAAAGTAGCCCTACGAGGACGAAGATTCACTTCTGATGAAGAAGTGAAGACAGCAGGGCATTTGTGGCAGGTTTTTTTTGACAGAAGGACAAAGTGTATTGAAAAGCGAGGAGGAGATTATGTTGATAAATTATGCATTTGTCTTTTCTAAAAGTTAAGCTAGAGTGTGGCTCAGTTTTGACTCACCCTTGTCATTTTTACTACGACTGTCTGTTTTTACGGTCAACAAAATGTAAAAAGGTTAATTATTTTTAAGGTTATTAAGTCTGAGTGCTACAGCAGGAGAGCGTTTCTCACTTCCACATCAGCGAGGTGACGTGTTTGTCCATCATGGCCACCAGCGCATATCGGACTCGATCCCAGCGCCGGTCGAACGAATAACAGCTTCTCCCGAACAGTCGGCTCCCGAAAGGGCAGGACTAGATAAACGGAGAAGGAGAGGTCATTAAAATTCCATGTCACAGTAAACATTATTAGACTTAATATAGCTCCAAATAGAGCTGATATCATGTGTATACAGAAAAAAATAAATCATATCACCTGCTTGCTGCTTGACACAAAATACTGACGCAATTAGTTTTTTATTATTTACCTTATGTTTGTTTCCAAGCTAGAGCTCGTCTTCACATTTCCCTTCAGACTACAGGTGCATTATGAATATTGTGATGGAGTGAGTGCACTTAGTCCAAATTATCCATGACTCATGTGTCATATTAACTATATTAATACAGGTAGTCCTCGACTTATGAACACGTTCTGTTCCAGGAGCACATTCTGTTCGCAAGTCCGATTTGTTCTTAAGTCAGACAAAGTGAGTCCTGTACGTTTTTGAGACAAATATACAATGTAAAGCATACCAATCCATTTAACTAAATCTCTGTCCACTTTCCTCACACTGCCATCATGTGGCCAAAAACCGTAAAATGAATCTCGCATGAAATTTAACAGTGTTGTCTCTGCGCCTTTAAAATCTTGAGGGGAATCTCGGGCGCCATTTTGTCTCAGAGCTGTTTTCCACTGTATTGGACTGTGATCTCTGACTCGTTGAGGATTTTCCAAAATTAGGATTACAGATTTCTATCATCGTGCTCCCGGACCGATTCATTGAAACCAGTGAGGCCGACTCATTTCTCCTGCACCCTCACACACGGACTTTGGACATTTTATACATTCACTTGCACACTGGAAATATTTTATATAATTGTAAATAGTGGTATCTGGTGCACGACCGTGTCTATTTTTTGCGCAATACACGTGAGCTACTTTGAACCAGAAGTAGAACCACGGTCCGGTTCATATCTGCGGAAATTCTAAACTCGGATGTTCATAAGTCGGGGACTACCTGTAGAATTGTCTATGCAGAAGACATAAATTTTATATTAATAAGGGACAGCAGAAGCTTGTTGGGACTGAAAGACGTTCAAGCACAAAAACCATCGACTGAGAGAAGTACTTACAGCAGCTGGCCTTGGATGGTAACCTGAATAGTGGCAGTCCAGTTTGTCCATGATTTCCTCTCTCTCCTCGTTCTCCCCCTCATCGCTGGAGGGACAAGCCGCGCTGTCGGGCGTGGGAGCCGGGTGGGGATGCAGTGTTGGGTCAGGGGTCGCGGCGGCGTCCCCCAAACTGCTCAGCCCGATGTGAGAGCTACTGCAGGTAAAAGCAAACAGGAAATATTAATACTGGCTCCTATTAAACTCATCTTTGTGCAGGATTTATTAAAAACCTTTGAAAAAATTGATAGAGTGAGGACGAACGAGAGAGAGAGAGAGAGAGAGAGAGAGTGGAGGTGAACGTGAGGGCAAGTGAGAGTGATAGCGGGGAGTATGATTGAGGAAGTGAGAATATGAGGGCGAAAGAGTAAGTGAGGACCAAGGAGGATCAATGAAATTGCTGACTCACCGTGGAAGCACGGGATTGTGGGGTTTGGCTTTGCCAAGAGGGAAGAGCTTGGCCGCGTCAGTGGCGGTGACCGTAGGGTTGCCGTGGTGAGGGGGTGGGTGGGGCTCCCTGAGAGGGGGTGGGGTTTGCTGTGATGGCTCCGTCCTATGCTGTTGCAGCTCCTTCTCCCGGGTTCGGTTCTTGTGCTCCGCCAGCAACACGTCGAAGCGCTTCCGCCTCCCGGGCACCGCCCTTCTCTGGCTTAAGGAATGTGTCTGCGTGGGGAATAAAAGCAGGTTACGGTCTTTATAGTATAAATGTGTACAAGTGTGTTGAGAAAACTTGTTACATCAGAAACGTCAAGAATGACCAAAATGTCGTAAAAAAACAAACAAAAAAAAAAGTCTCACATTAAACGTGATGTAGGTTGAATAGTGTATATTTGAAATGATTGTGTGTGTAGGTTGAGTGGGACTAACCTTGCACGTTAAGGATCTTGTGCATGGCTTACGTGCTCCGATATCCACGACTCCGCAATGGACATCCGGACTGAACTCGCGTTCTGGGGAGAAACCAGACGACAAAAACGCGAGGTAGAACACAATCTCTAAATATATAGAACGCAATAGAAACCTTATAAACATTTAAATGCAGGTTTTATTTCAAGACCGATGATGAGAATGTACAGTTTGTCACCAGTTTAATCACTCATCCTTCTATCGAGCACTCGCCTTCATCGGTTGATGCCAATCTGTAAAATCTGCCCCGCTTCACAAAACTCACCTAACACTTTCCTGGTGGGTCTTTTGCTACTGGCGTTGGTGCTGCTGCTGTCCTGTTTCTTGCTGAGCGGGGAGACGTGACCCTTCCCGTTGGGGATGTGGCCGGGGGTTGGCTGATGAGCCTTTGGTACAGACTGGCTATTAAGGCCTGGCTTCGAGGGCGAGGAGCTCACAGTACTGCAGGAAGAAGAGGATGAGGAAGAAGCAGGAGCATGGCCAGGCTTAGAGGACGTGTAATCCATCTTCACGTGGATCTTCTCCACTTTGACAGCTGGGGTCAGACTGCACGCGCACACACACACACACACACACACACACACACACACACACACACACACACACACACACACACACACAC
>JAQMYL010000016.1:19282010-19298674 GCA_030014365.1 Clarias pachynema | reverse complement strand
CAAGTCAGAGTCGAGCGAGAGTCAAGTCAGAGTCGAGCGAGAGTCAAGTCAGAGTCGAGCGAGAGTCAAGTCAGAGTCGAGCGAGAGTCAAGTCAGAGTCGAGCGAGAGTCAAGTCAGAGTCGAGCGAGAGTCAAGTCAGAGTCGAGCGAGAGTCAAGTCAGAGTTGAATCAGAGTCAGGCGAAAATCAAATCAGAGTTGAGCAAAAGTTGAATCAAAGTCGAATCAGAGTCGAATCAGAGTCAAATCAGAGTCTGACGAAATTCAAATTAGAGTTGAGCAAGAGTCAAATCAGATTCGAATCAGACGAAAGTCAAATCAGAGTCATACGAGTCACATCAAATTCAAATCAGAGTCAAAAGATACGAGAATCGAGAGTCAAATCATACAAGAGTCAATCATAGTTGAATCGAGTGTCGAACCATAGTTGAATGATAAATGGATCAGAGTCAAACAAATCAAATCAAAGTTGAATCAGAGCTAAACCACTTTCTTACCCTGTATAAATCTATTAACTGCTACACATCACCTCCGCTTTCAGTGTGACCTGATAACACTTGGAAACTGTCTTGGATGTTAACTATTATGACAGCGTTGGCCTTTGAAATGCTGCAAAAAAGCGAATGAGTCCAACTAACCATGCATGCATATATGTGTGTGTTTTTTCGTGGTGATCATCCTGACCTTATCCCAGACCGTCTAACTGAGTTCACATGATCCAAATTGTGCATCATACATTTTTTCTTTAATTTAACACAGAGATTAAAAAAATGTAAAAAAGAAAAAAGAAAGCCTTGTGAAGGGAACGATAAAGTGAGTGATTAAATGTTTCGGAGATGTTCAACAAACTAACGTAACCACAAATTGACAGAAAGTACATCACCTCATTGATCAAGAAATTTAAAAAAATGAATGCAATTGTAGTCAAACGCATGTACTCAAGTGTTTTATTCTTTACAGATCTGAATACCTGATGCTGCTATTAGAGCGCAGTGACAGTTTTAACCCGCCGAGGGTTGTGAAATAGCAGCTTATGGGCAAAAAAACGTCTCATACCTACTGAAAAGTGAAAAAAAGCACTCCGCAGCCCAAATCAGCAGATCCTCATCGGCTTTGGTGATACCGCTCGGCCACACAAGCTGAACACAGGACCTGCAGGCACACGGCAGAGGCAGACAGAGAGAGAGAGAGAGAGAGAGAGAGAGAGAGAGAGAGAGAGAAAGTTGATCGTATTGATTTCATCGTCCACGCGCAACGACCGCCATTTAGGGAGTCGGCCGCATGTCTGCCAACAGGAGACGCCACTCGGCTGAAGGCCAAGCGAATCTGGTTGTGGCTTTCTGGTACATGAGCTACTTATGGAGCAACCCGCCGCTACAGAGTAATCCGATCCAATAAGCGCAGTTGGCATCCCGTCTCGTTAATCCCTTTCCCAAACAAAGAAAAAATAAATCAGCTCTAAAAAAAAACTCTTCAGGCTTTTTAACACATTTTAAGCTTTGATACATGATAGCGCAGGTGAATTCAGTACTAATGGCTGACTGTAATTTTAAGTAAATGTGCATGATACAGTATAGTCTACGGATGTTAAGAATCGAAAGGGTATGCGTATAAGAAAGAACACGCATAAAGGTCACTCCTCTGAAAAAAAAAAAAGAAAAAAAAAAGTAATATCGCTTTAAAATGTTATACGCCACGCCTGACATTATCACAAGCAGCGGAAATGGCATTTATGCAAATGGTTTCGGTGTACGGTGGTTAGTCAGCGTGACCACAGGCCTGCAGTTTGCGTAACTGGTTAAAATAAAAATAATTCTCCTCCGAGCTGAGTTTAGGAAGCGCTCCGTTTCACTGGCAACAGCAAGAATTCTAACACAGGCTCAGGATCACAAAAATACCGATCAGCCATAACATTAAAACCATTAATATCGACACCACCTAGTTCTCGGGTTCCCCTTATGGCACCGGGGCGTGACTCCAAAAGACCTCTAATGATGTGCTGTGATGTCTGGCACCAGGAAGTTGGCAAACGCACTGCTGTGGTTTGCTGGGTACAGCGTCCGTAGACATGGATGGATCTGTGGAGTTTGCAGCCCGAGTTGGCAGCCTTAGACTCTTTGCCTACTGGCCTCCATGCACAGTGGTCTGTGGTGCACAGTGGGTGTTCTGGTGCCTTTCTATCAGAAGCATCATCGATTTTTTTTTTTTTCATCAGTTTCTGCTGCACTGGCTTTTCTGTGGGATTGGACAGGACAGACTGTCCTTTGGTCCGCGTGGGTATGAGTGAGCCTTGGATGTACATGATCCTGTCACCAGATTGACCAAAATTGTTTAGTTCACCTGGCGGTGGTGTTAATGTTATGGTTGATCGGTATACACACACACACACTTCCAATCAAAAGTTTGAATTTGCAGCAGAGGTAAGTTTTGGTCTTGCTTTCCTGGCAAGGTCTTTATTCATGAGAGCCAGTTTCGTCAAGGCCGCTTGATGGGTTTTGCAAATGCACTTGACAAAACTGTTCCAGAACAGCTGACCTTCATGTCTTAAAATAACAAATGACTGCTGTTGTTGTTGTTGGTATTGTTAATTACATAATGCCATAAGAATACAGTAATGTTCTGAAATGTAGAAAATAAATCCATAAAACTTGTGTCCAAACTTTCGACTGGTACAGAGTGTGTGTGTGTGTATTGCAAATGATATACGTCAACATAGAAAATCTCTGATCAAATGTTACGATAAAAATCCTGACTGTAAAGTCATAATAATATGGAGCCATAATGTCCTAAACACCATCATTTGAAGTAAAATGCAAGAATTTCATTTTACAGTTTGATATTCAAGAGCAATAAAGAGAAGATTTATATATATATATAAAACGATAACTATCATGTATACATATATAGATGTTTAATACACATGTATTGTGTCTGAATGTAGAATGAAACAACAAGTATACAAAAATGGAAGTTGTGTGAGTAAACCAAGTAGTTTCTCAGTATAAATTCTTTACATGTTCATCTGTGAAGCCTTTTCACATATAAATAAGTTGTTGCTTTTGTTATAAACATTTCTAAGAGTTTGTTTTTGTCCCTGTTGGTCAGCTGTCATTCCTCCATTCATTCAGAGGCCTGCTCTAGTCACTTCCCTAGAACAAGTGCACTTGGACAGAGTGAAAGCAACAGCAACAACAACAACAAAAAAAACATGGCGAAACACAAAACAAGAAAGCAGAAAAGTGCAGGGATTAGACTGAGTGAATGTGAGACAGTGTCACGTGGAAAATCACGCCGCTAAAAGCGAATAAGATTTAAACTTAGACAAGAATTACGTCACCAAAATAAAATGTTTCTGCCGTTTGAGGAGGAGGAGGAGGAGGGGGAAAGGGGAGGGGGGGGCGCTAGCAGCAGGTTAGCTTCTCTGCTAACTGCACCGTTAGCCTGTTAGCATGAAACCCCGACTCTCTGCGGTGCGGTTAGCTTCCGCGGTGCTAACCGAAGCCATTTGCAGCCCAGCGTTAGCATCGCTAGCATCCAAACTGCCCCTGTCGAGAAGCAGAACAGCCATTAGCAGCTAACGCCGCTGTCATCTTTGTTCCCTTACCTACTGTCCCGGAGCTCAGAGATCCGAGACAGGCTCCGAGAGCGAGCTGATGTTTAGAGCCGTTAGAGGAGACACAGAACGAGGCTGGTGGAGGAACGCGGAGCGGCGGCGCGGTGCTCAGGGACTCTGGAGGTCTTCACCAGGTGCTTCCATGTCTGTTTACCAGGCAGCATTCTGGGACCGAGCGCGTCACATCAGCCAGCGCGCACGCGCACCACGCCACTCATCGCTCCTGCGCCGCTGTCCGGCTGTCAACCGGGAACAGGCGTGCTTACAACCCCTACCCGTAATCCGCCTGAACTCGAATCGCACGCGGTGATTGGCCGGCGGGGAGTTCGAACTCACAAACAGCACGCTGATTGGACCGTCAGCTGACCAATCCTGACGCGAGGGAAAGTGAACGAGCAAACAAAAACGATAAACAAATAGGAGCCTACCAAATAGTTTCAGATAAACAGGAAGTAAACAAATAAACAGGAGCTGAAGAAACATACAGCAAAGTAACGAACTAAATAATGAAATAAAAAATAAGTAAATAACTACATGAATAAATAAATAATAAAATGGGAAACAAACAAACAAAACAAATAAATAAGAAGCGAATTTAAATAAACAGACGAATGAATTAATAAATGGCAGAGAAATGATAGATAGATAGATAGATAGATAGATAGATAGATAGATCACAAAACACATGCAAGCAGACCAGCAAGTAAACATCATTCACTATATACTTGAAAGTAAGTCACTAGGGAGAACAGACATAAGAAATAAAGAAATATCATGATGTATTTTTTTTAAAATCATAAATAAGTAACAAGAGTGCTAATAGGATCCCATTTATGTTTACAAAACATGTTGATTTTATTAGTATATTCAGTGCTGCATCAGTTTCACTTCTTTGATGACTTCTTATTCTTGAATTTTAATCCATGAAACCCAAAGCAAGCAGCATGGTGGTGTAGTGTTTAGCACCCGAGGGTTTGATTCCTGCTTCGGACACTGTGTTTGGAGTTTGCATGTTCTCCGCGTGTTTTGTGGGTTTCCTTTGAGTACTCTGGTTTCCTCCCACAGTCCAAAGACATGCAGATTAGGTTAACTGGTCTTTTCACATTGCATGTTGTGTGTGTGTGTGTGTGTGTGTGTTGGGGGGGGGGCAGAGAGAGATAGAGTAATTAGATCAGATTTAAAACTGAAAAACATCTTGGAAACATTAGGACAGATTTTTAATATCAAATAACAACTCTATTGATTGTAATCAGCACTGTAGCATATTTAATGAGCAAACAAACAAACAAATGCATACATACTGACCTTCTGTATAAAACATCAAATACATTACTAAAACAACAACAACAACAGTAATAACATGAGTCGATGAAAACAAAACAGCAAAATACTTTATCAAGGTCACTTTTCATTTATACTAGATTAAGATAAAAAAAAACTTTTTTGTCATTTATTGACAACAAACAAAATTTGTCTGGTAGCTTTTAGAGACCAGCAGCAATAAATAAAATTTAAGAACAAACAAAAAGATGTTCTCCCCGTGCTTGGTGAGTTTCCTCCAGGTACTCCGGTTTCCTCCCACAGTCCAAAGACATGCAGATTAGGCTAATTTGTGTTCCCAAATTGCCCCATAGTGTGTGAATGTGAGTGCCCTGTGATGGATTGGAACCCTGTCCAGGGAGTACCCTGCCTCATGCTCTAAATGTTCCTGGGATAGGCTCCAGGCCCCCCGTGACCCTGCCTACAGGTTAACCCTCCTATTATCTTTGGGTTCTTTTAGACCCCATTCAATTTTTAATGTCTCAAAATAAATGATTGACATAATTTTTATTTGCTTCATATTCAGTGACTTTTATACATAAACTTGGGTAACTATTTTAATTATGAGATAGATAATTTTCTGGAGGTTTAAATTGCTGGTGTCAAATTGACCCCAAGGATAAAAGATGTTAGTAAATTTGATGGTAACAGGAGGATTAAAGCAGTATAGATGATAAGTGAGTGAGTGATTGATTTTATATAAACAGCTTGGTTTGTTTTTTCTCATGTTTCAAGGTGATAATTAGCTACCAAATATTACATTTGTTATTTTAATATAAATTATGTGAAATGAAAAAGAAATACATGGAAATGAATAGATATTAGGCACAATGCACAACAACAACAATTATATATATTTTTTCTATATATTTTTGTTTTGTTTTAAGATTATGTATGTAAATAAAATAATTATTTTGTCTGTACATTGGTCAGAATTCCCTCTTTCAATTATCTTTATATTTCATACATTGAAGGACCAGAAACCAGTCTCAGAAAATGTTCTGTCTGTATGTCTTTATGTCTGTCCAGGCAGATGTTGTCACAGCATCATGCAAAACTGGCTGGAGAAAAATTAAACGTTGCCAATACTTATGTATTTTTCTGCAGTTAAACCTGCACCATAAATTAAATCAAAATGTTGAGTAAAAGTGAGCAGCTATGTGCCAGATTATAAACCACAAGTTTTTAACAGCGCACTGTGCGTGTATGTGTCAAAATGTGGGTGCGTCTTAAATCGACCGCTGGACAGAATTTAATAAAACTTTTGCAGTACTTAGATATCTGCCTGAAGTTTGACTTGCACCATAAGTGAAATAAAAATGTTGTGTTAAAGCGATGTAATGAAAATTTATGTGCCGAATTTAATAATCTACTTTAAAAAAGCTACTAATTTAAACAAACACCTGCACCAATAGATATTAATTAGAAAATGTAAACTGAATATTTTTACTGGGATTAGTTCATATTTTCACCTTGGCTGAAATAACAGCGCTGAAGTGGTATAAGTAAATTTTAACACGCTGGAGTCGTTTTGAGACAAAACGTCATCTTTATCCGATCTACTTTTTCCATTTCTCATCTGTGATTCACTCAGGAAGTGTATTTGGCTGATGATGAAAGAAGTACAATTTAGCGTAAACAAGGTGTAAGATACTTAACTTTACAAATTGTGATTTTTTTTGTAATAATTAGCCGTGAGTTCTGCTGTACAGAAAGACAGACAGACGTGTACATGGGCTTCAACCTGAAATATATAATAAATAATAATATCACTGATTACATTAAAGCTGATTAGCTTATTTTTAGCTTTAACCTTTTAATTAGTTCTACAAACTCAAAAACTAACAGTGTGAATTAATTTAGCAGTGAGTGCAATAAAGGATGCGTCCACAGAGGGCGCTTTGTTTTAATTAGTGAGTATTATTTTGTTCCTCCCGGGGGTTTCAATAAAGTTTTATCGAAAACCCTCAATACACACACAGAGGGACAAATGGGCACCATAACTGATGGTAAGACCCGGTTTATGTAATGTTTACGGTAAATTATCATTTGTATTAAAACAATATATGTTTTTCAAGCGTTTACTGAAAAACACTGTAGATTTACAGAGGTCTGTAGATGTTGAAGACCCTCGCTAGGTGTGTAGCTAACAGATTAGCCGAGCTGAAGCTACATACTGTAGCTAGCTTGGTTATTACTGACTTTATAGTAATACATATAAAGTAATTCCCAAGCGGATATGGGAATAGTAATTAAAATATAATAGTAAAATATCTAAGTTAACTTCAACCTCTTTAACTCAAATATAAGCTATCGTTTAACGATATGCTAAGTAATAAGAGTTTATTAATGTGGCGAATAACAAACCGCTCCTTATGCACTTCATAGGGTTCCTACAGTGATAACACATAACGGAGCTTATTGTTTATCTAGTGCACTTATTATATAAGTGGGAGTGATTTTGGATACAGCCCACGTCATAATACTGTATAGCTTCCAGGAAGGCAAAGAACTGGGATTTTAAACAATTAGAAATTAAGAACACAGTTATCACAACTTAATGTGCTGTTCAAAAGTTTGCACACCCACTGCCTATATAGTTTCATGGTGTATAAATTTCCATCTATTTTTGCTCTAATATCATGTTGATAGTAATCATATACTAAGTTCTCCACCTGTGAATCATCTTGCTTACGCTTATCGTGTGCCTGTCTCCATTCCAGATGAGGTCATTCGTAAACGGCTGCTTATCGATGGCGACGGAGCGGGAGACGACAGACGCATCAACGTCCTCCTGAAAAGCTTCATCAAATGGTGCCACTCAAATGTGACGCCGGAAGAAGGGTGACTAAATCCAGACCTTGGCTTTTAGGGCTTGTTACAGATTAGTTATTTGTTTCTTCTATTCAGTTAAATTCAGTTTTAACCAGTCTCAACAGGGAACCAATTCTCGTTTGTGTTCTCATTTCTCTTTCTCTTTTTTTTCCCTACAGATTTGCTCAGTACCAGAGGATGCTGGGAAGCTTGACGCAGTGCGAGTTCTCGATGGGAAAGACGCTCTTGGTGTACGACATGAACCTGAAGGAGATGGAGAACTATGAAAAGATCTACGAAGACATTGGTGAGGGCGCGATGTCCCAGTTTGAGACAAGTGTGAATTCTGTGCAAATTAAATCTAATGCCTTAAAGTGACAATCAGCCAATTGGAAAAATCCTGTGGTGTGAGTTTTTTTTTTTTTTTAGTTTCCCCTCTCACAGCTTTAGTTCCTACCTTAAGCTTGGAGTAAAGATCATGTTCCTGGAACAAACATAGCCAGTTTAGTCAGCTTTCTTTCTTTTACTTTTGTCTTCTCACCAGACTTCATGTCACCTCAAACATTTCTCCATTATTGATGCGATTCTTCCTAAATAATCTTTAACTCACTATAACTCGCATAAATACTCCTTAACCATAGGAGACCACTGAAAAGTAGAACAGCAAACAAAAGCAGAATCCTCCCTTGTTTTAATCATATTGATTACAGGAAGCTAAAAATGACTATTCGTGAGGCTTCTTTTGTTCCTCAGGTCAAAACCTGCATTATGTGTAGGAACAGGTCTGGTATTTGATGGCTCAAGGATCTTTAAAAAGTCAATCAGAGCAGTTAAATATAGGAGTGTGTAGGAGTTTAAACAGTAGTTCCCTTTTACAGTTTGATAGAATTAAAGCATCTTGAGGTTCAAACTCATGTCTGGTCTGTTTCCTTAACGCAGAGCAAAGCATCTCAGCCGCGCATGAGAAAATCGCAGAGTGTAAAAAAGAGATCCAGAGAGCGAAAAGGGTACGAAAGAACCGCCAAGGTATAACCACTTCTTCTTTTCTTTCTCTCTCTCTCTCTCCAAATATATATGTGTGTGTATGTATGTATGTGTGTGTGTGTGTGTGTGTGTGTGTGTGTGTTTAAACTTCTGTTGGCCAGTGCTTTCCATTTAAGCCTACTGTCTCCCCAGTCACTGCTGCGCAGGTGTGAACGTGTTACATCAGATAATTTGTTACAGACAGTGGGAGCTTGTGCCGAAAGGAGAGCAGCGCACAGTGATTTGTTTTTTGTGGTCTGAGGGTGCACCCAGTGCTGAAACCACACACAGAAGCGCATATACAGAAGTGTTTGGATATCTGCAAACAAAATTTAAGACCGATACTCTCAGGAAGGTCAAAGTTTCTTAAAGAGAATGATTACTGGTGACGAGACACGGATCCATCACTACGAGTCTGAGAGTACGGAACGGAAACATCCTCAATCTCAAACCGAGAAAAAGTTCAGAAGGCGACCATCAGCTGGAAAATTCATCAATGCTTACAGTTTTCTGAGATTCTTAAGGGCCAGAAGTATCGGAACATCATCAGGAAAAGGGTTCAACAATCGACAGTGCTCGTTACAGTGAGACGCTTATTGAAGAGCTGAAGATTAAATGGAGAGGACCGCTAACCCGATGGCCTCGTGATCTCGCATCACACTTTTGCCTTTACTGTTGACTCTCTGAGAAAATTATGTTTTGAGGTGTTAAAGCATCCTTCCTGTAGTCTTGATCTCACTCCATCAGACTTTCACCTGTTTGGACGCCTAAAAGCAGCCCTACGAAGATTTATTTCTGATGAAGGATTGAAGACAGCGGTGCATTCACAGCTCAGACTAAAAAAAATTTTAATGAGAAAATACAAAAACTTGTTGCCACAAAGTGTACTGAAAAGCAAGGAGGTTTTGCTTATTAATTATTGCTTACCATACTGTGATGGGGAATGGGCTGTATCGCAAATCACTCCCACTTATATGAAAAGTGCACTAGGTACATAATAAATACCATTATGTCTCCCACACTGTAGGAACCCTATGAAGGGCACAAGAAGCAATTTGTTATTTTCATATTAAATATACTGTTTATATTATAATTTGTATGAATTTTTTTTTTTTTTTTTAAGAGTATGATGCTTTGGCGAAAGTCATCCAGCAACACCCAGACAGACACGAAACGATGCAGTGAGTATAATGTCTCTTTAATTAAACCCCTAGACCCAATGACGTAATGGTATTTTAATCAGCTCTCCAGAGTTTGATAGAAACTCATGATGAAGTACGATTCTGTCATCACAGGCAGCTTGAAGCGCTGGACAAAGAACTTCAGCACCTTTCACAAATCAAAGAGAATGTAGAAGATAAGGTAAGTCTTTTCTTCCTGGTCTTTTAAAATCTGCTTCACTTTTTCACACACACCAAAATTTTTATTTTTTTTTCTAAATCATCCCTTATGTCCAGCTTCTCTTTTCCCCTTTCAGTTGGAGCTGCGTAAGAAACAGTTCCACGTCCTCCTCAGTACCATTCAGGAGCTTCAGCAGACTCTCAAAAGTGAGTCAGAACTTCTGTGGAACCACTAAGATGAACGCTGATTAAAAGGAGCTTGTTTGAAGATCTGCTGTTTGCTTGAATATCTAGATGAAACACTGAACATTTGAATCTTACTGTGATAGACTTGCTGGTTTCATTCAGATTTCATAGCTCAATTAGTAACTCAAATTCCGGTAGTGTCCTACGTCCTGTATTTTAATCAGCAGATTTTTTTTTCCTCTTTCTTTTTGGCAGATGATGAAAAGATGGAGAGTGATGAAACATCCCAAGAAAGCCCAATGGAGAACGAAGATTAGTGGTTTTTTTTTTTTTTTTTTGGGCTCCCTAGTTGACAACTTTTTTAAATACAATGCGACAATTCACTGTAATAAAAGCAAAGTTTTTCATGATCCTTTTTGCTTCTGTCTCAAATGATGTACAGCGTGTGATGAAGCTCCAGCCCAGGAGATGGTGCTGCTGTCATGCACTTAAAGACAATTTCTCAAGGCTGAGAGACAGACGACGTGACATCTCTTATGCCACTTCTGTATTAGGTTGATAGATAGACAAAGAGAGAAACGGTTCTCAGGAATACCTGGGACTTCATCACATAATTAATTAACATGAGTTGAATTAATGGGGTGATTTAAGGGGCCAAGTGGACTGTGGAATAGTGGAAGTTAACGCTTGATCTGTTTTATTTGATACTGTAATAAAACGTTTAAGATGGGGTTGTGAAGTTGAAGGCCACACGCATTGGCAAGATCCTGATTCATGTCTTATTGCTTATAAATTCTGATGTAGATACAGACTGACTTCCTGTTTACAGCAGCACTCTAGAGTGAGCCAAAACACACGAGCATGCATTAGTAGTTTAAGAGCATGAGACCAAAGAAATACAGTGCTGTGACTCCACTTCATATTTTTTTATATGTTGCTTCCAAAGGGCCAGAATTTCTGGTATTTTTAATGTAGTCTTGAGAAATAGTTCTTCAGGCGTCCTGAAGGACTTTTTTTTTTCTTTTTTCTTGCAAGTGTTTGGCTCTCATTTTCAGTCCAGTCCCTGTACCTGAGCAGTTTCAGAGGAATTCTTTTTGTTTGTTAAGGCACACAGTGACCTACGAATCATTCAAGTATAAAAAAAAGACATAGGCCTGAGAAACAGGTGCAGATGATGATAGATGATCAGGCTGATGCTGAGTGGTTGGAAGAGATGAGAGGGGAAATGATGTTGCTGCTTACATAAAAAATTTGTAAAAAATCCTTTGCAGCCTTTTGCGGTAAACCATTTGATCCCATTTCTTTACCTTCACCTTTGTCACTTAATTTAATACAAATAAATGTTGGGGGGGGGGATCAAGACTTTTGCACTTTCAGAACTGTATCTAAGGTTATGAGTCAGTATGTCCTGCTCGCTGTCTTTAAAGTCTGTTGCACAGGTCAATTCAGGTGACTTTTCCATGACTTCCACATCCAAGCTGCGGGTCTGTTTGTTCAGTCTAAAGCAATCAATCCTCAGCCGTTCAGCAATGTTGTTAAGACCTTTCACATTGATCGGCCCTAAAACAGCAATGCTTTAGGACTGTTTAAGGGTATACGTCTAATCGCCCACGGCTCAAGTGTGTAGGACTAGTTTATAATGGAAGCAGATCGACAAGTGGGTGTCGAATGTGCTTTAACGCTTTCTGGCTATTTTATTTCTAATTAAATCTTGACAAACTTACTCTTTGTTGCGGCTTGTGTTGTTCTCCAGAGAAACGATGTCATGTCACCTGCATACCCGCATGTGACACTGATTACTGCATCTGTCACACCGTGTTACGTTTGCATCCTCTCATCTGGTGGAGGCTTTTATCAAATCTGACAAGCGAGGCCAAATCCGGTTCGAGCAGCACGCTGAAAAGAATCGGGTTTTACAGAATTTCAACCTTAACGCAAATGTAGTCGAACAACCCAGATGTTTGATGTTTTGGGTTTTGGGTGTCTAGCTACAAGACGATTCATAAACTCGAAATGCAAAACCCCAAAACATTTCACATAAGCACTTTTGCAGTAACAGTCTGTACTTATAAAAGTAAAGGTTCAATAGGTACGATTGCATCTGCAGAGTTTTTGGTATTATTTCACATTTTTAGGTAGTGGCTAAGGGGAACAGACTAGCCAGTGTGTTATCACTTTAGCCCCGTTTTACAATCTTAGAAAAAGCTTCCTCAGGGGTTTATTGGACAGTTCTTATCTTCACAAACATGGGGTCCAACTTGGAGCTTTCTATTTTAGGGTAACCTTGTGTTGTAGATTGCTGAAGAAATGATTTCAAAGTTTCTCCAAAGAAATAAAACCCTTAAGGGTGCTAGATGGAAGCTTAGGTGTAGGCCAGGCTTGTGTGGAATGATAGCAATGTCCCAATGTCCACTGTTGGACTTTTAGGGTCCTTAACCTTCAGGTAAACTATAAGCAACTTTGGATAAAAGGCTTATACCTCATCAAGTGAATGTTAATGTTTTCAACATGACCGATACGTGTCCCAAAATATTGCACAATAACTCAAAGAGGTTCGAGCAGATTTAACTGTGGTGGAGATTTTAAGATGTTTGAGACTTGTAAAGTCTTGAAACTCGGCCATATCCCATGAATAATCAAATACGGTCCCAGCAGTCAGACATGCTGTTTTCAATTAGCACCCCGTTTCAGGGTCTTGGCGACAGCCGAATTTCCTTCTTTCCACCAGGAGACAGAAAGCGATTCTCAGGGTCATGTGGAGAGACGGACATAACAACCTGATGAGTCAGGCCCAAGCTGGACGGACAGACACTGAGAACTTTGTCTCATGCGTCTAAAAGCAAATGTCAGTCAGGCAGCTCAGCCCATGTTCTTAGACTCTCCAGACCTGGATTTGGGATTTAATGTGATAAGGACAGAATGTCAGGCAATAATTAAATAATAGACTGGGAATGTCACAAGGCGCCGAGGCCAGAAGTGCTGCATTGTTTTGTCCTGTGTTTATATTTCTCAGTGAAGACACTAGATGAACACTTTCTATAACAATGACATTTTGTTCTGGGGGAAAAAAAAAACTCTATGAATTGTTTTAACTGCTGAGTAGACGTTAAACACTGTTTCAATCAAAATAATTTAGGGTGTAGGTATTTTTTTGGAATGAAAAAGGTTCTTCCAAAGTATTCATGCAGATTTATAAGGTTTCTATACTCCTAAAGAGCAAGGTTGGAAGGTTTTTCTCATATTATGAGAGGCGTTCAAGTCAAACCGGGACTTTCCTTGTGAATGAAGGCATAAAACTGACTGTGGGATCTGTACACACAATCATTTTAAGCCATTTCCTCATGTTCTAATCACTCCAAGGCATTTCCATATGTTTAGGTCATTAAACGAGTTCCTGGGAGGCCAGCGTTTCAGACATGAAGCAGGCTACATGATCATGGCTCTGAGAAGACTTTCTACCTTGATGGTATCCAAGCACTAATGAAACACTGGGAAAATCATTAGTGTAGCAGGTGGTTATATAAAGACATGAAGGATTTTTTTTTTTTAAGTCTCATAACTGGGTTCTGTTCTGCAAAATCAAAAGTCCTGCATTGACTTGAATGCTTGTCTTTATTTATATTAACCTACATATTTCCTAAATTTAGTAATACACAAAACACATTTGGACACAAAAAATCAACAATGGTGTGGTGCGTTGTGACACAAAGCATCTGCTAAGTTGATTCAATAGTCGCAATAGTCAATAGTCCCAGTTTGACTTGAACGCCCCTCGTAAACATGAAAAACAATTTTATAACCCCAACTCTTAGATAATGAGGTTCTTCAAAGTTGGTTTTTGGATATTTAATTTCTCAACTACCTAAAAGTTCCCCTTGCCTGACAAACTGAAGAATACTTTAACAAACTGTAGAATAAAAAAATATACAGTATATATATATATATATATATATCCATGCCCATGTTATGGCTGACATTATATCTAGTCTTCTCTTAAACTCTCCTTTCTGCAGTTCAAATATCAGACAATCTTTTCCGTCACCCTTCTACCCCCGTGTCTTCTTGCATCTCCCCTTGTTTTCCTGCACAATATAACTCGTAGCTCTTTTTACTCTCACTCAATAAAAGTCAAGATGCCCTGCTCTCTGCACTACGAGCGAGAAAGAACCAGTGGACAGCGTGCCGTTCCACATCTCCTCCCCTGTCGCTATGGTAACAGCACCATCAGGAGAGAATGCTGTGCTCAATAAGATTTTGGTCAGAACTTTAAAGCCAGCATGCGCACACTGTGGTCAGGACACGGCGTCCTGATCGTCCACACCATCTGTCCTATTTGCTTTGACAGCTGGGTAAAAAGTGTTCCTAAGTAAGAGCACATATCCAAGATCTACTCACTGAAACATATTTACAGATGGACACTCGCATTGACAGAGTGTCCCTAAATAGAGACCACCTATGTATATAGGATCCGCTTAATCATTGTTTTAAAATGTGATTGTCTTTAAAAGGTGAAAAATGTTTATGTGTAATTTTCCCAAAACAAGAATTGTGAAAAGGGCGGCAGAGTGGCGTAGTGATTAGGATCATCATTTGGCACCTCCAGGGTCCAGGTTTGATTCCTGCCTCAGGTCTATGTGCATGGAGTTTGCATGTTCTCCCCGTGCTTGGTGGGTTTCCTCCCACAGTCCAAAGACATGCAGTGTGTGTGAATGAGTGTGTATAGTGTATAAAGCCGTGTAGACGGCAATGAGAAAATTTGTGAAACTCCCACGATTCTGTACTTAGCCTGGTATAGCATGCCAGACATTAGCATGAACCACATCCTACAAATAAGTTAGCAGTGGTTCGCAATTAGAAGTGGTCCTGGC
Source organism: Clarias pachynema (assembly GCA_030014365.1). NCBI lineage: Eukaryota > Metazoa > Chordata > Actinopteri > Siluriformes > Clariidae > Clarias > Clarias pachynema. Next base: position 19,283,511 of record JAQMYL010000016.1, on the reverse strand, counting down.
ATTTCTTACTAAATTATGTGAAACAAAATCTCTCACTCATTAGATTTTTATATACTTTTGTTATGTGAGATTTCTTTTTTCAGCTAAGCACAGAATATGTTAGCTTAACTAGCACCTCTACCTTGTACTCAGTTTACACCAGGAATTAGCATGATGTAAAGTTAGAAATCGATAGCAATTGTTAACAATATAACATTCCCCACAACATTAGACTCTTTGTTGAAAATCTTTATCTTAATCATTTATTTATGAGAGATTTACTAAACTACACTACAGAATAGAGGTTAGCAAAGTAGGCTAGTCATGCTGATGTGGCTGATGATTTGTTTGCCACAAAACCCAATTACCCTGGTGTTGAGTTAAAAAATAATCACTAATTTAGTAGTTGTGTCTTGATTCATGACTCACTGACTTATTGTTTTTAAATTAATCCAAAATGACTTCTATTAGACTGTCTGTAACCTCTGCAAACAGGAGATGTTAGCATAAAACTAGCATTATGGCACATTTACATTATTTCACACTAGCGTACGTACCTGTCTTTGACAGGTAAAGAGTTTGTAGAAATAGTTAAAAGGTTGAAGCTAATAATAAGCTGATCAGCTTTAATGTAAATAGTGATATTATTATTTCAGGCTGAAGCCCACGAACATGTATTTCTGTCTTTCTGTACAGCAGAACTCTCTGTCTAACTTAATACAAAGAAATCAAATGTTAAATAGTTGAGTATCTTGCGCCTTATTTCGATGTCAAACAAATACGCTCCTCTTCGGAGAGAGAATCACAGATGTGAAATCGAAAAAGTAGATCGGATAAAGATGAAGTTTTGTCTTAAAACGACTCCAGCGCGTTAAAATTCACTTATACCACTTCAGCGCGTAGCGCATTAGTAGCTTATTTAAAGTAGATTATTAAATCTGACACATAACTGTTCATAACATCGCTTTTACTCAACATCCTGATTTCACTTATGGTGCAGGTTAAACTTCAGGCAGATATCTAAGTACTGTACAAGTAATTTTATCTTTATAACTATCAAACAGCTACGAGTTCTGATATTTTCACGGATCTATATAAAGGTGAAAATGGTTCATTTTGGTTTAGAGAATAGCAGAGAGTTAAATGTGGAGGTGTTATCCAGCTCGCAGTATGGAATTGAATGAGAAAATAAATGTGAAAACCGTGTGGAGGCACAACAGTCAATAACTGCCCAGGGTGCTTAGCTCAACCTTCAGTGTGGAGGTGGAAAACTGAACACAGGTCTCCTGCTGGAGAGAACGCTCTACGAGAAAAGATGTATGTTAAAAGTTTATATATATATATATATATATATACATACACACACACACACTCACCTAAAGGATTATTAGGAACACCTGTTCAATTTCTCATTAATGCAATTATCTAATCAACCAATCACGTGCCAGTTGCTTCAATGCATTTAGGGGTGTGGTCCTGGTCAAGACAATCTCCTGAACTCCAAACTGAATGTCAGAATGGG
>JAQMYL010000016.1:19226596-19236741 GCA_030014365.1 Clarias pachynema | reverse complement strand
ATGTAGAAAATAAATCACTAAACAAAAACAAAGAAATTTGCAAGTGTTCTAAAACTTTTGAACGGTAGTGTATATGGGGGGATGGGTGCATTTATGTAACATCTGTAAGGCTTCCATAAATATTATATGACCTTTCACAAGCTATTTATGAACGTCTCATGTAAACCAAGGAAACATTATCCAACATTGTTTTTTTTTTTTTTTTAACTCATCAACACATACCAAGTACGACACTGAGGAGTCATCTCTCCAAAGTCCACCCTTATTCACTCAGCTGATCTCTGGCCTTCTCAAATAGTGGTACTAATATTACGTAACTGCATAACTGTCATAGAAAACACATTTCATCACCCTTGCTCTGAAAGGCTGCTTTTACAAATGCAGTTCTTGTAACAAGAATTATTGAATAGATTAGATTGGAGTACAAAAGAGTACTCGACAGCTCTTATTTAGCGATCAGCTTTTAAATTTACCTTGAGGTTATTCTGTGCATGTGGTAACTAAGAATCAAGATAATAAAGATGGAATACTTCAAAATATGTCTTTTAATAAACACTCCTGATAAAATAAAAATCTAAAACCAAAGATAAACAAAGTAGCAGCAATAAAACATAACTATCAATAAAAGCTTAAAGATAGCCGATGGCTATTTTGTTTTTCACTTTTTGTTGTGTGTTGACATTTTTCTGTATTTGCATAATTTTTTTATTTTATTCTGCCTGATTTGACTGTTTTTGTGTTTTTGTTTTGTAGTGTTTTTGTTTTTATTTTGCCTTTGCTTTGACTTTTGTATGCTTTTTTTGTGGGGGGATTTGCAGTGCGTTTAACAAAAAGACCTTTTATAAATGCGATAAAAAAAAAGTTTACATGGACATTCAAAAAACTTTTTAGCAATTCATAAATCCCTTCATGACAACCAGGGATTATAATCAAATGTTTGCCGAATTAAGAAAACATGAATCCTTTGAAATTGTTCAACCAGTAAACGATGTAAATTTTTGCTTTAATGAGTTTTTAAGAAAGTACAGTAATTCTAAAAAAAAGTCAATTAAATAACTAAAACAATTCCCTAAAAAAAAAAGATTTCTTGTTAGAATTTCACTTTGTTCACTTTTTTGACTATGATACTTGCTGTCAAAAATGCAGAAAATCAGGAGATTGAGGAGTGGAAACTTTTTTCTTTATTTTTATTTTTCTCTCATACTAAAACTCACTTTTGCAAAAACATAAATTGAAAAAAGTGAGATAAAAGTTAAACGCTTAAAACAATTCTCCTACAACTCCAAAAAAAAAAATTATTTACACAACAGCATAATACACATAATTTTAGTGTAATTACTATCATTTTTATAATATTAAACAGCATTGTTGTGGCAAAAAAACAAACAAACAAACAAACAAAAAAACAACAGTAACAAGAGGTAGGGTCAATATCTGCTTCATATCTGATGTTCAGAACCGACTTGGAAAAATATACCATTCCCACCAGACAGACAAGACACACACAGACAAGGAAATAACACATAAATCATATACTGTAAGGACTGAGGAGATGAAGCACTTCCAAAAAAAACAAAAAACAAAACTTAAAAGCAGCCACTTATGTGAAATAAGGATGATGGAGGGATAAAGTGAGGGAGTGCAAAAACATGAGCACCGGAATCCAAGTGGTTGTTAAGGCAGTGTGAGCAAATGTGTGTGAGAAAACACACGCCACACATACGCACACACACATATGCGCGTGCACACACATTCTCAGTTTCACTGATTTAGTGTGAGGAAGAAAACACCAGCAACACTTTCGTAACCTGTCCTAATGCATTCATAAGGCGTTATACACAGTGTTTAAAAACAATTATTTGTGAAAAACACATTACAGTGAACAAATTGTTAACATGACGTGTTAAAAACTGTGCTTGTACGCAAGTTTAAGAAATGGACAAAACTTTTAAAGTACAACAGGCGTTCAAGTCAATCCGGGACTTTTAAACATGCAGAATGTACAGATCACAAGTTATGAGTTATAATCCCCTGCTACATTAATGCACTTTCATCCGAGTAGGAATCGTTTCACCCGGGATCATCATTGACGTCATTTTGTTTTCATCATTGGAAAAAAAAAAACATTTGCATCATTGAGATGTTTTACTGCAGCTAAGAGTCTCTGCCTGAAGTCTTCCGTAAATGTCACTTGGCTTTACGCCTTCATTCACCACAAGTCCCTTTTAGACTTGAACGTCCTTTGTACAAAAAAAAAAAAAAAAAAAAAAACGGGACAGAACAGGTCTGAGTATAATGTAAAGTCAAATATAAAATAGTATACAAGCTGTGTTTCTTTAACATTAACCATGTTCACGTAGCTATAAAGTGCATTTCCATAAACGTTTCATGGAACGCCTTATAAATGCATAACAGATGTGGCCTTATAGAAAGTGCACCACTAGCACGGCCATGTTTGATGCTTATAAACCCCCCGATTAATTCAGAAGAAAACTTATTAGATATACAGTATAGTACTATAAGTGTATTTGGTTTCGTTACTACGAGTGTCTAATGTGATCAAACAACAAGTACTGAAAGAACAATTTCCAGTTACGAACGCACGGCTTTCTACGCACTCGAATGCATATTGCATGTAAATTCATATCGCTCCTGTCAGAGGTGCATAGGCTGCATTATTCGTTTTAAAAAGTCTACATAAAAGGAACTCATTTCTGACCTGGAGATCTTTCATTCAGCTGATATAGATTACGCTTCCGTTTTTCTTTCTTTTTTTTTTTTTTTGCAAAAACAATTTAATTTCATATGAAAGTCAGAGGAAAAAAAAAACAACAACAACAAAAAATAATAATCCAAGCCCTGCCGGTAATACACAAATGGTGTATATTCTATAAGCACCAACAGCGATATTTGGCGTTTAGTGAAAATGAGACTACGGTGGAATAAGGAACACATAAGGAACACTAGATTTTAAACTTTGATGATTTTATTTACACTTCACGAGCACCTCGACTTTTTTTTTTTTTTTGCCAACGTAATCTATGTTTACAGATGTTTTTTCCCACCTCTGCGCAATCCTTCACTGTCAATACAGACTGTGCTTTGGATGTTTTACCTGATCCAAATGAAAAAATCTAAAAATCTGATTTAACATCACTGTGATTCAAAATCCAAACATCACTGTGACTGATCACTTCATGTAAGATGAACATTGTGATGGCCAAGGTGTATTGGAAATGGGGTGGAGTCTAACTGGGGGCGGAGGGGGGGGGGGGTCGTTTGATGGGAAGGATGGTATCGATTGGTCCGTTGGTGGGATTGGGTAAAAGGGGCGGGATCGTGATTAGTGCAAGCCGTTCATGATGTGGTTCTGGTGGATGTCCAGCGTGCTGCTGTGGTCCTGGTTGTGCTGATCCGGGTTTAAGTCCTCCTCCCTGAGCCGGGCGTTCTTCCGGATCTCGTCCAGAGAGTACTCCTTTACGATGGTCCCGTTCTCAAACACCGTCACGAGCATATCCTGCACAACACACACATACAGAGAGAGAGAGAGAGAGAGAGAGAGAAAGTTTGTTGATAAAATTTGGTTAATATTTATCATTTTTGATGCAGTGCATTTTTTTCTTGCTTAATATTAATAGATTTATACATCCATATGTTTTTTTTTTTTTTACCTCCTCCGGTTTGCCAGCGCCCCGTTCCACCGTTTCTATAAACCCATCCGAGTTTCTCCTCAGTGACAGACGACCACGCTTTGATCCCTTAGAGGGGTCCGTCACTGGCAGCTTATACACGTCCATCTACACACAAACATATACACAACAGATGTAAGACTCATCTAGGACATGTCTCATTTAGATAAACAGATGAAAATCTTCCAAGGATGACATTTTTACAAGGAAAAAAAAATTATTAGAAAATTAAATCTATGATTGGACTAATAAATGCTATAACTATGCTTCCTAACAAAGGTTCCTTGAAGGATCGGTCGAATTCGGAATGAATGATTAAGGAGGAGTTGCAGATGGAAGAAAAGGTGTGACGCAGACGGATGTCGCCGCTACAACGCGATGGAGAGTGATCGTGTCTCACCTACGCTTCACAGACAGCGGACACAAAAAGCAAGAGACGGAAAGGAACGAAAAGGGAATAAATAATTAAATCAATAAGATAACAAAAGACAACAACTAACTCACCCCCTTTCCGCTACTCTCCACGTAGCTGCATTTGAACGCACAGTTCAGCGTGTCTCTGTTGATCTTTTGGAGCAGGGAGCTTCCACAGCCGAAGAACACGTTCTCTGCGCTCCAGCCCTCTTCGCTGAGCTTCCTCAGGATCTGGGAAAGGCGACACACAATACGTCATGCTCTCTGGGTCTTTTGTCACCCGGACATAATTAAAAGAATACAATTAAATCCCTTCACTGTTCTATTTGGAAAAAGAGAAAAGTTTTTTTTTTTTTCTCAATATTTCATTTGATTGTTTTTTTGGACAATGCTTCTTTGCAGTTGTGTCTGCTTTTTCCTTACCAGGGATTCCTGAGTGTCCAGGTATCCAACAGAAAACTATGTTAAAATGATTGGCTTCTAAGAATTGACACTAATTTAGCCAGAGTTTGGCATTATGTTTGGATTGAAGTGGGAGGAGCTAAAATGGTCCTTAAGTTTTTTTTTTTTTTTTTGTGTGTGTGTGTTTGGTTGTTTTTTTTTCGGAAAACCAAAGAAAAAACAAACCCGTTTTGATTGTGTGTAAAACCCAGCACTACAGCACCACCATAAGGCCCATCTTGCCTGAGTGTTATTATTTTACCTTTTCGACTGAGCAGAGATCGATCCCGTCGCCCTGGATGATGCGCAAGTATGATGGAAGCACTTTATAGCCTACAGAGTTCAGAGAAGAGCTAAAACGCTCCTCTAAAATCTTTATCACCTGCAGAGAGACAGAGAGTGAGAGAGAAAGTTTTACGTTTTAGCATTTGATTAATTCAATACAAAATTATTTGTACAGCGCTTTTAACACTAGCCATTGTCGCATAGCAGCTTTACAGAGAATGATGTGTATGATTCAATATGAGCAGATTACACATATTACACACAGCTACGTGAAAGAAGTGCACTAGAAGCCGTCTCAGGCAAGTGGCTGCTATAAATAGAAGTTGCAAGTTTTGTCCATCCTTCCTCTTTTGAGCCCTATTTCTCTCGTTCCTTCATACTCCTTCGTTCGTTTGTTTCCTTCTGGCCTCCTTTTTTTTTTTTTACCACTTTTTTCACCTGCCCTTCCTCCCCCATTTCTATCCTTCGTTCTTTTCTTCCTTATTTCACTTTTCTGTCATTGATGATTTACTCTTTTCCTTCCTTGCCATTTCCTTTCCTTGTTTTCATTCTTGCTCTTTTCTTTCTTTTGCATTCATTCTTTATTACCTTCTTTCCTTTCTTTGGTTCTTCCCTTCTTTCCCTTTTTTTATTCCTTTATTATTTTCTTTCGTTCTTCCACTTATTGCCTCCTTCTTTACTACCCAGCTTCCTTCATTCTCTCTTCTTCTCGTTCCTTTCTTTCGTTCCTCCCTCCCTTACCTTACAGAGATCCTGCCTTTCTAAGAGCCTAATGTTATTCTGAGCGTCTAAATAACATTCTGCATGTCTAAATAAGAGCATCCAGATGTTATCCTGTGAGGAAGATTAAAAAGCCTTCCTTCGGGTTCGTTTTTGCTAATTGCGAAAGGTTTCATTCGTGACACCACCGGTTCGGGTCACCCTGGCCTCGAGACTCGACCCACCTCCAGCAGCGTCTCTGTGGGGTCTCCTGAGTCGGGCCGGATGACGAGGATGGAGTCTTCGCTGCGCTCCATCACTCTTTCCTTCAGCTTGTCTCCCCAGATGTACTTGCACGCCTTGAAGATGTCGTAGCTGTCGCTGACCACCGCCACTGGGCCTGAGGGGAACTGGTCCAGCAAGTACTCATACGCATCCTTCTCTCTGCTCCGGCCCCAGGAGATGATGGTGCTGCACAACACAAACACACACACACACAAATACAATAATAAAATTTGAGAGGTTTGTTTAGTATCTGAAATGGTTATACAAAATCTCTACGCCTTTAAATCGCGAGGCAAATCCTGGATGCCATTTTTTTTGTTTGTCTTTGTGGAGCTGTTTTCCACTGTATTGGACTGTGAATGCTGTTTTGTTGATGAATTTCCGAAATTAGGATTATTCACCATCAGGACAGTTTTACAGGACACATTTTGTATCATCGCACTCACGGAGCGATTCATTGAAACCGGTGAGGCCGACTCGTTTCTCCCGCAGCCCCTGTCCCCCCCCCCCACAATATATTGGACTTTATACATTTTATACATTCACAACATTGTATATAATTGCAAATATTGGTATCTAGTGCACTGCATTGCAGTGTCTATCTTTTGTTTAATACACGTGAACTACTTCCGTCAAGTAGAACGTAGGTCGGGGGCTTCCTGTACTGGTATTATACAGTATAACTGGTATGTTTAGTGCATTTGTTTGTCTTTGTGTCAGCCTTTTATTTTGTGTCAAATAGCACTAACAAATATAAAATTAAAAAATATGTCTTACAAGTTAACTATTTAATAGGTCATGAACTATGAACATTTAATTATATTTTTATAAATAAAATCTAAAGTTTATTATTGTATTAGTATTATATTTTTGGATTTCTCAATTTCTCTCTTGCATATTGTTCTAAATGTCTTTTCTTAAGTTCTGAATTTTTTTTTTTTTTAGTATTACTATTATCATTAATTGTTTTTTTCCCCCTGGTGGTTGTTAGGTTGGGCAACTCTTGTCTGTGGTTAGACACGAGTGCTGAGTGCAGGCTGGAGGAAACAAACACAGCGACTGAGACAATCTTCTAATGAATCTGCCACTTGAAAATTGTGTGTGTGTGAATGAGTTCCTGGGAAATGAGTCAGTGGCAGATGTTTTTAATAAGAGCGTTAGGCGTGCAGAAGGCCGAAAATTAAACAGACGATCAGAACATCAGAACGTTTAGTTTGGGGGATGAACATGCAGCAGAGAGAGAGAGTGTGTGTGTGTGTGTACCTGTGCTCAGCAGCAGGTATAGAGAAGCCAGCCATGGGGCAGTTGTAGTAACGCTGAGCCATGAGGATTCCCGCCACAGTGTCCGTGCTGGAAAAGTTTACCAAGTGTGCGGCTCCGCCCAACGCGGCTGACTGTGCATGTGTGTGTAAAAGCAAAACAAAATAAAAACAAAAACAAAACAAGACATGGTGAGTCACATATGACAGAACACTAATAAAAGAACCACTGCAAGTAAAACATAATGCTTATAAAACAGTTTGAAGTTAAATATCCATGTAGCTGTGTCGGCCAAAACATGATATCAGTGCTAAAAAGTGTCTCACCTGGTTGAAAAAGTGAATTTTCAGATAGAATCATCGTTGTAAATATACATACACATTTATATTTTTAACAGATAAAAAGAAACACATTTGCTAAATACAATTTTATGCCCTTTGATGTCTGTAGTGTCCGGAACTTTTTTGAATTCAAATCTTTCAACGATCTTAACTGTCATTCAGATGAAACTCGGCCAATTTAGATTTGACATGAAAAGACATAAACCTGAAAAAGTGTATTATTATAAAATGGAAAAACTTGGTAAGATATTGCAACATGAATTTAACATGGTTACAGACACTACAGATTTTTTAAAAATTTAAGTAGCACTTTTTACAAGTCATATGCTTTTAGAAGCTTACACCAATTTTAGTATTAATACCCATAAAGAAATATGAATAATTTGCATTTTTAATTATTATTATTGTTTGAAGTGAGACAGTATAACTCTAAAACTAATAAAAATTAATATAAAATTCTCTCTCCAAAATGGCTGAAGTAAGCAACTTGAAATTTTTAAGGAAGTAAGATTGGCAACTTGCATGTTGCATAAACTTCAGAATTGGTTCCTTGGCCGGATGCGAAATCAGTACACAGACTAATACAATTTCACTGTTTATGTAAAAGGAAGTGCTTGTTAACAAAACCAGAGGTGGGAGGTAACCGAATATGTTTACTTTATTACTGTACTTAAGTACATATTTCACGTTTCTGTACTTTAATTGAGTAGTTTTATTAGAGGATTCTTTTTACTTGTACTCCACTCAAAGGTACAGCAAATATCTGTACTTAACTACATTTCTGCATGGCGCATTTTGCAAATTTGCCGGTCTTAAAGCTTAAAGTTAAAGGCAGAAGAAGATCCAGGCCTTGCTGATCTGGAGTACAAACTTTATTTGACGCTAACTCTCTAAGAGTTTCCCAATGTTACACTTTATTCATATCTACCATGGAAATATGACTAAATTGATCCATATGTATACATGTTTATTTTTATACACCATATATGAACTCGGGATGATTTATAAAAAAATAAAAAAAAGGGGGGGGGCCTCTCCGCTTGAGAATTCATCATCTCAGTTTGACATCATTACTCTTTTTGGCACAGACCATTAATCCACTCAACCACACGCCTGACAACACACTGACACCCTAACACGTCTTAATGACAACCGAGAGAGAGAGAGAGAGAGAGAGAGAGAGAGAGAGAGAGACAGCAAAAGGACATACACACAAAGCATGAGACTGAGAGAGACAGAGTGGGATAAAAGTAGAACCCGGAGACAGAGAAAGACAGAAATTGTGAACGTTAAAGAGAGAGAGAGAGAGAGAGAGAGAGAGAGATGGAGAGTGAGAAACAGGAGAACACAGACAGGGAAGAAGAAAGACACGAAACAGAGAGAATAATAAAGAGAGAGAGGAAGAGAGTCCGAGAGACTTTACACTCTCCAGTTCCTTGGCATCATGAGAAGCTTGTTTCCTTTTGTCTTAACTTCAGAAGAGAGAAAGAAAAAGAGATAGAACCGGAGAGACATAGTCAGTGAGAGAGACAGAGTGAGAGAAAGATGGAGAAAGAGCAAGGCTGGTGAAGGGAAGGCTGTTTAACACCTAAATGAGAACTAACTTGTTTCAGGCCAATCCCACAACATTAAATATAACTATAAACAGATAAAAAGCACAACGTAACACATCGCTCTTTGACGAATTACAAACACGCAACATTCGCTAGACTTGCGTTCCTGTAGAACGACGCACTGTGTGTAACTGATCTTTGGGATTACGCTCCCAGAGCCTTCAAACACAAGCAGCGCTGACAGGAAGTGTAGGACTGTGAAATCGAACAGCTAATCGATCGCAGGCGAAGCAATTATGAAAATTATGACAGTTCTGTGAGGCATCGCACTGCGAGATCAATAGACTCTGATCTGGGAGGACGTGTCTCATTGTCTGTCCTAACCCTGTGTCTCTGACCTGAGCTACTTATTGGCAGCTGAGCCAGACGCTCACGGACCTAAACACATGTTTAGATCTGAACCTTCGTTAAAGTGTCACAGAGATAAATAATAAAACCGGCAATTTATATTAACTTAGGTGTAAGTATGCGTGTTTGTGAATCGACCCCAGAATGCACCACAGCTGACTCCTACCTCCTGAGAGGAGACTCCTCTGTAGCCGAAATCGTGCAGCATGAACTCCAGTCCCTCCAAGCTTCCCGTCGTGGACTTCAGATACTTGGCGAGGATCTTTTTGAACTCCCGGGAGATGGTCGCCACGGTGATGGGGTACCACATTTGGACCAGCATAGTCTAACGGGACAAAGAGTACATGTGGCACATGAGTCAAGAACAGTGTGTACCTAAAATATAATGACTTAAAAGTTTAATCATCAACTGTCACCATGGACTTGCAGCGTGACTAAAACGAACTTAGACAAAGCTCAAAGGACGGAGGACTGGGAAAGAATGCGCTCATACAAAGGTCTAGGTAGGAAAAAAAAAAGAAAAAAAACTGACTGACAGATCAACAGACTGGCCAAACTAACCAACACACAGACTGACAACCAGATCGACAGATTCACCAGATCAAAGGATATTTAAATACAACAGACTGACAAATACATTAACTTATAGACAGACCAACAGACTAACAGACTGACAAATACATTAACGTATAGGGGCACTGGTGGCTCAGTGGTAGGTGTTTCGCCTGCCATGCGGAAGGCCCGGGTTCGTTTCCCAGCCAGTGCCCAAA
>JAQMYL010000016.1:19200852-19220234 GCA_030014365.1 Clarias pachynema | reverse complement strand
AAATTTAAATTTGTATATTTAATTTTAAGTTCATGAGCTCCACAATACAAACAAATGTAGAAATTTAAAACTTCCTAAACAATCTTCTTAAACATTTATTGCTTTTCCCCCCATAATATTTTCTTCCCTCAAAGCCCTGTTTACAACACAAAAAAACTTCCAATATTTCTGACCTGAATGCTTGCATTACCCCAGGGCGCGTGTCAAACCGCAGGTCCTGCACTACTCACTACCTACACATCATATCAGCTGGAGCCCTGTGGTAACCATGGTAACTAACTATTCCGCTGTAATACCGAGGGCGTCAGAGTGTGATTTGGAACAGGGCCCACGTCGGGACGCAGATTCGCGCTTTAATTTCGGTTTCGTTTCCTCGCTCCAGAAATGTTTCTTTTATTTTCAATTCCCCCATAGGGTCATTCTGAAGACTTGAGATTAATCCGCGGAATTAAAAGAAGAAAAAAAAAAATCCTTAACGCGTCCAACGAGAATAATTTTATCTGTACAATAACCATTAACAGTTGTAGAAACAGTGCGGCGCGTATATAGGTCGCTTTAAGGTAAGAACCTTACCTAGACAATATTTTCGTGCGTATTATTTATGTAAGACCCAAACACCATAAAAATATTGCTCTTTAAATACATAAAAAGACATTAAAATATTGTATTAATGGTAGAAGAGAATGACTTAATATATATTACACCACGTGCGTATAAACTGTTCTACTGTTTAAATTATATATATATATATATTAATGAGTTTTAACGCTTACCGTAAAACCCTGTAATCAAGCGCACAAACTTGTATCAATGCTAGGTGAAGCTAACGCTAAAGCGGGCCATTTAAAAGGAAATGAGCGTACAGGCTGGATGGGAAACGTGTAGATATTAACTCTATGAAACATTACGTGTTAAACATTACGTGATAGGTTTAATATAACGCACTTAAGGCCCCTAAGTAGAGGTACGACCATGAAAAATTACAACAAGGGCAAAGGAGAAACAGAACAGCATAGCAGGCTAGCTAATAACTGAGAGCACTATAACTGAGAATGTACAGGTTTGCGGTTTTCTGATGAAAAAGAAATGCAAATTATTGTTTAATTTTCTTCTAAGAAATTCTTACCTTGTATGAATCTGTCGCGAGTAAAAAATTATAATCCGAAGCTGCCATAGCTGAGCTGCGGTTAACGTGTCTATATATATATATATAAAAAAAAAAAGAATAAATAAAATAAATTGTTGTCCTGGTTCAAACCGGAGCCTGAAACAGAGAACGAGAATATCGAGAATATACTGTTCTGGAGTCGGGATGCGTCTGCGTGACTGTGTGCGTGAGTCTGAAAATAATCACGCTTTGAGACAGGAGGCGGAGTCGTGTGACGTAAGACGCGTTTGAGGGCACGTCTAACGTAAACGCTACGCAAGGGGCGTGGCGTGGCGACTAACCACCGTACAGACTACTAGAGGAGTGAACGGGGGAAGGGGTGTGGTTTCATCCGAATACAGTTTTAGAAATGGGCGGGGTCTGCCAAACCTGAAGATCGGGTTTAATGACGCACAGTAGCGCTCGATTGTGGAAGACGAGTTTCACTTTCCGTGAAATGAAGAGCGAAACTCTGGACCTGTGAACTTTCGAGCAAAGTCCTGTTGCCTGATTAAATCAGGAAAGCGAAAAAATAAGAGAGGGGGACGATTTAGTATTTGTTTTGAGTTAAATATTTATTTATAGATTGCATTGGTTTGTTTTCCTCCTTTACATGAGAGAGAGAATTAGGAGGAAGAGGAGAGACAAAGTCAACTTACTTTTTATATTTATAGTTTCTCACCTGATTCCGAACCAATGCTCAAAGTATGCCGCTCCCAAGGCCTAGTACACTACCTTTGACCATATATTTTTAAGGGGCCCTTAATTTAGCCCTCCTTGATTACCCAACCCCTTTACGACACCCATGTGGGACTTAATATTGGGCTTAATGTTTTGTGTGCATATATTCATTCATTCGCTCATCTTCTATAACTGGCGTAAAACCTGTGCCACAGTTGTGTGTGGATCGAATGGTCCGCTGTGGTCACCCCTCGATGGGAACAGCCTCAAGACTAACAGTGACATATAATCTAACATTTCAATACACATCCATATTTGCCTGGAGTATTGCTTATAAATTAGCACATTGGCCTCGCATCTCCGGGGTCGATGGTTCGTTTCCCGGTTCGGGTGTGTGCGCGTGGAGTTTGGCATGTTCTCCCTGTGCTAAGTATTCCAGTTTCCTCCTGGTCCAAAGACATGCAGATTAAGTTGATTGACCTTCCCAAATTGCCTGTTTTTTGGGTCCTGCATTGAATTGGCACCCTGTCCAGGGTGTACTCCGCCTTGTGCCCAAAGTCTCCTGGGATAGGCTCCAGGCTACAAAGCTCTTTCCGTGCTTTGTAGGTTACCTCTGAGTGTTTGGATTTCTTCCAACACTCCAAATACATGTTGTCCAAAGACCGTTTCACTGTGTCCCCTGCATTGTGCCCTGAGTTCCCTGGGATAGGTTTTAGTCCCCCCCTCCCCCGCCCCCGCCCCGTCACCCTATACAGGATAAGTGGTTTTAAAAATCAATAAATGTTCTTTCTGATAGGATTAACATTCTCATTCACTTGAAAAACAACATCTTGTACTTTTTAGTCACTGTTGAAATTGAAACACAGCCAACTCAGGGTCGTTAGCTCTAAATCTCTTACTGTCATTGCTCCAATAATGAACCCACTTTAAAAAAAAAAAACCCTTCTTAACAAGCTGTTCCAGACAGGTGACACACTTAATCACTTAGCATCCTACCATGCTCTGTGGTAAGCATAAATTGCTCAGCAGCTCAGGTTCACCACGAAGATGGTTATGCTGTGACAGGCATCTATTCATTGTTTTCCAGAAAAGCTTTTCTAACTGATCCTCTTCATCCTTTCATTTGCATTCACTTCCAGGACACAGGACACAAGGAATTGGACTGAGGATGAAAAGGAGGTAAATCCTACACTATGACTTTTACAGTCACAACACGTCAACCCGATTTGAAGAAAACCTTTTGGGAGATTCTTGGAGTGTTCGTTAATGTTTCTGTTATAGGAAATGACTTAACATGGTCTGACTTTCTGACTGACCAGAACAGTGTGTTAAGAAGTAAATGATTTATTCTAAATGGAAGTAAACACCCTTTTAGAGATGGTTTAAGGCCAGAGGGGTGGTGATTGGGAAAGCAGTTGGCATCTATGGGGTCATGCCAGCAGCATGATCATAGAGGATAATTTAATAAGTATTTACGCCATGTGAGAAGCCTTGAATATCCTTTCACTTTTGTTTCCCTCCCCTTATTGCCTTTTTGAGATAGCAGACACATTTCGCACACCTTAGCAAACATGTTGTGTAAATGAGGGACAAAGTACAAGAAAGATTAAATGGGTGTTGATCATGCACAGTGAGTCACTTTGAAAGCAGTTCAGTTAATGCAATCAGAAGGCTTAGTATGGTAATGCCATATTATTTACCCCAGATATGGAAGCCTGTTTCAACTCATTATTTCTTTTACTTACTTTTAATTACAGAACTTTTCTTTCTTTTGTGGCCTCCTTTAATGATTTGTGCTTTGGTGATCGGATAATATGTTATAAAACTATTATATTGCATAGTTACTTTCATTAATTGATCATTCCTAGAAAATAATTAACTGAGTGGTATGAAAATGTTTCAGTGAAACAGAACGATTCTCAGGAAAGAGCTTTGTGTGAAACAATGAACCCTCACTAAAAGTCTTTCACTTTTGTTTCAGCGCTCGCAATGTTGTGCATTTTAAAGGCTGATGCTCGAGACTGTAAATGCCGACCACAGGATCACCTACCCACCACAGTTTGGCCCTTGAACAAGATCCTTGCATCTTCCACTCTCGAGGTCGTGACACTCATTACTGTACAGTTGTGGTGCAATGAGCAAAAAAATTGTTTCCTTATTTTCTTGCCTCCACAATCCCGGCCTCTATCTTGGCTTATACTAATCATTCGGAGAGTTAGTTTCTGCCTCCATGTTTCCAAAACAAGCTAGTAGGCTGTTAATGGCTTAGTGACTCTTATTTAGACTGGTGATTCATCCAGTATGTATTAGTTCCCACATCGTCTCCAGTGTCCTTGCAATACTGAATAATGAATATCAGTAGTGCACTTACTATAGTTTCCTGTATTCCTTCCTTTACATAAAAACTTGAAGGCTTTCTAAAAACAGCAGAAGAGATAACTTTTAAAGGTTCCTCCAGTCAGACAAACCTAACAACCTAATCTCAAGCAAATGTTTTAGATGGTTTTTAGGTTTTACATTATTTAATTAATAAGGGGTATTAACTTTTTAAAACTTGAAGCACAGCTTCATAGGAATACATTCAGATGAAATAACTCTTTTCTTAGGAAAATAGTTATTTCAGGGATCTTTAAGGGTTTAGGGAACAATCAAACTTCTGAAATGCTCGGTGTGTCATCCTTTGTCATATGGAAACACAAGGTTATGCAAAACATGATCTTTAAGGGTTTCTTAAGGGATCATCGTCTTTGCATCCTTAAAATGTTCTGCTTGGTTCACTTACTGATACAGAAATTTACATTTGGCAAAAAATGTTCTTAAATTTTTTTAAGGGTTTAATGATAAATTATTATTTTTTAAGTGTTTTCTTACCCTTGAAATTTCTTTAAGGGTACTTTTGGGATTTGCTGAATAACGAAAGGTTCTTAAAATTTGGAAAAATTGTTCTACTTATAGGGAAACATTTAGGAGTTTTTAAAAGGTTTAGTAAATAATTAGGTTTTCTTACATTATCTTCTTCTTTAAACTTTTTAGGCAGCACAGTGGCATGGTGGTAGCCTCACATCTTCAGGGTTGAGGGTTTGATACCCGCCCGGGTATGTGTTGGGTTTTCTTTAGTATTTTGGTTTCCTCCCACATACAGATTAGGTTAATTGGCATTCCCAAATTGCCTGTAGTGTGTGCGCCCAGTGATGGATTAGCACCCTGTCCTTGGTGTACCCGGGAAAGGTTCCACACCCCCTGCGACCCTGTGCACAGGATAAACAGTAAAGAAGATGAATAATTGTATGAATCAAAATTTCTCATAGTAAAAAAAATATATACTAGACAAATGGCAGACGAAGTGTTATCAAAAAGTTTCAAGACTAGTTTTGTAACAGACCAACAGATGGCAGCACAAGTCAGTGTGCCAAAAGACATCATCCTGTGTACATCAGGAGCTGTGCAATTGGTGCTATTCTGACCATATGCATTACCACATGTTTTATTTCATCATATACAGCAAGTTTGAACAAAGAGTGAATGTGAAATTCTGTATGAAACTTGGCAAATCTTCCACAGAGACGTTTGACATGATTCAGCATATTTACAGCGATGCTGCAATGAGTCATTTGAGGTGTTTTGAGTGGCATGCATGCTTCAAGACTGGAAGAACATCAATGGAAGACGGCGAGAGATCAGGAAGACCCTTAACAAGCTCGACCCCTGAAAATGTTGAAACCATTCGGCAACTTGCGCATGATGATCGTCAGAGAACAATCCACATCATTACTGCCATTGTCAGTGAATCATACAGTCCAGGCAATCCTCACATGTGGTTTGAACATGCGTCGTGTTGCTGTCAAGTTCGACCCCAGGAGCAGAAGAAACATTACATCGAAGTCTGACAAGAGCTCCATCAGTGTGCTGTGGATGACCGGTCCTTCATGTCGAGGATCATTACCAGTGATGAAACTTTGGTGTCTGGGTACGACCCTGAGATGAAACAGTCTTCACAGTGGAAGAGCCCAACATCTTCATGACCAAAAAAGGCGAGGCAGGTCCTCAGCTTGACCATGCTCATTGTCTTTTCCGACATTCGCGGCATTGTGCATCGAGAATTCATCCCAAGGGGCCAAACCGTCAATAGCGAATTCTACTGCCAGGTTTTAAGATTTCTGAGGGAAGGATGTACGGCGGAAAAAAAAAAAAACAAAGCTTGTAGACAGAGATAATCTCGAAACGTTTTGATACCACCTTGTATATTGATAGCATTTTTAAAGAGTGTTTGACAAGGCACTCTTTCGCCGACGGAAACCCAGAATTGTACACTTTCTGTGTTTATAAAAGTAAACTTTAAAAGTTCATTGAATACCTGAGGGTTTTTAGCTTCTTATAACTTGGGCCACTTTATCATAAAGTTGCATACACAGACACAAATAAATAAAATAATAATAAATAAATAAATATATATCAGGTGCTGTTTAATTGTTTATTTGATAATTAAGGCTTCTTAGCTATTTCAAAGTGTTCTCTTTGAAGACCTTTGTGGTTTTGGAAACGTTCATGTATACACTTTTAGACAAAGGAAAAGGTTCTTCAAAGGTTTTTACGGGTTTAATGCGTAATTAAGGGGTTGTTTGTGTGTGTGTTCGACTTGACACACCTTTTCAACGGGAAACAATCAGGTGTACACACTTAGAAAACAAAGGGTTAAAGGTCTTTTTTTTTTTTTTTTCCAGGTTAACAGTAATGCATTTGAACTAAAAGCCGCACTAAAACGCCGCCTTGGATTAACGGAGAGCTGGAGCAGCTGTCGCGGAAACCACGTCAAAACGATCTCCACCTCCCCCACGGGCGATGCGGCTTCATCCCAAACTGCCTGCGATACCCTACATAGTGCGCTTAAATAAAGTACCTCATAATAGCTTTTACACCCGTCCGAGTGCACTAGATGTGCAACAGGGAAACGTTTGTAACTCAGCCAGGATGCACGGGTCGGATTCTAAAGAGCTCTTCACTTGCTGTATATGTGCACTACAAAGGAGACCGCGCCTGCGCTCTGGCTAGTGAAGGTGGTGCCTGGTGTGTGGATTTGGGACGCGCCCTGAGTTTCAGGACCACGGTCAGCGCCCATAGAGGCTTTTTTTTTTTTCCTCCATCGGTAAGTGACCAACGCCAAAGAGCAGCTGGAAGAAGAGGAGAGAGTGAGTGTGTGTGTGAGAGAGAGAGACAGACACATACAGAGAGAGAGAGAGAGAGAGAGAGAGAGATCTGTTCATCACAAATAATAATATAGAAATAATAATAATAATAATAAAAAAAAGCTTTACATCGTTTGTAAGGTATAGAAGCAAATACGGAAGAAAAGAAAAGAAAAACCAGAAGCAACAGTTACTCGGAGCGACTCTACAGGCTGCCTGATCAAGGGTTTTTTTTTTTTTTTAACAGGAAATTTCATGAAGAGAAGTTTGAAGCTTTGATGGAACATCAAGTCGTCGCACTTCTTTCCCGTCCGCGCCGGCGCGTCTCCGTCCCCGCGTAATCTCTCCCCTTTCTTCTTATTATTTTTCTTCTTCTTCTTCTTCTTTTTTTTTTTTGGGAGGGTGACATTTAGGCGACCCGTGACTCCGAGCCAAGATGCTGGACCCGTCCTCGAGCGAGGAGGAAGACGAGGTGGTGGAGGAAGAGCGCAAAGCGGCGGCGGCAGCGGCGGCGGCCGTGGCGGCTCCAAAGNNNAGCGCGCGGGTCTCGGCACAGAGAGCCGGCAGCGCGGGCGGCTTGCAGCCCGGCCGCGGCGCGCACGCGCGGCCCTCCAGCCCCGGACCCGCGGCCACCGGCGACAAGGACAAGGACGACGTGGAGAAGATGCACAGAGAGGAAGAGGAGAGAAAGAAGAGGCTGCAGCTCTACGTCTTCGTCATGCGCTGCATCGCGTACCCGTTCAACGCCAAGCAGCCCACGGACATGGCGAGGCGGCAGCAGAAGGTAAGAAACCCTCGCCGAGTTCAAACAAAAAAAACAAACAAACAAAAACAAAAAAGGCTCACACAGCAACAGATTGTTGAGAAAAATCTGGAAGGTGACATATCTTCCGATTCTGATCACTTTTACCAAACATGTATAAAAGTAAACTCCAACAAGTGGACAAACATCATTAAAAAAAAATAAAAAAAAACTTTACAATGGACACATCAGTGTTTGAGCATTTTATAAATGTTTCTCTGCTGGGAGGATATCCTGTGCATATGTAGAAATGTTATAACTGCTTATATGTTTAGAGAAACATCCTGTAAACATTCCCAAGCCTCATGAATGGTTATGACATGGGGTTATGAAATCCTTATAAAGGCTTATAGTGGGTCGAGAAACATCCTGTAAACACACCTGACGCCTCACATCATAACATCATGTAACTGTGACGAAGCCTTATGAATGCTTATAATAAAGGCGAAAGTAATATATTCATAACTATGTTGAAGCTGTAAATGAATGTTTATATATTCAGTAAGAATACTGAAATCTTATGAACGCTTATAGAAGGTGAAGAAACATCCTGTAATCACACCAAAGCCTTTAGAATGCTTATAATAGGGATGGAGAAATATCCTATAATGCCTTGATGAAGCCTTTTGATTGCTTATAATAAATGGAAAAGTAATAAAGAAGCTTTATGAATGTCTTTATACACAGGGGTGTGTGGGGTGGGGGGGGGGACATAGCAAAGCTTCAAGAACGCTTCTAAAAGGTGAAGAAAAGTATGCATACTGAAGTATTCTGAAGCATTACGAATGCTTACTGGGTGTGGAAAACAACCCTATAACCACGGTAATGATTATACAAAGTGGAGAAACATCCTGTTGAAGCTCACTCTGCAGAAGAAACCAGTTGGTTTTGTACCTCGTGTATCTAATGTCTGTCATTCTGTTGCTGAGTGAGATTTTGAGCCAGGAAAAAGATTTTAGTCAAAAAAAAAAAGAAAAAAATCCAGCCCAGTGTGGCTTCATCAGTCCTTTCAGTGTATCGATCTCATCAGGGATGGGCGCTGCAATCAGATAAAGCACGATTAAACCTTTCCACCCCGATGATTGTGGTTAGGGAAGCGCACGAAACGAGGACAAGATCAGATTCTGTTTTGATGCGATTTCATTTTTTTCATTGTAATATCCTGTTATATGTGACATTTCGATTAGATTTAGTGGAATTGGCATCCACTTGGCATTCTTGCCCCCATATTTCCATCTCCAGCTGTGTATTATCATACTGGTCACGAAGATGTTGATTTTTGCACAATAATTACAACTTACAAAAAGAAATTTGTAAAGCAATAACATAGTATCAAATGATGCAAAATTGTCTGTGAGGAAATGGTTGTTTAGCAGTTTTGAAAAAAAAAAAAAAAAACTCTCCAGTTAGAACGTCTTCAAGGTGGAAGGTTTCGGTTTCTTGGTAACATGACAAGTTTTATTAACTTCAAGAAACAGCAACAAGACAGGCTGCTGAGGGAACGACAGCTGTGATAAAGCAAGTGATAACAGGAACTGACTTGTGACTTTCACAGAAATCTAAGTAGAAAATTGTCAGGGATTGCAAACTGATATGGGATGAACAAGTCTAACCGGAAATCCTTTTTCATTACAACGTTGTCTTGTCTGTAAAAAAAAAGTGGTACCAACTGGCTCTTTATTGAGCATACTTCTTTTTTCTCCAGTGAGATCTGGACTGTTGTTTTTTCTTTTCTTTTTTTTCTGTTTCTCACCATTGTGTTCAAGAAACAGCACCAGCGTGCCACTAGACGTTCTGGGAAGGCTTCAGTTGCAAAAATGCATGCAGTGAAGTGATGGGATCCCATCTGCTGAAAGCAATACTGGTCTGCTCCTTTAGAACAATGCTGATACCCGGTGAGACCGTACATAATGGAGTGCATAGAATGGGAAGGGCTAGGCTGGGACTATTGATTCGGCAGATGTTTAATGGGATTGCTTTCATAGCTTGAACGTGTACAATTGTAAAACAATAATAATGATTTTTCTTTTTTCAAAAAGCATTATTTCCACATATAAATTGATCTTAAAAGGATTCCCTTCACTGACACGTCAGTCTAATGGCCTGCATTTAGTCTAACAACATTAAAGGCTAATTCCCGGCGGTGAAAGAAACTCGAGGCAACGTGATACGTCGTAGAGAACTCCATCTATAACAGGCATAGGATGAAATGCACTAGATTCTGTGGCGATGAAAGCAACTCTAGCAGATCTAAATGGATGAGCGTTATCTTCCAGCAGGATCAAGTTGGTTAATTTATTTAGAGTTTATCGTGGAGGTAGTCATCATATGCACGTCCTCTATCCCGCCTGTTGATTATTATCCCAACAAATCGGTTCAAAAAGCGAAACGCTTCGCTGCGACGCTGAACGTTTGTTAACTTGGAGAAAACAAGGCTGTTATCTCAGACTCAGCGCTCACCTGGGATTCCTGCTGGCTTGTTTTCTTGACGCTTTTGTCTTGGGAAAATATAAAGAGGCCCTGTGGGAGTTGCTGAGTCTGGGGATTCGTCGGGGGGAGCCGTACATGTCGGAGCAGCTGCGATGTAGCTTTGGTCATGCATGATTTATTTACGGGTAGTGTGGCAGATTTATTTAATTTTATTGATCTGGTCAGCCTTTATGGTCGGCTAGAAATCCAAGCAAAGGATTGATAAGGTCCAGATACATAGTAATAAAATAATGGTGTTTGCACTTTTGATGAGCATTGACTCTGAAAGGGTCAATATAGTGGATAAACACATATGTATTTAACTAACTATATTTAATTTCCTTTGATTGCATAGTTGACTTGACATGTTTAGGTGTCACTAGCACCAGCCAATATCTGGTCCACTATTCGAATTTAAACCAATCGGAAACAAGCGCAAATTCCAGTGAGTAGTCATAAAAGTAAAACATTCCTGCTGTTTGCATCTCTATTTAAAATGCATCACATGTTTAACCTAAGTATTGCATTATTTTCAGTTATACTGCCACTTACTAGTCCTGTAGCAAGTCTCTTGTATTATGACCTGCCTTTAGCTGAATTATTAAAATAAATGCATGTGACCGAAAAAAAACTTCAACAAGTGAGCAACCTGTAGGACCAATAAATTTTTTCTGTTATATCTGTTATAGTACTTTTCAACCTATGACCTCTGGCATAAATGGTCATAAAGCTGGTGCTGGTTTAGTTCAAGAAGAGAAGTGAAATGGAAGAATAGAAACTAGTTGAGAAAACAAACAAACAAGAAAAATAAAAATGAAAAGAAATCAGGACGAGAAAAGAAACTAAAATGCAAGAAGAGAAAAGTAGAGAAGACGAATGGAAGGGAGCAATTAGAGAAGAGTAAAATACAAAGAAAAGTGAAGAGGAAATGAGAGAAACAAACTTAAGGAGAGAAGATGAACAGAAAAGAGAAGAGAAATGAGAAAAGAGGAGAGGATAAAAAACATGAGACAATAAGATGAGTACAGAAGGTAAGAGAAAAGAAGAAAAGCAAAATGAAAAATTACGTGGCCGTCACTTATCACTCCTACTGTACAGTATACTGTATGTGCTTGTTAAAGATCTCATTCTAGGTATAGCCTCCTCACTTTCTGGCAACAGTTTAGGGAAGAACTTCCAATGCTGTGGTGGTCAGGTGTCCTCAAACATTTGGTTTCAATACCAGATTTTAGTGTGCTGGTTATGTTATCCCTGGTCTCCATCACAGAAACGAATGACAGAAACGGTTTGTTCCGGTTCTATGATTCACTAGACCATAAACTAATCTCCCTATCACCTTCGACTCACCCGGATTTCCTCCTCCCTCTTGTTTCCATATCATTTAATCCACCACCATGATCCAAAGTGACCCTGAGACATGTTTGTCTTGACCTGTCTGTCCTTAATCACACAACGTGCTTTGTGCCTTTGTGTTTTATAGCACCCAATAATGCTAGATTACTTTGTGTGAGTTCAGTTCCACGACAAAAGTACCAGTTTCTTGGCCAATTATGGTGCAATAAAACAGCTGGGGTGGAAGTCTGGAGCTTTTGACATTGCGGGTGTGGGATGATAAGAAAGCAAGCAGTTCAGCTTACCAGACTGACAAAGGTGAAGAGATTATTAAGCCGGTGTGCAAAAAAAAAAAAAAAAAGTTTTTTTTTCCCTTTGGTTAATGGTAGTTAAAGGGGACTAATTATGCACATTAATCATTTTTATACTTCCAGTGTATAAACAATTTTTGTAAAGGAGCTAATTTGATTTTCCTATTGATGTGACATCATGCAAGAACTGACTTGTTGCTCTGATCTGCTGTTCTCTGGCCGGGCGTGGCTCAGCACGTAGCTCATGTACGTAAACACTTGAACGGCGAACAAGAAGAATGAAACGGCTGGATTTTGAGATATAAAAACATTTGATCTGATAGGCATTTCAGCTGTTATATTTTAAAAGCATTCCTATTGGAATTGGTTTCAAATTTAAAAGTGTCACTTTCCTATTAAAGTCCAAGGTCTTACAGAGGCTTTTTTATTCTTTTTTTTTCTTTTCTTTAAAGTTAATATTGAATTGTTCTTACTGGGAAATCAGAAAACCCTTCATCCTAAAGACGTGTGTCGGTAAACATAAAAAGCCACGGATTAATATCTAACCGCGACTAAAACGGTGACACTGGAGACTTCTTTCATAAACACTAACTAAACATCTCCTTAGAGAAAACGGCAGCGTATCAACAAACACACACCTTCTTGAATCCGTTTATGTGGAACGTGTACCGTACAGAACTTTGGGTTACTGTAGTAGCGAGGACATGTTAGAACAAGAGCATTAGCTGTCCATCCTTGGACCAATCAGATTTGAGAATTCAGGAGATTAGCAGATTAGGCAGTAGTATGGGGCTTTTATATAACTAACATTTCAACTTTTTACATTTACAATTAATCATTTTGGATTCCCATTTTAGCCAGATTACTCTAGAGTTATATTTATATTAGTGCTGTGAATCGATTAAAATTTTTTTGTTGTTGTTGATCAAAGTCTTTTTTATTGGAAATTTACGTATACATACATACATTGTACACAATTTTTTTTATAACCCCACAAAAGAATCAACAAAAAACAAACAACAACAACAAAAAAGCTAAACTAAAAAAAAAATTTAAAAAAAGGAAAAAAAAATAATAATAAATTACACATCAAACAGAAAAGGAATCGAAGGAAGTATTAGAAACGGAGACTAAAAAAGGAATCTTTTATTACAGATCCAATTGATCTGCATCTATATTTTCAAAATGGCTTATAAATGGTTGCCAGGCATCATAAAATTCCTGAGTCGATCCCTTTATAAAATAGCGAATCTTTTCTAGATGGAGAAAATACAAGACCTCTTTAATCCAGTGAGCACCCACTGGTGGCGACGACTCCTTCCACTTAAACAGGATCAGTCTCCTAGCGAGAAAGGAGCTAAAGGCGATCATATTGGCTTGGCGTCATTCAAGCGGGCACCACTTGAGTCAACACCAAAAAGTGCAATAAATGGGGATGGTTGTAATGGTATTTGGCATATTCGATTACAATTTTTAATCTAGTTAATCACAGTCATAGTCACGATTAATCGCAATATTAAAATACTCAGATTTACTTGCACTGGCTGGGTAGTATGGGGTGTGGCAAACCTGGCTTGAACTCAGAACCTGGATCCTCAGATCCAAAAACCAACAACCTAGAGCCTTAGCTGCCTGAGCCACCACATCGACTTACATTTAATGGATCCTTGTAAAAATAGTTCCACTTGAAGGTAGCTCGAGCACACTTTGGTTTTATCCAAAGCTTTTTGTAATGAAACTTGCCATTCAGTACACCTGGTGATGTTTCCTCAGTCTTACTATTCGTGTTAAACGTGCCATTATCACACAGCCGGGTAACCGCACTGCGAGTATGGGAACCCATTAGGGTCAAACTTGGTCATATGATTAATTTACGTAAAAAAATAGTAATTTGTAATTAATCACATGCGTTAACGCATTAATAATGACAGCCCTAATATAAATTGAATTTAATTACATTTAAGTGTAATATTTTTTAATTCACATTTCAGCAAGATTAATCAAGAGGTATATTTGTGCCACATTTAGATGTGTAAGGATTTTGAATGAAATTTAGAAATGTTTCATCTTAGCGTTTAAATCATCAAAAATAAGAGACATTGTGTCGGAAATCGTGGGGCTGTCGAGCTCTGACCATTCTGATCTTTCTTAGTTTCCTTCCCGTTTTAGAAAGTATAATGAAACCCGGAGCATCATTTCAGTGGGAATGAACCCAATGGATCGTTTCATTTTTTTTTTTTTTTCCTGTCTACAATTAGAATCCACTATAACATTCAAAACCGAGCCGCAGCCATTTATTATCTGTTTGATGAGATATGCTAATCAGGCAACTTCAAAGAGGACGAGGCGATCAGGGAGAC
This sequence comes from Clarias pachynema, assembly GCA_030014365.1. NCBI lineage: Eukaryota > Metazoa > Chordata > Actinopteri > Siluriformes > Clariidae > Clarias > Clarias pachynema. Next base: position 19,205,949 of record JAQMYL010000016.1, on the reverse strand, counting down.
ACGAAGCGCTAACGGCGTTCTGGTGAAATCGCCTAAGAGAGCGCTGAAGGATCCGGACGCTCCGAGGGAAAGACAGGGTTCTTGTGTGAACAGAACTGTCGAGCTGGATGCAGGTGAGAAGGTCAAACATCTGTGTGCTGTTTCTCCAGGACAAATCCGCTCCATCCCCCGACACACAGACTCTCCTGTGAAGAGAGAGACAGAGAGAGACAGAGTGGGGGGAAGAGACTGGAAAGAATTACACTGTGATTTTAGTGATATAATGGCGGTGACGTCTGTTCACTTCAGTCTGTCAATCTTATTCATTCTGTTTTATTGTTCAGCTGCAGAAATCTCTTCCCTTATTTCCTCCTTTATTTTTCTTTGCTTCTTTACATTCCCTCCTCTTCTTCTCTGTAATTCTGCTTCTCTTCTCTTTCGTTTTCTTCTATTCTCTTCTCTTATTTCCTTCTTCATTTTTCTTTTCCTATGTTGTCTTCTCTTCTCATTTTTTTCTTTTCATATCTTTTATTCTTATCTAATCTTCTCGCGTTTCATTTCCTTTTCTCTTCTTTCTTTCAGTTCTTTCTTTTATTTTTTACTTCTTTCTCTTCTTTTATTCTCGCTGTCATTTTTTATTTTTATTTTCTTCTTCGTTATCTACTCAACTCTTCTCTTATCATCTCATCTATTATTTTTATTCTTCTCTTCTCTCATTTCTTTTTTCTATGATTTCCTCTTTGCTTTTCCTTTAATCTTTTCCTCTTCTCTAAATCCTCTCTTCTTTTTTCATTCTTCATTTTTCTGTTGCAATTTTCTTTTTTTTCTCGTCTATTTTCTCTTCTTTTTGTTTCTTTTATTCCCTATTTAATGTTTCATTTTTTTTTCTCTTCTCTTCTCTTCTTGTCTCATTTTTTATTTTTGCTCCTCTCCTCTTCTCTCCTGTTTTCTTCTTTTGTATGAAATTTAATTACATTCATATAAAAAAAGGAAACAAACAAACAAAAAATGCAGCAGGAAAAGTCTATACAAAACAAAAAAAACAGCTTCGGCTTTAAGCCACATTACTTTAACACACCTTCCCAGAATGAATAAGGAGTCAAGACTCTTGCCTCTTTAAACCTAGACAGCACGTGAGAGAAAACTAGCTTCGTCGGATGTTTACTGTGGAGATCAGAAGAGACAGAATTATGATAAGAAGCTTAATGAGTTAATAAGCCTCGTGCTCGGTGTTGGTCTCCGTACCCACCTTCACCGCGACCGGGATCAAGAGCTTAATGAAGATTGATGAAATCAGCTGTCTCTTCTGACATTGTGTCGCCCTTGTCACGATGTCCTCATACATCATTGCGTTCATGGCAAAATGTCAGTTTGATGAAAATGCTGAACTTTGGCAAAAATTGCGAACACATGGCTGGCATTAGGCTGGTACGGGCGAAGGGAGCTGTTGAAAAGATGCACAGCTGGTCTGAGCATTCTTTGTGTGTGTATCTGTGTGTGTGTGTGTGTACGCTTCATAAAAATCACACTTGCATTATTAGCCCACGGGCTCAGAGCAATAAAACTGCGGCAGTAAACAGTTGGGTATGTCGATGTCGTTTATGGGAAAAGCCCACAGCAGTTCTTCTAATGTGTGCGCTTCTAACAGGAGCAGAGTTATAGCGAGAAATGTGAGAAGCTTGACTTCTTGGAATTAAAAATTAACACTGTGTCTGATCTAACACGGTGCGATTCAAGCGTTTGGATTGTTTGCATATACATCTCTTTGCGTTGTTGGAAACCAAGACGCACCGATGCCCTGTTCAAATCGAACCGGGACTTGGCCGTCTCATGAGCGGAAGAATGGAGTAAAACCGGTTGACATCCAGCGCAGTACGGTACAGAGACTTTTAGCCAGGGGAAATAATTTGAACAGTTCAAACGTTGTGAACATTCAGCGAGTGGAACGGCTGATCCTTGAAAATCAACAGTTAATTTGTCCCAGACTTGCGCAAGACACACATCTGTCTGTGGGAACTGTACACACAATCCTTCACCAACACCACTCGCACGTTACAGGAACTCGGCTTGGAGTTATCGCCAAATCCACCGCACAGTTCTTATCTCACTCAGAGGCATTCCCAGATGATTCATGATTGAAGGAGTTCCTGGGAGGCCGGCGTTTTCAGGCGTGAAGCAGGCAATCAGATCACGGCTCTGGCGGATTTTATAGAGAAATAAATGGAGATTTTACTCTCATAACTGTGTTTTGTCATTCTGCACAATCAAAAGTCCCACTTTGACTTGAACGGCCCTCGTAGATATTTTTTTTATACCACAGATCTCTCCGTTCTTGATTAACCTCCTGTCATATCAGCAGCCAGGTTGTTATATTCCTAATGGCAGATGCTCCACAAAAAAAAAAGCATTTTCAAAATTGCTAAAACATTAAAGCACATCCACAGAACGAGAATCACTTTTATACACAAACCTTAAACAATTTTCACTTAGTTAGGCACAGCTTTCAGATCTGTATCAGACTTTTTTTGCACAAATTTTAAACACATCCTGCATGGTGGTGCTCTTTGATGTAAAATGGCCACAATGGGTAAAACACAGCTGGAAAACACAGTGCTCTCACACACACACACACACACACACACACACACACACACACACACACACACACACACATGTGTTCAATCAGTGGTCGGGGTCGAGTCTAATTAGTAAACAGGAAATAAGCCAGTTCAAATGGCATCACTGCGAGGGGGGTTAATGGGTGATGGACACCTGAAAGGGGGGGGGGGGGGGTGACACCAAAACTGACTGTGCTCAGCTGGGTTCAGTCACATAAAGAGGGCAAAATAATTGATGAACATGCCATTATAGAAGTGCCTGACCTGTGTGGTGGCAGTCTGACCCCGTGGACAGCCATCAGCAGTTATCAGGTTCTCCATCGCTATGTTATATTAGGGTCATACGCCAACATTTCTGGTTCATAATGTTGTCATTTGGGCCAATGTGAGATTTTTTTGAAAAAAAAAAAAAAAGACTTTTCTGAGTAGTTTTACTGCACCAAACTTTTTACTATTACTTGAGTAGATTTGCGAAGAAGAAACGCTACTCTTACTCTATTCGGCTACACTCGACTCGTTACTTTTCTGACCATTTACTGTATTCTACACATTAGATATTCTTTATTTTTGCCAGACGTGTGAAGACGTAGCAACAATAACGACATTTAGTCAAATGACCAAACAGAAATGCTGCGGGTAAAAAAAAAACTTTAATCCATGGTAGACAGTGAAGGAAACATGTCGCGGTTAGTTTAGCTGTTTTATTTAATGTTGCAATGTTAAAATACATAATTAGCAAATAAGCTAGAGGCTAAAAAATATAAGTTTCTTACATTTGTTCTACTGGACACAGTTTATGTTCTAATGTTATTTTCTATCTGCTGAGTCTTAAAGGGCAACTGAATATACTGTACATTATATCTTACACTGGAAATAGTTTACACTGTTCAAACATACGCATGTTACCTACAGTAGGGATTTGTTTCAAAAGCCTTATGTTGTGAAAAAATGAGAGTAGGAAATTTGTGCTTCTTATTCCTTAATTTTCTATTTTGTAAAGATATTTAGTTTTATTCGTTTATTTTATTACATTTATTTCATTTATTTTACTATTTGGAAATGTCAGAATTTGATTATTTACAGTATTACATTATTTCATTATTTTGTCTGGCTGCTTATATAATTGCAAAAAAATAAAAAATAAATCGGACATTACGATGAAACAGTTACTCAGTACTTGAGTATCTTTTTCACCGAATTCTTTTTTACTCTTACTTGAGCAATATTTTGGATGACTACTTTTTACTTCTACTTGAGTAATATTATTTTGAACTACAGCTACTCATACTTGAGTACAATTTTTGGCTACTCTACCCACCTCTGCATCATGGTCTAAAAGTATGTGAGTTGGTTTATCAATAATCGTCATTTAAAAGACATACCCTCAATCCTTCCTAAATCTGGTTGATTGATTTTTGTTTTTGAGTTTGGTGTTGAAAGTTTTATGATCGAAGTACACAAACTCAATACTCAATAAAAGCACTACAAACTAAAAATGTACTCCACAACAAGTTGTAATTCTAAGTACGTGATCTAAAGTGTACTTTAAGTGCAATAGCACAAGCTATCCTCCAAGAAATTGAATTTTCTGGACACCCATCCATCCCAGTTAGTGATAAACAGCATTTTAAACACAATTCAAGTTGATAACACAAATGTGCAAGTCTAGTAGAAATTGACAGCGAAACGATTTGACATTAATTAAATGAACGTTGGGTTGCATTGTTAGCCTCTGCCATTACTTCAGTAGCTTAGCTAGCTAGTTGCTCCCATTGCTACCCTGTATAATGCTGGTAGTCTATACGATTAAAAAACAGGCATACTGTATGCATACAGAATAACAATAAGGTTAAAGGACAAACCAAAACATTATAATAATAGGCTTGTTAATAAACAACTTGGTTATTGGCGTGAAACACAATCCAAATTCATAAGAGTCCACAATTGTTTAGCTTTGTTAGCGAGATCGCTTCCAATCTGAAATGGATCCGAAAGAAGCTGCAGCCCAGAGACCAAGTGGACAGGATCCGCTGCCGTCCAATCACTATGGCCCGTTAATTAATCATCTCTGTAAACTTGGACCGGTGGAATTGTTTTGTTCCTGTACTTCTCATTTGGGGTGCAGCTCAGTTGTGATATGGACTGAGCAACGCCATAAACGCTTATGTTTAACGCTTATGTTTAGTGATCGCTAGCAGAAAAAGTGGCTATTTAAAACGTATGAAGTAAAAGTACAGGATTTTTATCAAAACATGCATAGAGTAGAAGTGAAAAGTATCAAGTACAGATACCCAGAAAAAAGATACGGAGTAGTTGTACTTACAGTATGTACTTGTCAAAGCTGCTGAAACCCTTATACCCTGGAACATCTATTCTAGTCAATGGATGTGACATGTGATGACATTATTGTGGACTCTTTTTCAAGCTGGATTCGGCACACCAAAGGATTCCTTCCCAGCTGTCTAGCAAAGGAGAACATTGCTTTTGATGTACTTGTAGA
>JAQMYL010000016.1:19195852-19198352 GCA_030014365.1 Clarias pachynema | reverse complement strand
GCTGGAGAAGGACCCTATGTTTCAGTTTTTTTTTTTTCCGAATCCTCCTGGGCAAGAAAACTGTAAACCAGGGCCTGTATTCACTAAGTGTCTCAGAATCACTCCTAGGAATCACGCTCAAAGTTAATTTAGGACTGAAAATATTCCTAGCTCAGAGTAGGACTGCTTCTAGGAAAGCATGAGACGTCACTGTTTATGACACTGAGAGCCGCAAAAGTAGGCTTCACATTATAGTGTGTGTGTTGTAGCTTGGACATGTTTTTGTACAGTGGTACCTCGGCATTCGAACGCCCCACCATGCGAATTTTCACCTTAAGAACTAAAATTTCGCAAGCAATTTGCCTCGGCGTGCAAAGCATTTTTGGCATTCGAGCGTGTACATTGCATGTACATCCGATTGTGCCTATGTCCAGTAACCGATCAGAACTTGTTTGCATCAGAGTAAGCCAAGCGAAGCGTGTTTATAAATTAATTACATTTTTTTTTGCATTTTGTGTAATATTTAGTGAAGACATAGCACCCAAGAATGTTAGCAATGCCGCTAGCAAGAAGAAAAGGTAGCTTTCAGTTTTTGAAAAACTTTCAGTTTTTTTTTAAAGCAGCCAGTGATTGAGGTTAATTGAGGTGTTTATTTCATATATTACTTAATTTAAATCTATTTTCTAAATGTTTTGATTGATTTTATATGGTTTCGCAAAAATATGATTACATTGAAATATGAAATTGCTAAAATTGATAATATTTTTGGATGTCTGGAAAGGAATATCTGCGTTTACATTATTTCCTATAAGGAAATAAGTTTCACGATACGAAATTTTGCCTTAAGAAGTCACCTCAAGAATGGATTAAATTCGTACACCGAGGTACCGCTGTAGTTTTAAACGGTGGATTAGCGAAATGGTGAAATCAGCCAGTTGTCTGTAAGATTTATGCACATAGACAAAACTTATTGATGTGTAACTCGGCTGCATGAAGTTATCCTGTCCAGACTGCTCCGATCACAAAACGTTTCAAGCCGCTATAATAGAGCTACGTATGACTCATGATCCGATCAAAATGGTTTCGTAAGAAAGCAAAACTAAGAAAGCGAAACTGGAGAAACTAAGAAAGTGAAATAAGAAAGCGAAACTGGAGACCGTTTTGCTTGCGGACGAGGAACTAGTGAAATGTAAAGAAATAATTTAAGAAAAATTCTGTCCTACTTTCATGTATGGAGATAAAAAGTAGAAGATTCTTAGTAAATACGGTCCCAGATCTAGATTTTTTTGTACACTTTCTACCAAATACCGTATATCGTCAAAACATTATACAAGTTTAAACGAGGAGATAAAAGAACAAGAAAGGACTCCATCTGACGCGCTGCATCGCCTCCATCAATATGGAAGAGCCGACAGAAATGTGGTTGAGCTGAATGACCAAAAATATCAAAGCATTAAATCTAACTAGACAAGCATCTAGCGCTAACCATTTGATTAGTGTATAGCCATGCTAACAACGATGCAGAGATTTCCAGCTTAGACAGCGCTAATGTTTGTCGTTTTTGTCTTTGCTAATCTATAAATCAATAGAAGTTATAAATGTACTAATGAAAAAGAAAAACACCTGAGGATTAGGAGATTTTATACAGATTTAAATCATTCAGGACAAACCACGGTGCACAAGCCAGTCCTCCATCACCCTGTGAGCAGAACACCGCAGACGATGGCAGGTTCAGGATGGAGAGCGGCGTGACACACCAGTTCACCGTGACCCGTTCTGTAATTAGGGCTTCTCCAAACCCAGCCTGAGTGAGAGTGACTCAGTGGATGTGTGTGCAGCTGAGAACGTGGACTCACACAATAATAGGCAGGTTTGGGAAATGGGTTTCGAGTGGGTCTGAGTCTGCTCACGGTGTGTTTTTCATGCTCTGGCAGAGTTACGGTCTGACATAAAGTAGGAAATAGAGCAGAGACATAGCACCTACTGTAACCAGATCAACACGACCTCTTAACTTGATCAAAAGTGATCTATTTCAGTCCAAGTTTATAACCTTATATCTGTATTTAGGTAACCTGCCTGCCTTTGTCTGTCTGTCTGTCTGCATGTTTGTTTATCTGTCTCACTGTCTGTCTGTTTGGTTGTCTGTCTGTCTCTCTCATTGTTTAAGTAATTATGCCTGCTTGTCTCTGCCTGTGTGTGTTTGTCTGTATGTCTTTCTGCCTGCCTGCCTGTAATCTTTCTACTTGTCTCTGCCTGTTAGGTTTTCTTTTGATCTATCAGTCTGTTACATTTCCTGTCTGTCTTACTGAGAGACAGAGGCTGGTTAGGTTATTTGTCTGTACGTCTGGTGGGGTATCTATCTATCTATCTATCTATCTATCTATCTATCTATCTATCTATCTATCTGTTTGTCTGTCTGTCTGTCTGACTATATGCTTTGGAAGTTATCTATCTATCTATCTATCTATCTATCTATCTATCTATCTATCTATCTATCTATCTATCTGTCTGTCTGTCTGTC
>JAQMYL010000016.1:19140026-19154997 GCA_030014365.1 Clarias pachynema | reverse complement strand
TAGAATGTAGAAAATAAATCACTAAACAAAAACAAAGAAATCTGCAAGTGTTCTAAAACTTTTGAACGGTAGTGTACATCAAAATAAAGACCTATCCTGAGTGAAAACCTTCTCCAGAGTGCTCAGGATCTCAGGCTGGCACGACGGTTTACAGTTCGACAAGACAATCACCCGAAGTGTACCGCCAAGGAAAAAGAGCCGTGGCTTTATAACAACTCTGTGAAAGACCTGGAGCGGCCCAGCTAGAGTCTCTAGCATCTCTGGAGAGATCTGAAAATGGCCGTGCACCGACATCACCCCAAGCAGAGTGGAAGAAAGCTGTGTCAAGCTTGTAGCATCATTCAGGAGTAGACTTGATGCCATCATTGCTTCCAAAGCTGCTTTAACGAAGAACTTGTGATGAATGTATATATACAGTAAATTAGTTATTTCAGGCTTTATTGTTTTATAAATAATTTTAAAAAACACTCTTCTTTCAAAAGGCAAGCAGGGATGCAAAAAGGCAGGAGAGAGCAATAAGGATTGTGATATTCTGTCTAAAACTTTAAATAATTAGCGATGGCTAGTTTTTCGATGTCTTTTTGTGTTCCTTCCAAAACCAAGTATAAACAATGTGCCGCTTTGTGTTTATTCCATCTGTGATTAAAAATTAATTCTTAATTACCAACCTAGTACTTTAATTAACATCTCTGTGGGAGTTAATTGGTAAAATTCAGAAGTCAGACTGCAGGCTTGCTTCCAGTATTTTTCACCTTGGAGGCTTGACTTGATTATCAATATGTTCTGATCAACTATCTACTGTTATCAGGTGTTATAATCAACATTTAGGAAAACATCGAATAATTAAGCCATATCACACAAGAAGGTCGTGCTGTTGTGCTAAATATCGGCACGGCTGTGATGCGGCCATAGGCATAACAAGAAGACCTTGAGTGAGATAGTGCTTTTAGTTCCAAAAACAGCATTTATTGTTAACAGATTATGATTTTTTCGGTTTATTTCATCAGTTATTTTGCTCAGTCACCACATATCCGACAATTACTGTAATTACCAGCGGTGAAAGTAGCTTTAAATTCTTACCGGTACTGTGTAACCAAAAGGTGGAGGTGGTGAACAGGCCTGTAAATCTCATACGTTTCTTTGTATATTTCCACTTATTCCTCTTTACAATATCAGCTTAGAAGGTTTCAGGGTTGAATCCCAATTTAATTTGACATTTTCTAAATCAAATCCATAAAATGAAAAGCTAGTGCACTATTTTGGGTGTACAATTCACTTGTATTTGTTCAACACACCAAGTGGTGCTCTTGATTTGGGGAACCAACAACAAAACAGGGTTTTGACAGGCGGCTGCTCTTCCATCCTTCCATTACTGTTGACACTACCGACCTACTTTCACAGACACTGTGACTGATAGTGTAATTAACAATGTTTAGAACACCTGTTATGCATCATATACTGTATATATAACATATCGTTAACCATCCCAGTGCTGTTATGGTTTATATCATAACATCTGGAATGCCACTCATCCAATCAGATTGCTTGGTTGTAACTATAATATGTGTTATAACATGGCACTGTTCTGTTCTTGATTCTGAAACGGGTTTAATAACAGCAGCTCTGACAATGGTTCAGGTGCAAATCATAGGCTCTTTGTAATGCAATAGAACTAGTTTCTTTAATAACAACTTGTTTACATGGACATTTAAAGTAGTTCTTAAAGAAGGAACGGTCGGTGTTGATGCTGTAAGTTACTATACTATAAGAGGAATAAACCACTTCGTGACATACTCTTACAGGAAAAACATTCAACTTCTGGGTGCTAACAATAATAATCCGGGCTGCATGACACCGCCACTACGTTGTTTATTATTTATTCGTATTTTATTCCTCAGTTACTGTGCACCTATGTTAACATTATACACGGTGTATTAAGTCTTGTTAAAGTTATCTGGCGTAATAATTAATGTTGACCTAAGACGAACGATTTTCTGCGCTCGCATTATGGCAATTTGTTTCCTTTGTCGACTCCTGATGGAAAATCGTTTCGTTTCAATGCGAGTCAGACAGACTCCGCCGCCGGGTCTTCCACCTTCCTGCACCTTCTCATTTCCATGCAGTGATTCATCAGGTCCTAATTCATGACGCTGAGGATAATTAAACATGCCCGACATATTGGTTTTATTTCCAGCGCGCTTAAATATTTGATGGATTCCTAATGGAAACGTAATAGAAGATGGACGATTGATGAGGGTTCGTTCATTTAGATGATTTATTCGCTTACTTTTGGGATCAGCATGAATTCAAGCCCAGAGCTGACTACTTGAGGGGTTAAAACTGGGATGTAGAAATCATCACAATCATCCACTTGGTAGATCATAATCTGAACTACTGCGTCTTCACATCCTATTGAAAAAGGATGGAATCTTAAGATCAGTTCTCAAAGGGTTTGAGTGGATTGAAGGACTTTCCTACTAAAGCTTTACGAAAGAGACCATGTGGCTCAGTTTAAGGTTCGAGCTGGTAATAGGATATTCGATAAGATACTTCTTGCACTGACCCAAAATAAAATGGCTTATCGTTTTTTTTTCTTTTCTTCCTCTAGCTCGACAACCCAGACGAGCAGGCCGCGCAGATCAGACGGGAACTCGACGGGCGCCTTCAGATGGCTGATCAGATAGCGAGAGTAAGTGCTGCTTCCTGGAAAGTAGGGATCTGCTTTGAATAATACTCAGTTAGACCGGGTCTGGGTCTGTCAAAGGAATGATTACATCTGCATAAGATCAAAGTAGTAAGTAAGCAATATGAGACGGTCCTAGTAAAGATTCAAGTCTTTCGCATGGGCTTGGAGGAAGATGAAGCAGAAACTAATTGCAGTTGTCAGCCCACGTGCGCGTTCCATAAAAACCTATAAAATCAGCGCACAGGGCTGTATTTCACTTAATATTGACTTCCACCCTCAAAAATACGCCTACTACATACAGGCAGTGTGTATGAATGTGTTTTCTGACAGACACGCAGAACACAGCCTAGGCTAGGATTTGTATAATCATATCGCTCTTAAAAATTCTATGTGATCAGAAGCCTTTAAGATTATTAGGGCCCAAGCACTATGGCATTAGCCCTATGTCATTATAGTGTGTGAGGGCCATCTTGTTCTTCTACTTTTTTGGGGTCAGACAGGTTGGAATCTGCTGCACCCAATAGATTTTGATGTACTAATCCTAGGGGATTTATGCGATCGCCACCAAACTGGGCCAATGTGATCTCAATACATTGAGGATGCAAAATTGCAGAGGGATTTTGATATCTCAAACGGGTCAGCTGTGACTGGTTAAAAAAAAGGTTAATACCTCTGTGTGAGACATCATATTGAGTGACATCATAGCATCATAGTGTGATGTTTTTTTCCAGCATCTGGGGCTTTTTGGGGTCTAAACCATCACAAAGCATCGCAAAACCTCCATATGTTATATACAGGAAACAGAAATGAGTAGTCCTCATTTTCGGTCCTGAGTCGTTCGTTCTTTTGTCACGTGACTCCCATAGACGTTATGGCGTGCAATAACGACTCCGAACAAATGACTCCAACTGCAATATATGATGGTGAACTACTCATTCTGTTGATTATAATATGTCCTTAGCTGCATTGTAATATTTTAATAACTGGAACTATAGCCAAAATTTGTATGTAGATGTATTGGGGGTATTTTTATTGAAAACACAACACTTTCATTTATTTCTGATCAAAAGAACGAAATGACTCAAAAAAGATTCAAAGAACCGAGTCACTAAAATGATTCAAACTTCCCATCACTAGTGTCCAAGGTGTTCACTGTCTTTCTAGTGCACCCGGGTAGCGATGGCGCAGGGTGCTTGGGCCCGCTCATCGCTGCTTGCAACTACTGTATGTTATTAAATTTGTGTCTGCACAAAAAAAATTCCCCAGACTCCCATTACTCCCATTATGGAATGCCTACGTGAAATAAAATACTTCATTATTTCTTTCTCAATTCTGATCGCCAGGCTGGTAAGTTCCCCAAGTTCGTGTCGAAGGACATGGAGGCACTGTACATCGAGGAGCTGAAGTCGTCTGTGAACCTGCTCATGGCCAACCTGGAAAGCATGCCCGTGTCCAAAGGAGGAGAATTCAAGCTGCAGAAACTGAAGAGAGGCCACAACACATCCATCATCGACATGGGCCAGGAGGACGAGAACCAGCTCTCCAAGTCCGACGTGGTTCTTTCTTTCACGCTAGAGGTACCATTGATGCTTTTGCCTTATCACTGTGAAGGGCACTTAGCTACATAAGTATTCTCCGAGCGAGCAGGTCGAAGTGACTCGGATGTATAAATAGCTTAATTTTTGTATTGATGTTATCGACAAGTGAGCGAAGTTTTAGCGGAGTTGAGAGTCGACAACATCCAGGAAAATCAAGACTGCTTTGAATGGATGGTTTTAGACCTACATTTGTTTAACTGTGATATTCAGGCCAAAACACTGTATTGGTGCTGATAAGTTCTACGTGTAATACAGTAAAACATGGAAGTGACAAATCGTGATTGCTTAAAACTTTTAAGTTGCTTTCTTTAGCCGTTTTGGAGAGACGATTTTATATGTGGCCCAAAAATGGCAATTTTTTTCCAGTGGTATACTGTCTCGCTTCAAACAATAATCATTTAAAGTGAAAATTATTCCTATTTCTTTATGATTATTGATACTAAAATTAACACAAGCTTACTTCTAGAAGGAAATGTTGTTGCTTAAATTAAAGCATTCCGTGGAAAATTTGGGATTTTTAAAGCAAAAAAATCTGTAGTGTCCGTAACCATGTCAGATGCATGTTGCAATGTCTTAACGATTTTGCATTTTAGAATATGTCTTTTCATGTGAAATCTAAATTGTCAAGTTTCATCTGAATGACAATTAAGATCATTAAAAGATTTAAATTTAAAAAGGTTACGGACACTACATAAAAGCGCATGAAATTATATTTAGCAAATGTCTTTTTTTTATCTGATAAAAATATAAATATGAATGCATATTTACAAAAAATGTATTAATGTTATATGATTCTTTTTGTAAATTCACTTTTTCACATAGGTGAGACACTTTTTAGCACCAATACCATGTTTTGACCGATAGAAAGTGTCATGGAATGCCAGAGGACATTTCAGAGAATTAGATTTATCTTGTTATGTAAGATTGAACATGTGGGATGTCATGGTTTTGGAGCATTGAGATTGCATGAGATTTGGAGTCTCAATATACAGAAAACAGATGAGTCTTTGAATTCAGAAGCCTGTGTAAGTGTACAGAGAACCTACAGTAAACATTAACCAGCCCAGACAACATCAATACAACCTATATCAAACCGTAACACACCAGCACCAGTAAGAGACACCACTGCAGTGATACAATCAATGTCCAGTACAACCCGTTCGTTAATCTTCGTCGAAAGCATCATCGAGCACGTATTCCCCCGCCTCCCTCTAACGTCTGATTGAGTATGATGAAGTGCTTTGTTACTAAGGTGTGAGGGGGTTTGATTGAGTGTGATGGCTGAGAGGGATAGTTTACGAAGCAGACAGGGAGGGATCGCCACTCATCCGCCACATCTATCAACATAAACGGGAAATAATGTTGATTAGAGTCAAGGGGTGACATTTTAAAAGGCAAAGCACATCCTTAACCTTTATACTCTATAATTATAATAATAATAATAATAAAATGAGAAAAGGATAATAATTTTTTTTTTTAAATGGTCACTTAAACTTACATTCACACAAATCACTCGGGTTCCTGGGGTTGCGTACAAGGTCCTGAAGAAACGAATCACAGGATTGGACACGTCTGAGGAATTGTTGAAAGCATCGACATGAGATATATGCACAACGTGTCTGTTAGAGTCTCAAACTACCGTATTCTTGACTGTATCCTCAGGTTGTGATTATGGAAGTTCAGGGTTTGAAGTCGCTCGCTCCCAACCGCATCGTCTACTGCACCATGGAGGTGGAAGGAGGCCAGAAACTCCAGACTGACCAAGCCGAAGCCTCCAAACCCACGTGAGTGTCAACAAGTTGGATTATGTCATTAATTCAATATTCAAAACACACATGGTTAGGGTGTGAAACTTAACTCTACGTACATTACTCTATACACTCGGAACGGGATCACCAGGGACCACCCAATACGCTATTATCACTGTTACTAGGTGCTGCTTTCATTTGTATTGTGATTCTATAAGCATCAAGATTTTATAAATATCTTGATTCGATAATGTTTTTTTTTTCGGTTCATCCTGCCAATGTGTTATTAGTTTAGAGTGAACAATGTAGTGTTATAAAGGAATTTTGCCAACTTAATGCAAACAGATTTAATAATTAGTACTTCATTAATCCCAAAGTGAAACTGTAATTTTCGCATATTCCAGTTAGGAAGCTGGGGTGAGATAGGGTTAAGGGCCTTGCTTAAGGGCTCAACAGTGACAACTTGGTATTTGCTGGGACTCAAACCCCCAACCTTCTGATCAGAAACCCAGCAACCTACGGCCTTAACCACTTGAGCCACCACTTGTCCATGCTTAAATCTAATAATAATAAAACTATTTTGGAGCCAGTGGTAACACATGAATTTCCCCACAACAGAATTGTGATTATGTAACTGAATCAGTTTTTACTATTACGCACAATCTGAGAGTTTTAACTTTACTTTAAACCCAGAGCATTTTAGCCTTTTTTTTTGCATTACTATATCCTACTAAGGATTTAAGCATATAGGCAACTACAGTGGTACCTGTGGCATACGAAAGCCCCAGCTCACAAATTTTTGCCTCGGCGTGTGAAGCACATTTCAGTGTACGAGTGAACCAGCCGAGCCGAACCAAGCACCGGTTTGCGCCCACGTTACGCGTATGTCTGCGTTATCAAGGATGGTAGCAAGAAGAAAATGAAGTTGTTTTCAGTTTGTTTTTTAAAGGTTAAGTGAGGTTTAATGTCTTTTTATTTCATTTTAAATGTTTTGATTTGCAAAAATATGATTATAGTTTTGGAAATTGGTAATATTGGTAATATTTTTGGGTGGCTTGAACGGATTATTTGCATTTGCATTGCTTCCTATGGGAAAATGCGTTTCGCAATACGAAATTTCGGCTTAAGATCTCGCCTCCAGAACGGATTCAGGTGCTATGCCGAGGTTCCGCTGTACTGAAAATATCTACAGTGTACTGTTGCAAAAGGTATTATAAATATTCTTATTGTTTCTTTTATCAACTTTTATGCTAAAGGTAAAGGTTGAACCAGTAATATCTACTAAAACAAATCCAGTGCAAATAGGGCTTATACGACTTTTATTTACTTTTTACTTTTTTGGTGCAAGTGTAAGATCGTGTATGTGTCCATAAGAACAACTCAGCTCATTAAAAGTTAACCAGAGCTACATTGATAGAGCTGTGCATTACATGTCTGATGTCATTTATAATTGTTATTTGTCCATTTTTTAATCAGTTTGTCTTAGATCATGCTACGCAGGATAAATAAGTCCCCTGATGTCCATTAGTGCTCCTATGTTGGACTGCAAGCTGAATAATTTATTCAGCTTCTGTGATGTAAACTATCCACACTACACAGAGACTCCTGTACCACCATCGATCTCAGCACCACTACATCACCATAATCAAACACAGGATTATCCGAGCATGTGTGTGTGTGTGTGTGTGTGTGTGAAGGGGGGTGTATGAAGAAGAAAACAGGGAGACAGATTCAGATTGATGATGAAAGAGAGACAGAGAGCATTGAACATGCAGACGCTTTAGAAATAAGTGAGAGCACTGGGATCAGGTTAGGTTAGGTTTGGTTTACTTGCATGAAACATCTTTTTTCTTCAATACTACTACAAATATTAATCATAAAACTACTACTAGCACTAATACTGAAAATAATAATCAGGTCTAAAGGTAATAGTGTGTGCTCATCATTTCAGGTTATGAAGATCCTCTACAACAAACAACAAACTTGCGATTAAAGATCTGTGACCTCTGATTAGTCAGGCTATAAACATCCTCTACAGTTCACAATGTGCGGTGCATAATACACTGCGATCTGCCTGTAAGAGTGTACACCGCTTTACCGCTATTCAAGTCCAATCGAGAGCATTTATTAATGTAACGATATTAGAAACTCCTTGAGATCTACTTCCTCAGAGGAGCTCGAGTGGCCACCTGCGTGTACGTCTAAGCGTGACTCGGAGTTCAAAGAATTTATCAGAACCACTCAATTAATGTGACCGAGACGGAGCTCGTTAGCGACTCTGATGCCTGCTATTATTAATGTCATTTAAATTAATTAAGGGTACTAATGCCTTAGCCATTCTGAATAGACAGAAATACTGTATTAGAGATATTTCGTGTCTGACTCTTTGTGACCTCATGGACCATGGCACGCCAGGCCGTCATAGATGCTGTCAATGGAGCAAGGATACTGAAATGGGTTGCCATTTCCTTCTCCAAAGGACCATCTGCAGTGCAATTTGGAAACGCCATTTAGCCTAATTTGCATGTCTTTGGACTGTGGGGGGGAAACTGGAGAACTCAGAAGAAACCCACCAAGCACGGGCAGAACATGGGAACATGGGATTCGAACCTGGACCCTGGAGGTGCAAATAGCAAATAATTTCGATCCTTCCATTGGATATAAGGATATTGCTGGAACTATTAAAATTGGGTCAAGAACTGTAAAACGTGTTATTAAAACCTAGAAGGATAGTGGTGAACCATCATAAAAAACAACAACAGTAGAAGTCATGGCTATGTTTATTAGTGAAAGTAAGAGCATTTCTACAAGCATAATGCGAGGAGAACTCCGTGGATTGGGATTAAACAGAAGTGTAGCCTTAAAAAAAACAGTTATCAATGAGGCTAATCGTTAAAAAGGCTTCATTTTGCTAGAGGGCATAAGTAATAGACTGTTGAGTATTGGAAAAAAAAGGTCATGTGGTCTGATGAGTCCAAATTTAATATGTCCAAGATTGATGGGTAACAAGAACGGCGGATGAAGTGATGCATCCATCATGCAAGCCTCTGGAGGCAGTGGTATGATCTGGGGTTGCTTCTGTTACGACTTGAATATACGGAATGAACAGGTTTTCTCATCAAAGTTTTTCCCCTGATGGCATGGGCATATTCCAAGATAACACCATTTTCACACATGGATTGGCCACCACAGAGTCCAGACCTGAACCCCATTGAGAATCTTTGGGATGTGATGGAGAAGGCTTTACACAGTGGTTCGACTCTCTCATCATCAATGCAAGACCTTGGAGAGAAATTAATGCGACTCTGGCTGAAAATAAGCTTGCATAAGCTTATCGAAAAGATGCCATGGCCGTAATCAAAGCAAAAATTTCCAATGAAATATTACAGTGTGTGGCTTTTTTTTTTTTTTTTTTTGGCCGAGCACTGGGGTTTTTGTACTACGCAATGGTTTTGTGCCATTTCCTGAAGACATTTCCAATAGTGGAAATTGCTAGTTGTAATCACTTCAGTACCATTGTGTAGCCTTTTCCTGCTTCATAGGCATCAATTATGGTCTGCAACCAGCTGCTTGGAGGAATCTGTGGTAGCCTGTGGGTTAACATAAGGTGTGAATAGTCACAGAGTTTCATACACTGAAATAATCAGCTCAGACTTTTATAATTGGAAGGGTGTCTAAACTTTTGCACATGCCATAAATACTTTTTTTTTTCATTTTTAATATTTTGTAATATACTGTATAATGTAGCTGTGCATTAACATTGCAGATAATGTTATATTTTTAAAGGTTGCTCATATTACTAAAGTTGTTTGTTTTTAGGTCTTAGGTTCAACTGGTTCTCTATGAAAATCTTATCAAGGAAAGTAACAGCGATGGTATTAGTATATTAAGATTGATTCTGCAGGTAGACCTCAGGCCAAATGCCTTTTGAGAAATATTAGCATTTCATAAAAATATGGTTCTTCTGGAAATGTCAGTATTTTCAGCACGACCTGAAACGCAATCTCTTTGTTGTTTATTTAAATGTAAATCAAAAGACGAGGAAAAAAAAAATACAGTATCGTGTAAACAAGCTGCAAGAACTCCGATATCACGGACAGACCAGTGGTGATTTAGTGCGCAGGTCAGTGGAGTGTTTAACCTGCTCTCAGGGTAATTTAACGTTTTCTGTCTGCTTCAGCTGCGTACGTTCACTATCAGCCCCGAGCAGACGTGTTAACTCCGTGCCAAGGTGCAGTGACGCCGGGCTTCTTCGGTTCTTCAGTTCTTCAGTTGTTTGCACTGGAATTTTAAGTGAATTTTTATTTCCGAGCAAAGTCAAATAGTTCTAATACCAGTTTCGCTCGCAGTTAGGTTACAGGCTATGAAATATGACAAGACAGAATTCCCATTCGGTGTCTTCCGTGTCTTATTCCTTAGTGTTACACAAGCTCTGAAGCCGACGGTGTTCTCATCCACTTTGCTCCCCCCGTCTGTAAAGGTGTAATTATGTAAAAAGAAAAACCCTCTGAATCAGTTTATTATCAATACACTCATGAATAGTTCATGTTGGTTTTTATTTTATGGATATTTTATGTTAATATTTAATTTTGTAATGTGGGTTGTTGTTAAGGCGCAAATAGTCCATTAAATTAAATTGTCAGCTGACAATTTGGTTACGTCCTCAGACTTGACAAATGGAAGGGTGTCTAAACTTATGCACATGCCATATTTGCTTTTTTAATTGTAATATTTTTAATATCTGAGCAAAATAGCAGTTGTTCTTTTTCATGCTCAGGCTAGGTGTAGACAGACAACTCTTTTATTTAATTTTTTTTTATTATTTGTTATTATTTTTGTAAAAAGTTAACCCAGGTCTCAGAGCTTCTCCAATCTGTTTATGTGTAAAATAATGCATTTTTTAAATATATCTTAAACTTCCTTTTTTTCACTCCTCCTCCAAATGCACTGTTTCGGTGTCTATGTAAATGATCTACTCCTGAGCCACGCCCCTCTAAAGAACAGCAGAGCTGAGCAACAACACTGGGAGGAGGAATCGTCTTATATGATGTCATAATAGGGGGGGAAATTTAATTGTTTAAGTCTTGGCCAATGCAAAGCGAAAATAGGTCACAAAGCAGGAAATGTTTTTCTTTTGACAAAATGAATTTTGCATAACAAGCACAACAACCTATAGTATAAAACCTGGATGTTTTTACTTAAGTTGAAATTCTGCTCTTGTCTTAGTATAATGTAGAAAAAAAAGGGGGAAAAATGCCTGAGTTTCTGTCAAGGGTTGAAGACATGACAGATAATAAGACTGTTGTTTTATGATATGTTATTAATACTGATAGGAAGTGTCAGGTATAATTGACTTTACACACACACACACACACACACACACACACACACATCACACACACATGCAGACACATACGCGCACACATGGGCCGTATGGCCCAGGGCTCACCCCATGCTTACTGCAGGGAGCTCGGCTCAGAGACGTTGCTATGGAGACCGGTCTCTCTGTGCTCAGATCCCCAGTGCACCGCTGACTGCCCTCTTCATCTCTGGAGATCACACACACACACACACGTATAATCTACACTTAACACGCTTCCATTTAATCACACACACACACACACACACACACACACACATAAAAAATACTAATCCAACACATTTGTATCCACTTGCAAAGAATCATCATTGTAGTCAGAAGTTTGCATACAGTACGCTCGTTATGAATACGAGTATCATCCTAATATTGGGCTTTCAGTGATTTCTTTCAACTGGGCTTTTGGTGTGGGGCAGAATCATTGTATGTCATAGACCTTTAATAGAAGAAACCCACGATAACTTTGCTTGAAACACAAATTTTGCATTTTCTGATATTAACACAGTGTCCAAAAATATACATACACCCACTTTGATTAAATTCACTGGTGCTGAAAGTCTTAAAACGCCTTTTCATTTGGAAGCCCACGACCTCTCAAGTTCCTGTTAGTGATGGTGCTTGAGTACACCTGACTACATAGCTTCTTTAAAAATTGACAGCGTTCGTCGGATTGACCAACACACAGTACAGTGAGACATTTCCAGGAGCTCAGTGCAGATCTGAGAAAGGGGATTGTAGATTTACACAAGTCAGGAATGTCTCTTTAGCTGCCATCTCTAAACACCTGCAGATTCAGTTTGATCAGTTTGAAGATCAGTTCAAACCGTTATAAGGAGGTGGAGCCACTTTGCCAAAGTCTGGAAGAAGACCCAAATTGTCCACTTTATCTGAGAGGAAACTATATGAAATAGTCAGGAACAACCCAGGAACCACCAAGGCACAGGACTCTCAGACCTGGAAGCTGCTCGAACACCGACATCACTGTCTACAGCCAAACCACTACATCTACATCACCATGGACTAAGGGCTGCCATCCAACAAACAAGCCCCTTCTCCAAAATCCACACGATTAAAATTTGCAGCTGACCAGAGAGATATTTTTGGAAGCCTTCAACTCCAAGGACTCTGTACCAGCTATTAAGCTTGGCTGTGGTAGTGTCATGTTTGCGGTCTGTTTTGCTTCCAGTGGAACTGGTGCACTGTACAAGGTGGATAGAATAATAAAAAAGTAGGAGGACGACCTCAGAATTCTTCAGCAGAACCTCAGCAGAAACTTGGACTAAACTGAATGTTAAAACAAGACCGTGACCTCAAATACAAATCAAAGATGGTTGTGGACTGGATAAAGCAGGGGAACGATTTTAAGCTTTTGGCTACTTAAGCTTATACTTAAGCGACCAAAAGCCTCTACTAAAGGCCATACTTGCTTAGGGACATTCAACCAAATATGAGATGAAATATATACACATTATATATTGAAATATATATTGCATGAATGTTGGCTTCGTGGAAACTGTATCAGGTCACTGTATATCTTGATGTGGGCGTGGCTTAATATTCTAACGAGATTGATGTGTCCAAGATTCCCAGTTTACATCAACCAGCAAAATGAAACTATAAACTAGTTTGATTGCAGACTTGATTAAAAAAGCAGGTACTTGCGGTCATGATTCCTGTTCTCCAGCGCTTCGAGTCAACATCATTACTTTCCTTCATTGATTTTTCATTGAAGCTTTTACTGTACATTTCCCGATGTTGAGATCAGACACATTTAGTGGCGCTTTCTGTTTCTGCCATGTGTCAGCCCCAGGCCCTTTTTATTACAGTATGTGTGAAAATCTAAAAGTCTTGCATATCCGTACACCGAGGTCTCGGCGGGAAGCTTGAGCGGGGTTCTGTTATCTAGTGTCGCAGCTTAGTAGGGGAACAAATGAAAGGAAAAAGATTTATAAAGTTCAGATGCTGTAGGGAGAGCGTGAGATACTCTGACTAGGAGAAGATCAAAAGACTTGTCATATAACACACACACACACACATACACACATACACACACACAGAGAAAGAGCTTCAGATCTGGCAGCAGACTGTGGAGATGGAAGTGTAGAGGGACACTCATTAGTCACACACACACACACACACACACACACATGCACGCACACACGCACGTACAGAGTCCAAATTAAGCCTAATTAGCCACAAAGCTATAAACAGGCACTCCAATAATCATTCTCTCTCTCTTTTTCTATCTCTCTGTCTGTCTGTAGTTGGGGAACTCAAGGAGACTTCACCACCACACACCCGCTCCCTGCTGTCAAGGTGAAACTGTTCACTGAGAGTACCGGAGTGTTGGCACTGGAAGATAAAGAGCTGGGACGGGTAAAAAAAAAAAAAGAAAAAAAGAGAATTAATAAATAAATGAATAAATAAATCCAAAAACGCACGCATATTTGTCTCACTGTCCTCATGAGGACATTCCAATGGTCAAAACTGTCTGGACAATAAGGTCCTATCCACTTTATAAGAGTACAGTGTTTATGTGATGAGGATTTCCGTGAGGAGACATTTATATAAATATTTAAGAAAGGAGTCTCCATTGTTAGCACTGTGTAACAGTCAGTTTGTTTTTTTCATCTCTGATGTTTTGCTTCATGCTAATTTTCAGGTGATAAATGCAAATCTGCTCACCCTGGATGAGTGCGATCTCATTCTGAATCTCTGACTCTGAGCAGACTGCTCTCCCTACTGTACAGTAGTGCACATTACAAGGCTACAATGGTTTAGGGGTTCTCAGGAGCCCCTTTTTCCACCAAAGTGAACCAGGTGCTAGTTCTTGTCTGGTACTAGTCCCGGTTCAGAGCCGGTTAAATAGAGAAATAAATAACGGTTTTCATGGGCTAGAGTGTCACATCATTATGTCACTATATACAGCTGTGCACTGTAAGTCTCCACTTTCCCAGCAATGTTAGCGGCATTGCTAGCGGCAATGCTAGTAGCAAAAAGAAAAAAAATACTAGCAGCAACAAAAGAAGCACAACAACAACGGTGAATTTTAATGTTGCTTTTTGAGCAGTTCTGGTTTTATCATTACTAGAAAGCATTTGAGCGACCACTTGCACATTACGTACATTTAAAATAAAATAAAAATGTCTGTCAGAAACTTTTTCTTAAATAGACTTTTAGTTAGATAATCCTACCCCTCTGGCCCCTGACATAAGTGGCTCTTTGTTCTAGCCCAGCAAAGTGTTGTTGCCGCCATGGAACCTGTTTTTCGGTCTGTGTGCCGGTGGTGCTTTGGCTCTCTGAAAACAAAGAATTGCATGTTCTGCACTGGCTCTGAGCTAGCTCCCCGGAACCGCCTTGGTGGAAAAGGGGTAATGGTGGCAGGCACAATAGATGGAAGAGCTTTTACATGATACTTAAAAAAAAAAAAGTAAAATAGTCATATATTTTTATTAGGGCCGGGACTCGATAAAAAAAAAAAATCAAATTAATTAGAGGCTTTGTAATTAATTAATCGAAATTAATCGCATTTTAATCGCATATAAATATTTGTAATAATATT
>JAQMYL010000016.1:19085850-19116557 GCA_030014365.1 Clarias pachynema | reverse complement strand
CAGTAAAACCTAACAGCTGTTTTACTTATAGTTCTGTGCAAAAGTCTTGGGCACAAACAAAAATATGGCATAAGCAAAAGATGCTTTTGGAAACATTTCTGCATAAAAGAAACTTCTATAAAGAGTGATAAACAGTAATAAAATAAACTGTCAATATTTGGAGTGAAAACTCATTCATTAAAATCAGGAGTTTTAGACACAGATTTGTGCAGTTGTATAAGAAAAGAGCTGTTAGGTTTTACTGAGACGAGGAGTCTTTATGAGACAGAGCAGTTATTAAGTTAAGCAATGCTAAAAAAAACACCACACATTCACCTTCAACACCTTGCTACTCACCTTCATACAGTACGTGCCAGAAGGTTATGGGGTTTTACCCAGAGTCTTCAAAGCTCCATTAAAATAATGTTACTGATTGATTAATTAATTGATTGATTGATTAATTAAGGACATAGGATAATTATTATACATTGTTATTTAGATGTGAATGTGTTTGCGTGCTCTGTGGGTACAGTGCGCCTCCGGACAGCCGAGCTTCTGTCTTTAGGGACTCCGGTGTCCCTAAAACTACGGTGGCTGAGAAGTGCAAAACAAAACAACAAAATGAAAACAAAACAACAAAACTGAACACAAAATAACAAATTCAAAAACAAAATAAAAGCGAATACAATATAACAAATCAGAAAACACAACGACATATCCAGAAACATAATACCACATGAAAAAACACAACAACAATTAACTCAAACCGGAACGGGTAGGTATAGTTCACAAATTAAATTCTTATCGCTGATTGGATGAGACATCTGTCACTCACGACATGCAAGACGTACTATCAAGTGAAGTCAGAATCATTTTTAAAGCACATTTAACACAACTTAGTTGACCAAAGTGCTGTATAATCCTAAAATACTGAAATCCTTAAATGAAAATATATCTAAATGTCCACGTGGCTGCAGTACTTCCTGTATATTTTGTGTGACAGATGTCTCGTCCAATCAGCGATAAGAATCAACAAGCCAAAAAAGGTGGGTGTGGTTTGCGAATTACATCCTAACCGCTGATTGGACGAGACATCTGCCACTAAAGATCAGCAATAAGAATTTCATTCGCAAACCACACGTAGGCGTGTCGATTCTCACCGCTGATTGGACAATTGAGTGACAGATGTCTCATCCAATCAGCGATAAGAATTGCATTCGCAAACTATACCTACCTTTTCCGGTTTGACTGAATTGTCGTTGTGTTTTCTCATTTGGTATTTTGTATCTGGATATGTCGTGTTTTCTGATTTGTTGGTTTGTTTTTGGTTATGTTATTTTGTTTTTGGTGTTGTTATTTATTTATTTTTTTTGTTTGTTTGTTTTTGAATTTGTTATTTTGTTTTTGAATTTATTTAGTTTTTGAATTTGTTATTTTGTTATTTTGTTTTTTTAATTTGTTATAGTTTTCGGTTTTGTTATTTTGTTTTGCACTTCTCGGCCACCGTAACAAGCTATTCAAGGACATGCGATTATAATTAAGAAAGAGAAGAAAAAACAGTTGCACCACGACTGCTGAACCCACAGGTTCTGAGCCACCAACAATCGTGGAGGAACTAGAATTTTTTTGTCAATATTTTGCTTGACAACATGACAGCTGAAACAAACTTGAACTGTCAAGGTGTGATACACTGCCAATGGCACAGCCTCGCTGACATACTGTACATATGAGGAACAAGGAGCCCATAAAAAATCTGAAGAGGGTGCAACTTGGGGTTCTTGTTCCTTCTTTAATGTTGGTTAAAGAAGGTGCTTTTAATCACTGAAGGTTCTGGCTGTTGTGTTTACTGAACGTCAGGGCTTGTTCTTAATCAGCACCGGTGCCTCGGTACGTTAGTGCGGGTGTGTGTTTGTAGTGCTGAAAGTGTGTTGTGTATTTGATCCTGCATGAAAAAACACACAGGATACAGGATGCTCATTAATAACATTTTTCAGTGCGAGTGGAGAGTAAAGCACGTAACTGCTCACTCTTTTTCTCTTCACCGTTGCCAGATCCACAAATATAAATATTTACCCTCTGATTGGTTTCTGTCTCATATGATTACTGTACGTTCTATTTTTTTTCTTAATTTTTTTCAGTTTGCATTTCTTACATCTTTTTCTCTTTTATTTCCGACCTGACCTCATGTTGTTACACCCCTCCTGAATGCTTGTGTGTGTGTGGGTGTGGAATAAAGTCAGAGAGTGTGCGAGCTGAGTAAATGGCCGGTGTGTGATGCTGATCTGCTTGCACCCCTTCACCCGGCTCCTCCAGCCCCGCCTAAAAAGGAGCTCAGACTCGTGGAGCTGATGAGAAAACGGGACTCGAAGTCCCAGGTGACGGCCATGACCAGAAGGTGAGACCGGACGTACTGTAACACGTAACACACTCCGGTGTTAGTTAGAATGTGCTCCCTGGTGCTGAACCATTTAACCCTTTGTTTAACCCCAAGGGAATAATAATAAAAAAAACACCTTATATTTGTCACAAATGGACGGTAGGAGGGGTCAGGCTTGTCAGTCATGCCGGAGACGACGCGTCTGACGGACCTGGATGGAGTCGAAGCGGGCTGTCTGCGCATCCCGTTATGATCTCCTCAGACAAGACGACAAATATAGCTCCGAGTCAGAGCGATAGACAAAGAAAGAAAGACAACGTGTCATCCTGTCAGTCCTGACCTCCAGGCACGCTGGTGTCAGTGACCTGTCCTCCCGTCTGTGTCCTCCGCTGTCCGTCTCTCTCGTCTACTTTATTCCCCCTTCTCTTAACTTCCTGACCTTTAACCTCTCCTGGTGGTGTACATATGGATCATCAAGATGTTATTAATACTAATAATAACAATAATAAAAAAAACACATATAAGACATCCATATCCACACACCCCTGGTGCACTGCAGATGGCAACAGTGTGTGTGTGTGTGTGTGTGTGTGTGTGTGTGTGTATCTCAGACGTCGCAGGATATGACACTACGACCTCATTAGCATATCTGGATTACCATTTTTAATAACTGTTACACGGGGTCTCATTTGCATCTCGCGTTTTGAATATGCATGATGGCATGTAGGGTTATGAGAACGGTAGCGCCGCCTGTTCCCGAGCAGAGAGGGGAAAAGGTTAATTAGTGTGAAATGGATTCATTAATTTGCTTGTTTTTTTATTTATTTATTTATTTATTATTTATTATTTGTTTCAAAAAGAAAAAGTCAAAAAGAAATTTGAACGAATCAGTAGTCAGGGATGAGTGTGACACCTGGACATACACATGCTTTGTGTGCAGAAAAGCCTGGCTCTTTATGGTTCATGACAGCACCAGGATGTAACCAGTGTGTGTGTGTGTGTGTGTGTGTGTGAGAGAGATTGAGGAGGCGTGGGCTGTCGTGAAGAGCAGGAGACATGACACGCTTCTTATCACTGGTCAAGAAAGAGTGGTACAGGAGGGGGGTGGGGTGGGGGGAGGGGGGGTCACGGGTGTCGCACCAGACAGGGGGTCCAGCGTGTGTGTGTTTTAGGTGAAGGTGTTTTTTTCCCTTTTTTTTTTTTTTTTTGAGGATGGAAAGGTTACTGTTCATGACCGAAAACACCTCGATTTGCAAACAGCATGCGGACGAGTGTGTGTAACAGAAAGAGCTCGGGCCGGCATGTCTCAGCCGTGAGTGGTGCACTTCACTGGTGATCATCGGTGACGTCACGTGACACGGTGGAAGCATGACGAGATCCAGAATCTCCTACTTTGCTCCATTTTGCACATATTTAGTGCGTCGAGATACTAAATCTGGTGCGGCGTGCTCGCGGGCGTCTCGGCTCCTTCTTAGCATCGTTTGTACCACAGCGTTTACAGCATGGGGGCCTGATTTAAAACTTTACTAGCATCTTCACAGCTGTCTAAGTAAAGCCAGAGCTCAATACACACTGACACACACATACACACACACACACATGCTGCAATATGCAGAGCTCTTACACACACATACACAATGCTGACATGGAAATTCAGTATAATAGTGTCACCAGAAGTGTGTGTGTGTGTGTGTGTGTGTGTGCTTACGCTTCATGTGACCCTACACATGACCTCATGTAGAAATCCCTCACCTTTATAACCCAAGCCAGCAGAGTGGCAGTGCTAACACGTGTTTCTCTCTCTCTCTCTCTCTCTCTCTCTCCCTGACTGTGTGTGTGTGTGTGTGTGTGTGTGTGTGTGCGCACGTGCTCACGTGTCGCCTCAGGCCTGACGGAATCGGCACTGTCACGGTGGAGGAACGTGAACGCTTCGAGGAGATTAAAGAACGACTGCGAGTGCTGCTCGAAAACCAGATCACACACTTCAGGTACACGGCTGGGAGGAAATTGTTAAAAATATTAATTACTAATAAACCTTTACAAAAATAATGTAATACAAGATACAATTCGAGTAACCACATGAGTTGAATCTACTATAAATTAACCCTTTTTTTTTTTGCTTGTATTTGATTTATAAATATTATTTATGATTAATTTTTTTTATATTTCTAGGTTGTTTGATTAATTTGCAGCTGTGTGTAATTTTAATTTAGTGAATTCAAATCAAAAAGTATATGGAGCTCTTATTACTACCACCACCACTACTAATTATTAATGATTAACTGTAAAGTGATTATTATTATGAGTAGTACTAGTGGTGGTTATTTATTCGTTTATGTATTATAGATATGGTTATGAATAGAAATCAAAATGTGTTTATACAAAAAAAAATTATATTAAAAAAAAGTATTTATTTATTTATTATTTGTGTATTTGCTTTAATTCCTGTTGTTGTTTTTTTTTCTTCGTCTTTCTTCTCACTCACATTCTCAAGGTACTGTTTTCCATTTGGACGGCCAGAGGGAGCTCTGAAGGCGACGCTCTCTCTGCTGGAAAGGGTGCGTCATCTTCACAACATGCATAATTCATCAGTAAATATGTTTCTCTCGGAGCTCATCAACAGTATCCACTCATATTTACTGTAAAACTGCACAATCTGATTGGGGGGGGAAAGGAAAATGTGACATAAATCACAAAGAAAACTTTCTCTTTTCTGTTTCTGGACGCGTCTGTCTGGGTTGCCAGGTGTTGATGAAGGACATCGTGACTCCGGTGCCCCAGGACGAGGTGAAGGCCGTGATCAGGAAGTGTCTGGAGCAGGCGGCGCTGGTTAATTACCAGCGTTTATCCGAGTACGCCAAAGTGGAAGGTAAAAAAAATATATACACATTATTGTGCAATTGTGATACATTATTGTGCAATAACTATTATATACTAGAAGATATGTGGAAAATCACTTGAAAAGATTTGTTGCTCTAATAGAATTGTCACTGTTAATTAGTTTTATGATGGGTTCAGGAATTAGGCATGTTTCTGGGCCTGTTGAGATCAGGGTGATCATGTGACCACTGGACTGTCCAATCAAGCTGACAAGGCTTGTAAATACTCGGCATCTTGACATGTATTTGCTGATTGTATTGAGCATTATTCTGATTTTCAATCTGAATCTGTTTAAACTTGGGAAAAATGTTCGTACACTTTAGTGGATGATTATGGACCAAAAAAATTGTAAAGGTAAATCATACACAATCTGATAAAGGACATGAAATGAGATAAGGCTGGTTTTTGATTGCAGGACGTTTCCAAACATAAATTATTCATCTACAAGAAAAAAAATCGAACCGCACAGAAATATCATTAAATATATCATGTACATACAGTACATGCAAGATGATACGTACTGTATATGTTCGCTGCAAAAGAATGACACCGAAAGCATCTTGAATATGTTCATGCTGAACTAATATTTCTTATAAGATTTTGACCAAATAAAATATACAGTATTAGTATAAATTTTTATGTCTTTAACTCTAATGTCTTGAACTTTATTTCTCTAATTTTATTGGCAGATAATTTTTGCTTCTTTCTAGAAATGCTATTACAAGTAGAAATATTTTAAATACAGTAAACTTTTTCTAGTATTTCCTTTTGTAGGGTAAAATTAAAATAAACCATCAATATAAAATTATTCAACCTCGTTTAGGACATTTTTATGAATTGCAAGATTGAAATAATCTTGTATTAATAGTTGTAGTATGAGGGCTGTACCAAAAGTAACGCAAAACTGGGCAAAACTATTTTTTTTTATTAACTGACATAGTACATTTACACATTCGCACATGTTATTATATTAACTCTTCCTCTCGATAAAGGTAGTCTCCATCACAAGCCATGCACTCAGCCATGTATACAAATGATTAGAGACGTTTGAAGGAGGAAAACCAGCACCGAAGACAAACCACACAGTGGGAGACCATCAAATACGATAAAGAAGATTTTCAAACAGGATTCAAGAGTTGGGTTCAGCGATGGTGCAAATGCTTGGCTTGTGAGAAGAGAGTTTACTCTACCAACCTGTGCAAAAACCTGTACTTTTGGTACAGCCCTCATACTACAATTATTATTACGAGATTGCGATTCATAAAAATGTACAAAAATAGGTTAAATCATTTTATATTGATGATTTATTTTAATCTAATGACTAGAAACCAGGAAAAACTAGAAAAACTTGACGGTATTTTAGATATTTTTCCTTATTAATGTGTTTTATAGCTTTATGAGGAAATTGAGGATTTTTATTCATTTTTTATTATTATTATTATTATTATTATTATTACTGTATTACTTTATCACACTCTCTTATTCCTGGACTTTTCAAATTTTACCGAAATGTATGTTGATTGAGGTGCAGACAAACATTTTAGTGTTGGAAGCCATCTGAATACCAACACGGATAAGAAAGAATCCAGCGGAAAGGATTCAGTGGAAAGGTTTAGAGGATGTCTTGATGTTAAAACTGTGCTAAGTGATTCTTTCTCACTCTGCACCTGTTGTGATGCTTAAAATATATCCAAGTTGTACTGTAGGTAAAAATGCATTCAATCCCTTCCTCTCTGAAATCCTCCTCGCTGTCTTCTGTCGGGCTTTTCACCTCTTTCCTCTACCAGCTTCCAGGTATCGAAAAAGATGTTTATATATATTTTTTTTAAAAAGGGAAAAAAACTGTTGTTGTTTTCCTCCTCTAGCTAACACCTGAGCCCTGCTTCTTAACCTGGGTTTCCAGAGTTCCTCTATCTATCTCCATCCCCCCATCTCCCTTAATTATTCCATTCCCTTTGAGTTTCCCTCTGGCTTTGCTGCTGGTTTTAGACTCTTTCTTTACAAAAATCCCAATTTATCTTGAGTGCTCCTTGTCAAGTTTTCTTTCATAGACCTACAAACTAACTATAGTATTGCCTAAACTACCTTATGGACCTTATTCTAGGTAAATTGCTCATGCTTAAGAAGCATATATTACTTTTTGTAAGTCGCTCTGGATAAGAGCGTCTGCCAAATGCCTAAATGTAAAAAATGTAAACATATATCTTACCCAGCTGAACAGCATTCCAAAAGTTGAACACACCAAAAGTTTTGCTTGCTGTGGGAGGAAATCTATACGTTTAAACATTAGTTCCTCAGAGGTTCCTAGGAAGGATTCTTAAAGAGGATCCACAAATGTAGAAACAAAGACCACTGAAGTTGAAGATTGGGCGAATGGGTTTTGAGTTGAAGCACATTTTTCTTGTGATCACAATGCTCAGATGATTGTTCTGATTTCCACATGCACTTAGTGATGATTTGTTCACCTTTTGGTTCAAAACAACCCAAACCAAACACCAAACGAATAAAAATGTTCAAATTTCACTCCCTTATATTTTATCATCATTATAATCAGCTACAAATTCCCAAAGATCTTGAAGACAGGACATCATGTCCAAACTACATGACTGCTGTGGATGGAAATTTTACATTTGAAGGCATCTACACTTTTAAACATTGGTTCCTCAAGGGTTCCTAGTTAGGATCTACTTATGTAGGAACTTTGGTAAAGAAATACTGAAGCTGAAGAATCTTGAATGCTCTCAGATCCCTTATATTTTATCCTCATAATAATCAGCTTCAAATTCCCAAAGCAATTCCAT
The DNA here is from genome assembly GCA_030014365.1 of Clarias pachynema. Classification (NCBI taxonomy): domain Eukaryota; kingdom Metazoa; phylum Chordata; class Actinopteri; order Siluriformes; family Clariidae; genus Clarias; species Clarias pachynema. Next base: position 19,108,520 of record JAQMYL010000016.1, on the reverse strand, counting down.
CAACTATGAATTAAACTCAAGTAAGCATGACTGTTATTGCAAAACACCTGCTGCTACCTTCTGGCTTGTATTTAGCATTCTATGGACGTTAAAGTGTTCCTCTAAACCAGCATCAAATTAAAAGTTCCCAGTTTTCACCCAGACGAAACCTCAGCACTCAGACCTTCCCACAGAAAAAAATCCCCAAAACCTCTAGCACACATGCATGGAAAAATTCCTCTCTTTCTGTCTCTGTCTCTCTCTCTCTCTGTCTCTCTCTCTCTGTCTGTCTTTCCTCTGACCCCTGCTCTTGCATGCCCGGTCCTCTTTTGTAGGGAAAAAGAGAGAAATGTATGAGCATCCTGTCTACTGCTTGGCGTCACAAGTGATGGATTTAACCATTCGTGAGTACCTGCCCTCATCCTCCACCAGTCCGTGCCTTTTCTCCCGCCTTTCCTCATCACTGTCAGCACCTCACCTGGCTTTTCCACACTCCAACCCTCTGACCAATAACATCCTGTCACTCTTTTTGCTTGCCTTTTTTTTCTCGAAAAAAACAACAACAACAAGACAAAAGTCTGCTTGTCTGGCTGAGTCGAGCATCAAACATTCAGCCAGTCAGTCTGTCCAGCTCCATCAGCCTCCCATGTTTGTTTGGATCTTCTGGCGCTATATCTGTTGGCTTTTCTTTCCGTTTCTTGTTTCTTTTTTTGGTTCCTCTTGCTGACTCGTGCGTTTCCTGTCTGTTGCGATTTGAATGCATTTTTACTTTTGCTTCTGTTTGACTTCCTTCTTTCGCACCTCAGCCATGTCACAAGCTTTTCGACAGAGGCCAGGTACTGTACGAAACCTGCATACTGGTTCACTCAGGGAACTGAACTAGGAGAACTAGGGGTTTTTATATAAATTTAATGACTGTACGTTGGGTCTGTCTGTTTGTCTGTCTGTCTGTTCAAACCATGACTACGGTTGCGTTTATCCTTTATGTGTTCACTGTCTACCGTTTGATATCACTGTCTCACATCGATACACTAATGTCGTTGGGTGTCACAATGTCTTTTTTGTATTTTCACCTCTGAAAAGCACCATGGGTCAAGTTTTGTCTGCAGACGATTTTCTGCTCTTTCTCTGTCATTCGGTCTGTCCTCTTTCTCGCTGTCTGTCTTTCTTATCTTCCGACTTTAGCCTCAGAACATGGATACGGCAGCTGACTTTTCTTCCTTTTCTTCTCCTTTTCCTACCCTTTTCCTCCCCTCCTTCTCTCTTTGTTCTCTAGTTGAGAAATCTCAGAAGGATCAGGTGACGGATCCAGGTTAACCCTTTTGTTTACCTAATTAATAAAAAATTAATTAACAAGAGCATTCCCTGTCCAGACTCAGACATAACCACCTCACAGCGTTGCTCGAGCGCTGCCTGAAAAAGCCACAGCAATGCTGCGACGGTGTTATGCTAACCTCCGCTAGTTCGCCATCTTTACATGTTTCCAGCTAGAGTGAAATCATATCTGCAGAGAGGGAATGACTTGAGCCATGATTACTACTGCTTCATCATTTTAACTTAAACATGTACTGTACAGCCCTGCCATGAAAACATATCTTAGATTGTAAAAGACAGTAATGATACAGTACTGTAAAACATTTTTATTTTCAAGTATTGCCCCGCCCATTTGGTTTTCCAAAAAGGGGGGGGCGGGGGGGGGGGGGTGAATACTTGATTCACAGCACTGTATTATATACTAAATATACCCAGGCTGTAACAAATAAAGTCTACATCAAACATGTAGAATTAAATCATATCTCCTGTGCATTCCTTACAAAGAAAAAAATGGAAGATGCCTTTGCGTGATCTGCAAATCGGGTCATTTTATTTATCGTTCATATTCATGTCACTTTACGCAAGAAGTAGATCTGCAAGAAATCTGCTTCTTCATCACCCCCTCTATGTTGTGTGTGAAATACCTGATTTGGTACAGCAAGGCACTTCCTCTGCCCTACAGGTCCGAAGGTGTTTTTGTACTACGGATCTCGCTTCTTTCGCTTTAACCCTTTAAACCAGAACCGGTTCAGTCTAGAATCTGCCTGAGTGTTATTTACAAAGTCGGATGGATGGTTAAAGGGTTAACTGGAAAGTCGGCAGTTTGTGGAGTGTGTCCTGTGATGAAGACTCATTGGCTGAGAAGAGAGAGAGGATGTATCAGTTATATCATTGTTCTTAGCCAAAGTGGAGCTTTTGCAAACCAGAAGCTTCTGTTAACTCCATTTAATTCCAGCACAACTGGATCACAAAACACAATCCCTAAGATGTGTGATGCATAAATGTGTAAATTCACCAGCCAGTTGAATAGGCACACATAATCCAGCAGTGTGATCCATAACATTATGCAGATACAGGTCAAGGCAATCAGATAATGTCAGTAATCAGAAAGGAGGACAATGTGATATCGGTGACTTTTTGACTATTCCAGAAATCTTTAAAACACACTTTAAACACTCTCTAGACACTGTAAACACTGGTTCAAGCAGACAAGGAGGCTCTTGCGACTCAAATAACAACTCTTTACACCCATGTCAAGCTGAAAGGCATCTCAGCACTTGAATTCTTAAGGCAGATGAGCTTCAACCTCAGAAGACCACACTGGGTTCCACTTCTGCCAATGAAGAACAGGACACTGCACAGATCAAGATTGGAAAAAGACCAGATGATGTTTTTTCCCCCTTAAACTCTACAGCTAAAAAAATCTACTAATCATCAGAATGACATCAGACATCAGACATGACCCGAAATTTTTTTTTTCATCAGCTCAAACTCTCGACCTGTAACTGCACGAGTCTATGCGTCGTCTATGCTGCCGACACATGACCGGCTGATCGGATAATTTCGCGAACGAGCATGTGTATAGGTGTTCCTTTTAAACTGGCCGGTGAGGGTATACGCAGTTAGGTTTCTGTAATCACTCTTCTCAGTCAATACCTCGGTCTGATTATCATGTTAACTGTCATTAACCTCAGTGTTCATTAATGTCGGTTTATTTCGCAACACCATCTTCATGACGTTGGATCTCATTCGATGGAACGTTCCCATGATCTTCTGTGTCTTATGTGTAATCATTCTGCTAAAAAAAGATTCATCAGGGGGACATTAATGTTAACCTTAAAATTCCCCCAAACATATTTCATGTCAGCAGTGAGAATAAGATGAAAACCTAAGGTCTTTAGAGAGAAGCATTCTTAGAGAGAAACAGAGAGTCACGAGATTAGCGAGTACGGCTTCCTGCACGTGCTGAGCATTCTGCATGATAACTGTAACATACTTTCTTATTTTTCTTTGCTTTAATTTGATTCATTGCACTTGCATTCTTCTTACTGGAAAAATCTGATAAAAGAGCAAAGTATAAAGTGCTATGATAAAAGATACTTAGTTTAGATTTTCAGCTTTTTAAATTACCTCAAGAATATAGTTGATAAAATTAACCCTTTTCTGCATTTTTATACATCAAACTTAATATTGCATGTGATATTTAAGAAAATGTCATCTTCAATGCTAAATAATAAATGCATGGAAAGTTTTACAGTTTGTAAAAAAGATTAAATATACTGAAATTTAGTAAAAAAATAAAAAAAACAACCAAAGACAATTATACTATATCTGGCATGAAATAAGTTTAGATAATTTTTTGTGTAGAAAATTTGGTCAAGTTTAACAATGTCATATACCTAAGACCGGAAACTGTGCATGAAGGGGTTAATGCATTTTGCAATTTTAAACAATAAATCGCTCACTGCTTGTCTTTCAGAAAATCGTCAGGATTTTAAAGAAATATTACCTGTGAAAATTCTATTTTCCTTATTTAATGTTGTCAGCGTTATTAACTAGCCAGAAAGAAGGTTTTATGCCCGTGTGTGTGCATGTGTGTGTTACGTCTGTGTCCATTTAACAGTTTTGCCCTTGTGCCTCAGAGAATGTAGGCCGTTTAGTTACGCCTGCCAAAAAACTGGAGGACACTCTCCGACTGGCCGAGCTGGTCATCGAGGTGCTGCAGCAGAATGAGGAGCATCACGCAGAGGTGAGCTTCACACACAACATGTGAAGTGTCTCACGTGCATTCACACACACTATAGCATTACATTATTTAGAGTCATAGAAACTTGAGGCACAAACTTATGCACACACACAGGATGTCACTTGATACAGCACAGTACTGGTGTAGAATGAAAGATAATTCTATAAAAGTGGGTTTCTGGAATTTTCCGAATAAAAGTGGGTTTCTGGAATTTTCCGAATGCTTCCAAAAGATGTTCATCTGTGTGAAAAAGTATCCAAAAATTTGGTTAATACTAGTACTAATACTAGTACAGTACTAGTAAATGCTGAGCTAAATTTGTACTTGATTTGTTTTTTTTTACTTTTTAATCATGATTTTAACACACTTTCAATTAGCATAATTTAATCTTCGTGACTGCTTACGGTTTCATGCGAACACCACAAGTCATGCACAAAGCTGTAACTTTTACATTATATTTAGAAAATGCATTGATTTAGTATCCTTACAGTCCAGTCCAGAACATTTTTCAGAACATTTTTTGTTGTTGCCATTAATCGTGTTGTTGCTAACACATACTGTACATGTAATAAATTCACTCGATGCAAAGTGTTTTCATCCGCAACTTGGCCAATTAATGAACTTCAGCATAGAAAATCAGACATCAGTATTCTCCATGGCTTTTGAAAAAATAAAAAAAGACTTCTTTTGTAGAAATATTCCTTTGGTTTCCTGAGTTCCTGAAAAGTTTTTTCGATCCTAGAAAGCTAATACACAATGAATATTTAAGTTTATAGTCTTTACACTGATTTTCTGACTTGATTGCTTAATTTTCATCAAATGCAAACTGATTTCCCAAACAGATGCTAAATTTGTGTATGTCTGGTAAGTTTTTTTAGCGCTCAATATCATAACCCACAGCTGCATGCTTACTTTAAGAGAACAATGAAACCTGTGATGTTTAAATGTTTCTCAATGTTAGAAATCAATGCTGTAAAACTAGTTAAACTGCAGTGAGACCAAAGTCCTGAAGGTCTATCGCACTTTTAACACTTTCAAAATTTTGGTCACTTAATTATATGAAATTTAAAGATACAGTAACAGCCAGAACGGCAGCTGAGCTGTGTCATGGACCTTCAGGAGCTTTCACAGTCTGGATGATTGCCCCTTAATGTACAGTACAACGGATTCAACAATTTAAGCCATCATATTTCTAGTTCTATTTCTTTTTCTTTTTTTTAATCAAAAATGGATCTGGAGTGAGAGTGTATGCTTACTGAAATATCAATAAGCAATCATCATCATCATTACCACTTTTTGGGAAAGACAGCAGGTCTGATATGATGCTTCAGAAAGAAACGCATGTTCTCCTAACATTTTTGAGTTTGGGTGCATGAAAAAATGAGATACTTTTGGTGGAACAGAAGAGCATCATTTATTCACTCTTTTCCACTCATGAAAAAATTTGTGCGCCCATTTTTTGCTTTTAGGGGTGAGATAGTATGTCGATTTAGTAGTATATATGCTTAGACAAAATAGCTGAAATAATAGTAATAATAATAATAAACTCAAATCAAAACTTGTTAGGGTTCTCCATGGACCCTTTTGTTAAAGACGCATAAGTATTCCCAGATAACAAAGTGCGGAAATATATTTATTTATTATTTTTTAAATTTTATTTAAAGTGTACCATGCTAAGTTGTTCAGGATACGACTGTAGAAGTGCAAATAATGACATTTTTGTTTGCTTTAATTAATTATTTTTTGCTTTAATTTGATTCAATTTGTTTCACTTTATATATATATATTTTTATTGTACTTGTTTTATTTATTAGATAATAATCAAAAGTTTTTCTTTTGATTGGCTTATTTCCTTATTTTCTTTTTTTAATTAGATTGTATTTGTTCTTTAAAAACTAGATTTCAATTAATTTGTTTGTTCACAATTGTTCTTAGCAAATTTAAAAAACCTATTTATTTATTTTGCTGTTAACATCCCATAAATTATAATTGTATGTTACAGAGTACCAAACTACTATATGAGGCAAAACATCATGTTATTTAACCATTATTTTAATAATAATAATTAAAAAAAAACAGTAATAATAAATTTACCTCATTACTCCAACGGCTGAACACTACTTAATGCTAAAAGTCGAATGGCTAACGATGGGCTTTCATACTGTTTCACCTCTAATAGCTTTAATCCTCATTATTTTTGGGAACTGCCTTTAGTGGGAGAAGATAAAGAAGCACTTCAATCCCGAACATGATTGCTAGTTTGTGATGAATTACCGAGCTGATCAGTAACCTTCACTGTGTTCTCTCGCTGTTTGTCGGGGTTGCCTGGACACGTACGAAAGGGTAAAGAGGTATGTTAAAAGGTCTGAGAAGAGCCCCCAAACCTTCTCTCCTTAACCCATCTCCTCCTCTGCATGCCCAGTACTATACTTGCCTAGGCTTGGACGAAGGGTTGTATACTCACCCTCCTCTCCTTTACCCCTCTTCCTCCCGACCCCATCCTCTTCTTTATAAAAGTTATTCTTTTATATTGTATTCTGGGGCATTAACCAAACTGCTTGTGTGGGCTCGGGTGCCAGACGGATGGCTGCTTCTGCTGCGCGGAAGCAGCTCCCGGCGAGCCCTGAAAATGAAACCGAGCTCATTTTCATAGACGTCGTCTTGCACAAGCCTTCCAATGCCCTACCCTTAGACAGTAAAATTGTAAGTGTTGAATTCTCATCCTGTAATCAATCCTCGCGCCACAGAAACGTTTAAAAATATTATTCAACAGGAGGGAAATCAACACTGCAGATTTTACCGTGATCTTCTGCTCCAACCTGGTGCAGCCCACCACCATGATGTGCCATGTCCCAGTACTAACTCTCGATCGATCTTATTTATTGACTCCCATGCACCAGGTGATCAGCAGACCACACTCTTGTTGCTGTTGAATTTTTTTTCTTCTTCTTGCAAAGCCTCTAGAAGTAACGCCTTACATATAGATGAACCCTTACAAAACCCTATTATTTCTCCGACATTTTATTATTTTTTTTGCAAGACATGTCGTGACAGCAGAGCGTTCTTATCAGCAGCAGAACGATCTCGGGTCATGCCTTCTGACCAGAACAACATGCAATTAGATTCAGATGTGTTCGTTTTCAAAATGAGATACAATTCTGATTATTGGAGCTGGAGACTGAATCTGCTGCATGATGGGAACCTTTCTGAGTCAAAGGGCACTTCTCCGGGTGCATGCACGTACACATTGACATCAGCAAAGTGTGTATAGAAGTGTCTCAGCATTTCACTGTTGTCTCCTTTACTCTGGGAGAAGCATGTACGGGTGTGTTTAAACCGTTGACACTTTTAATTCAAAAGGAGACTACACATCCCTCACTCTTCTGAGATCTCACTCTCGGTCTCTTCTAACAGAAGACATGTGTGTGTGTGTGTGTGTGTGTGTGTGTGTGTGTGTGTGTGTTAATGCCTGAAGCTGTGACTGCCTGTGTTATATCTGTGTCAAAGCTGTCATAGGTCTACAGGGATTAATAAAATATGGCATAACAAAGTGAGACATCGAGGCTGTTTATAGATCTTTGGAGACTGATGGCATGTAACAATCCCTTTTTTTTTTGTTTTAAGCATGCTGTTATAAGAAAATAATATTTACAGGATTATTATCTTATAACAGAATATCGCCAAGTGCTTTATTCCTTACTAAACGCCTGCTAATCATACATACACCATCATACGTCATACACTTCGCAGGCGTTCGCATGGTGGTCTGACCTCATGGTGGAGCACGCAGAGACGTTTCTGTCCCTCTACGCGGTGGACATGGATGCAGCGCTGGAAGTCCAACCTCCAGACAGCTGGGACAGTTTCCCTCTCTTTCAGCTGCTCAATGACTACTTGCGGCTCGACTGTAAGAACTCTAAATATTCCGGTCAGTTTGAAACTATTCTTTTTTTCTATTTAGTGTGGAATGAATGGTACAAAGACAAAGTTGTGGAAAAGTCTCAATCCCAATTTAGTTGTAACCTTATTTGGCTAATGCTTTTATCTAAAGTGACGTACATGTGAGACAGGGTACATCTGTGCAGTTGAGGATTAAGAGTTTTGCTCAAGCTTGTGATTGCGATTGAACTCATGTCCTTCTATCCAATAGCCGTTGACAGGAGTGACAATAATGGATTTAATGTCACAACCCTGTGGAATGTTTAAAGTTTTTGTAACTTAATGCTTTATATGCTTTATAGTATATTTGAATAGCTCATTGGTCTTGTTGTTTAGGTACTGTATATTCTCGAACAAACTCTAGAACCTTCCAGGAATTCCAGCTGTATTTATATTAAAATCTCACAACGTCAAAGTGGACAAGATCTCAATACATCTAAATCTAACTAATAATGTGAACTCTGAAGGAACTGGTCACACCAGGACCAACATTTCAACATTATAGGGCTTGGTATGAAGGGGCGTGAATACTTACACAATCACAAAATTTCCATTTATTCATTGTAAATAATTCAACTATAGTAGAGTGCAAAAGTCTTGAGGTACCCACATTTCTTCATATTAAATGATGTAGATTAAATTAAATAAATGTGAACCAACGTTTTACTGTGAGAGGCTGCAAAGTGCCTGAAGATACAAATTGAAAATTGGTTGTTTGTGTAAAAACTTCAAGCAGCGATCTCATTTCCCCTCTCGTCTGTTCCAAATACTCAGCACCCAGCATCAGCAGTATACTAATCACCAGCCTGATCATCTGTTCATCATCTGCATCTATTTCATGCATAAAGTTAGATATTTTTTTTAATGATTGATTCAGTCATAGGTCACTGTGTGGCTTAACAAACAAACAAACAAACAAACAAAAACATTCCTCAGGTATGGTCAGGTCAGGTACAGGGACTGGACTGACAATAAGAAGCAAAAACTTGCCAAAAATGAAATTGAAAAAGTCCTTCAAGGAGAACTATTTCAAAAAACTACAGTAAAATACAAGAAAGTCTTTCTTTTTGTAAGCAAAACATGAAGAAATGAGAGCTGGCTAAAGACTTGTTGCACAGTACTGTAACATTAAAATACAGACACTTGTTTTTTTTTAATTAGGTCTACTACAGTTCCATCTAAAAGGGAAAGCTCAAGGGGGTGAATACTTGTGGAAAGTCTCCATTTGTTATTTTTAAGCAATTTAACTAAACTGCCTTTGTTTTTCCACTCTCTGGATTCTCTTCTTTTTTTTTTACATTCATGCCATAAAATCCCAATTACATCTGTTTCATTTCTACACTACAAAATGGAAACGTTCAGGGGAGGGTGAATACTTATGCAACGCATGAGAGCCAGTGGTAAACTATCAAATTAAAAATGAAATGCCAAATGGACTGGTTAACTCTGTCATGTGTGGTGTTAATAATAGCTCCTACGTTAATGGCGGACGTGGCGTAGGAGAGCACGGACGCCTGGAGGCCATCTTACATCACTAATGAACTGGAGCAAACAGGGAGCTGTCCGTGGTGCTGAGCGCGGCCGCTTCATCCACTCTAGTGCGCTAATTATAACGGCAGCATTTTTGCACAGCTTGACAGGTTGTTGTCTGGTAACGTGTTCTCAATAAGAAAATAGTGCGACGAAAAAAAAAACAAGAGGGGGAAAGATTTGTTTCGTTTCCGAGCTCGTTTTTACGAAACTCAGTTGTGCAAACAAGTAAGTAAGCTGAGGTTGAGCAGCGATCGAACGTGAAAGAAGGGGAAAAAAATAACTAAATGGATATGTAGGATAAAATAAACAACAAATTCCAATTTACATAACACCTACAGTACCTATATGGGGCTTTACCTAAAAAACTGGGTTAATGTACAGCTCTGGGAAAAAAATAAAAGACTACTGCAAAGTAATCAGTTTCTTATGTTTTTAAAAAAAAATTTTACAGGTGCATGTGTAGGTCAGATGAACAGCTTTGTTTAATTTTTTTTGCGAACTGCTGACAACATTTATCCTAAATTAAAAATATAACGATTGTTATTTAGAGTGTATATTTAAAGGAAATGACATCATCACAACACATCAAAACAACCCATGATCATGCAGTATTTGCAGAGCTTTAATAACTCAAATAAAACAAAATGCAAATCATTTGTAAATAAATTGTGTTAATGCTTTGGCTAAATAACATTAATAAATCAGTATCTGGTGGAATAATAACCTGGATTTGTAATTACAGCTTTCATGCGTTTTGGCTTGATCTCCACCAGTTTTTCACATTGCTGTTCGGTAACTTTATACCACTCTTTTTTGCAAAAAAGCAAATAGCTCAGCTTTACTGGATGGTTTGTGGCTTTCCATCTTCCTCTTGATGACTTTCTAGTGTACATTCCAGTGGTCTCTTATTTTGTTCCAGAGCTGTACATTATAAAACATCAGGAGAAGTGTGTATGTCACTATTGATGAAGGAAGATCAACTGAGGCTTAGGTCACTTATAATAAAAATATACTGCTTGTGTTCTATAAGTGTTACGACATGACATAAAATAATATTTAAGTAGTTTTATGAGGGTGAATCAAAAATGATCTGCACTCCGGTCATATTAAAACCACTGCCTAATCAGCTCTTGTGTCCCCAGTCACTGCTGTGCAGGTGTGAACATGTTACATCAGTTCATTTGTTACTTGTGATTTGCACGAAAGAAGTGCAGTGTGCCGTAATTATAATTTTTTTTGGTGGTCCGAGTGCTTACCTGGTGCTGAAACAACTCACGGAAGAGCATAAACAGAAGCGTTTGGATATCTGCAAAACAAAATTTGGTGAAAGTTTCTTAAAGAGAATCGTTACTGGTGGCTGGTGGATTCATCATATGGCACAATGGAACAAAAGTAGTATGAAACAAAAAGGAAAAAAATGAGGAAGGAAAAATGTTGTCTCAATTCAGTACATACAAACATTCTCAAATTACGGATTTGTTAGGTCACTGGGCTTAGCCTGTAGCAATTTTGGCTTAGTTTGTGTGCTACAAGGCAGGCATTAAAGCAAGGCAGCGTTCGAGCTGCTAATGAGGACTAAAACAGAGCATCCTGGCTGTACGCTGGCGGACACACGGCCAAGTGGACAACCGCTGCAACTGAAGTGGCTAATTGGAAAAGAGCATTCAGGGGAAGGAAACAAACATAGCACCTACTGTGCATGATCGACCTTGAGTTAAAGAAGAGACACACAGTGTGTGTGTGTGTGTGTGTGTGTGTGTGTGTGTGTGTGTGTGAGAGAGAAAGAGCGAGAGGGTTAGCACTTGTTTTCTGTTGTTTATTAAAAGGGTGATCCCTACTTCTTTCTAGATAACCTGTGTAACGGGAAATTCCACAAGCACCTTCAGGATCTCTATGCACCTCTAGTGGTGAGATACGTGGACCTGATGGAGTCCTCCATCGCCCAGTCTATACACAGAGGCTTCGAGCGTGAGTCATGGGAACCTGTAAAGTAAGAAGCCCGCTTCTGTTTATACTCTATTTCTTCCGTTTTTTCGTCTTAGGTCGTGATAAAAGATAAAACCGATGGATCGAATTAACATCTTACACTCATACTTTAGTAACATGTTTGTTCGGATGTCGCGCTCTTTCTCAGTTATCACATCCTCACGCTTGCTTGAAACGTGTTTAAAGTCTACTTTCTGCTCGTTTTTTTTCTTTCTTCATATCAGTCTTAACGTGCTCTCTTACTGTCCTTGTCATTTCCTGTCAATTGTTTGATCTGTTGGTTTTTTTGTAAAGTCACACTGTGCGATTTCATCTCACTTCACGCTGCCTCTTTATTATTTTTTTCTCCCCTTTCTGCTCATCCACAACATTCTTTCTTGTCTGTCTTGTCTTTTGTCACAGGAGTTTAACAAGTAATCTGCCCATTGTCAACCTTCCAATTGGGAACCTCCAAATGCCCAAAGTTCCAAATCTGCCGGTGTCAGTTAATCTGCCACCGGTGCAAATACCTCTCTTTTCCACCCCCAGCTGGATGACGGCCATATCGGATGCAAAGTGTGTAATGAGGGTTTTTTTGATTCGTGCAAACGTGGCCTTGGGATAAAAACAATGTTCAAATGTTCAAAAGGACTAGAATCATTCAATTCAGATTATATCCTAAATAAATGTATATACTGCATTAATTCATGGCTTAAATACAATTTTATATCAATGTTTATTCCAAGGCCACAGCATGGGAACTTTAGTACTATAGAGATGGTTAAATGTTTATCTTTATTTCCTGCTTCAAGCATGCTTAAAAAAAGCAATGTTATAATACAGTACAAAAAAAGTTTGTTTGTTTTTTACTCCAGATACATCCTTTTTCTTTCCTCCTTTAAGCTTTTACACACAGTGTATTTTTATTCTGTGGTTGTTTGTTGGATGTTGGGTTTCACTCTGTAGCACTATATTCATGCAAAAGGGGTTCTTCAGGGTTCAATTATCGGTCCACTCGCTTTTTTCTGTTTTTCAGTACGTTACATTTCCAATGTTCGTAAAACTGATTATGGATAAAGAATGCGTTATTTCGCTTATACATGGTGGTTCACTAATGATTAGAATCTTTTATTTATTTTTTAATGTGTTGCAGTTAGATCTGAAGTTTAGCAACATTACGGCCATGACATGCAACCACTCGTTCACTCATCACCTTCTTCTCTCTCTCTCTTTCTCACTTTCTCTCTCTTTCTGCCACACATTTTACTGTGAGTGAGCTTTTACTATAGAAACAAGAACATATCGGAAACAACAATTTAATCAGACTCAAGGAATCAGGCTATATCACACAACAGGAATCGTTTATAAAGCTAAGGAAGTCATTTGCATGAGAAATTTATCATATTCATGAAAGTGTCTTGATTTTTGAAAATCATTCATACCTTACGTATACTATACTGTGTGTATCTAAAATTACAAATAAAAGGACTAACACATGTAAACCTCGAAATGATCGATTTAGTCTCGTCTGCACTGCCTTGTGAGTCGAGTTTCTGCTACGAGATCTGGAGCAGCTGGACGAACTAGCTGCAAGAATTACTGTAGCATGAGAGAGAATCGCTATTATTCCTGCTACGTTTGATCATTTATCTTCCACGTATTAAAACTAATAGGATAGGTAGGTGACATCGCTGAACAGATGACAGATACATGTAGAGATGGAATGTACTGCATCTTTAAGCTCAACATGCATGAACACTCCTTCCTTCAGTGCAAAGTTATCAATCTGCTTGGTCTGGGGACAAAACAGTGGTGTCTCTGGGCGTTTTTTTTCTCTCTGGATGGTCAAGGGTTTGGGCATGGTGGTACATGGGCTATATTTGTAACTAGTGTATATTAATATAGTGTATCATAATAGATGTAATATTTCTTACATCTATTTGTAAAAGTGTGTGTGTGTGTGTGTGTGTGTGTGTGTGTGTGTGTGTGGTATCCTGGAAAAACCTTTGTTAGAGGCATCGTTAGTCAGACTGAATGTTAATTCCCCCCATTCTATCATTTTCATGAAATATATTTTTAATTTCCTAAAACTGAGCTGTCACTAATGCTGTAACTGTAAAAAAAAAAAAAAAAAAAAAAAAAAAAAAAAAAAAAAACATTTTTCATCTGTTTTGTCTGACAAGCTTTTTCCCAGACAACCACATATTAACCTTTGTATGCCTTCACTATACTTCTGGTGGTGCTTTTCTCTCACTGTGTGTGTGTGTGTGTGTGTGTGTGTGTGTGTGTCGGGTTGTGTAGTAATGGTTCGGGGACGTCTGAGGACCTGTTCTGGAAGCTGGACGCTCTGCAGACGTTCATCAGAGACCTGCACTGGCCCGAGGAGGAGTTCGCGAAACATCTGGAGACGAGACTTAAACTCATGTCCAGCGACATGATCGAGTCGTGCGTGAAAAGGTCAGAAGTGCGGCGACTCTGTAGGCTCACAGTCGAACTCTCTCTATTTCTCTCTGACTGCCTATCTGTGTCTGTCTGTCTGTCCGTCTGTCTCTCTCTCAGGACGAGGGTGGCGTTCGAAGTGAAGCTGCAGAAGAGCAGTCGGACTACAGACTTCCGCGTCCCTCAGTCCATCTGCACAATGTTTAATGTCATGGTGGACGCCAGAGCTCAGGCTGCCAAACTGTGTGCCATGGAGGTCGGCCAGGAGGTAGAACACACACACACACACACACACACACGCACACACGTTTCCATTTAAGTACTCCTTACTCCTATTTATCTTCATGCTCTTCTTCCTTTATTCCATCTTTATTTCCTTCTTTCCTGTTTTCTTTTTCCCTTACTTCCTACTTTCCTTCCTTGCTTCCGTTTTTTACCTAATTTTCCTTCATTTGTTTCTATTAATCCATCTTTTCTTGCTTCTTTCTGCCCTTCTTACATCTGTTTGTTCATTCCTGTCTTTCTTCCTTCATTCATTGAACTTTTCTCCAGTCTTTATTTTAATGATTTCTTTTACTTTATTATATTCTCCGGTCCTTTTCCAACTTTGTTTTCTTTTATGTACTCATCCCTCCTGTTTTTTTTTTCATTTTCAAATTATTCTTTTTTGAAGCTTTCCTTATTTTTCCTTCTTTCTATTTCCTTCCCTCTGTTCTGTCTTTCCTTACACTAAGGACTCTCCTCCAATTACCTTCAGTTGTGCGCAAAGTGAGACATCAGTCATCGATATTTCCTTTTATTATCACTCTTTTTAAAAAAGTACGAGTTGATGGTTTTTAATCTTCTTCCAGTTGCGTAGTTTTATTTAGTTCGGATGTTTTTTTTAAATGAATATTCTGTACTTAGTATCACTTTCAGTTTAATCAAAGTTCTCACTTCCTGGTTTTCTTTGACTTCTGGAGTTTTTCGCCGTGACATGTGTCTCCTCCGTCTTTCCTTTCTTGTGAAAGTTTGTTAGAGAACGGGTAAGTGTGGCTAACAATTCAATTGAATTCTCACTCCCGGCTCCCAAATGTATAATTAGCGATGGTAGCAGTTTCCCCCGTTCCTCTGACACTCTGACGATTGTTTTGATTCCATTACCATATGTGATAGCTGCTTCTGAATATACATGTGTTAGAGCTGAGAGCCCTCGCATCGCCGCCACATCTCCAGACAGGTAATAATTATCTGAACTGAATTAATTACCCAGAAGCCCTCTTCACAGCGAGTGAGGAGACAAAGAGATATAGTTTACACGTTCCTCCCGCAAGGCCCATCAGCGTTTAAGGGCAGCGAGGGGGACGGCACGATCCTACGTCTCACCGTGTAGCGCATGCACTCTGGTGCAGTTTGCATTAGCGTCCTTATCATGAATAATAATGGTGATGTCTCTCTGCAGCGACAGTATCACTCGCAAATCGACCACCTCATCGAGGAGACGGTGAAGGAGATGATTACTTTACTGGTGGCGAAGGTACAAAACAAACTCCGTCTGTAAACTTCAGTTGTCTTACACACATTACACCTTATCACCATAATTTAGAGGGTGAAAGACAGAAAGACAAATAAACAGCTCGACTGATAGATAATCAGACAATATAGATAATAGATAATGGATAGTTAAAATGGCAAACAGATGCATGGATAGATAGAAAGATGGATGGTTAAATAGACGGAAATACATACAGATGAATAGATAGATAGATAGATAGATAGATAGATAGATAGATGCATATATAGAATTCTATATAAATAGATGATGGATGGACAAACATAAAATTTGATAACTGCAATAGATAGATAGATGCAATAAGTCCCCTACTTACGAACATTCAAGTTACAAATTTCTGTAGATATGAATGGATCACATTCATAGATGCGAACAAATCACGGAAGTAGCTCACGTGTATTGTACATAAAATAGACACTACAGTGCACCAGATACTAATATTTACAATTATATACAATATTTGCATTGTGTAAGTGAATGTAAAAAATGTCTGGTATATTGTATATGTGTGTGGGGAGAAATGAGTCGGCCTGACCGGTTTCAATGAATCAGTCTGGGAGCACGACAAAAAAAGTCTGTCCTGTAAAGCTGTCCTGATGGTGAATATTCTTACTTATGGAAAATCCTCGATGTTCACAGCTCTGAGACAAAATGGCGTCTGTTCATGCACGCTTTAAACACTATCTAGCGTTATCCTTCCCCTGGATTCCCCTCGCAATTTGGGGGCACAGTATCGCGAGAGTATAATGCAGAAACAAAACACCAAACTGTTGTGTTCAGTTTTTTATGCTTTACATTGTATATTTGTCTTGAAGGTGTATAACACCCCTGTTTCCCCTACGTGGTTTCTGACTTGCGGGGGATGACCTTCTGCGAGGAACGGCAAAAATTTTTACTTATTAAATTTAACTTGTTAAATTTTTCGCGTGGAAAGATTCGAGACGTAATCATTACGGCAAAACTGCAAAAACTTACAGTGAATCAAGATAAACCGTCCTTACGGCCACCACGCGAAGCCGTGCTGACTTTGCGTAGGTGACATAGAGGTGCAAGACTCACTTTGTCGGACTTACGAATGAATCCGACTTACGAACGTGCTCCCGGAATAGAACTTAATAGATAGACAGGTAGACAGATACATAAATGGATAGACAGATGGATAGGTAGACAAATGGAAAATATGGATGGATAGGTAGCTAGATGGATAGATAGACAGAAACATACAGTACATAGAAAAATAGACAGCTAGATATATACATACAAACAGCTGGACAGACAGAAGCATGGAAAGATAGACAGACAGACAGACAGACAGACAGATATATACAGATAGATAGACTCATTACTGACTGTTTATATGGAGAATGGAGAATGTGTTCTATTTGAAGTCCATGTGATCACTTGTGATTCCTTTGTGTTCCTCATGTCGTCCTTTCTGCAGTTCGTGGTGATACTGGAGAGCGTTCTGGCCAAACTGTCCCGCTACGATGAGGGCACGCTCTTCTCCTCCTTCCTCTCGTTTACTGTAAGAACATTCACTGCATTTCTCTCACATTTCACACAATTTCTGAAAAGAAAAAAAAAATCACCAAGTAAAGACATGATACTGACCCGTGCGTGAACTTATTGCACAGGTTAAGTTTTTTATTCATTTGTTTATTCATTAATTTCTTCCTTCTTCCCTCCTTTATTTATTTATCTCATTTTTGTACAGGTTAAGCTTTTATTTTCCCTGCTTATTCCGTGCATTTCATATTTACTTATTTGCTTGCTTGTTTATTTTTCATCGGTTGACTAATTGAATATCTATCTATCTATCTATCTATCTGTCTGTCTGTCTGTCTATGTTCACTCCTTATTTATTTTTCATTCCATTTAATTCATTGTTTGTTTTTTTCATCTGCATGTTTGTTAATGTATTTCGTTTAATTCGTTCCTTCATCCTTCTACTTATTTATTGCTTCCTTCCATGGCATATTTAGGCAACTGATTTTTATCATTTCATTATATTTTTATATTTTTATTATTATGTAGTAATTCGTTTACGCACTTACTGTTTTTAAGCAGGCTTCTATTATATAGATAAAAATTAGAGACATAACTGTGAAAAGTTGTATGGATTTATGCACATAAGGAACATAGGAGCAGATCCAGGATCAGCTCAATTGCTACATGTTCATACACCTACAGTATTTGAGCGGCTTAGGATCAGTCCATCATAACCATCCTCTCATCTCTCTCTCTCTCTCTCTCTCTCTCATCTCTCTCTCTCTGTTGCAGGTCAAAGCCGCCTCGAAATACGTGGACGTACCTGTGAGTGAGCTCTTCTCATCCCACACGAATGCTTTCCAAATACAGCCATTAACTGTCATCACATCAGTACAGATTATCGCTCCAGTGCGCATTAAGCTCATCCCTATTAACGCTCGTGTTTGCTTTCCTGACTGATTACGGGCTCGTTATTATGAGCTGACAGTCTGTTGGCAGCGGCGAGGTCTACAGATGGCCGTCTCTTACCTCCAAATGGCCATTCATATGCATGTGAGGAGAGCGGCGTGGCCGGCTATGTGGCCCTCTTTCTCTCTCTTTTTCTTCATCTCTCTCTCTCTATCTCTCTCTCTCTTGCACGCTAACAGACAGTGCAATGTGTGTGTTGTGCAACAAAAGCGTGTGCCGTGGGGTCCGACTCGTTACATGCTGCATTCAGTATCGCATCACGCTGCTTCCTTTAACTGCCAACACGTTCAGGGTACAAAACAATTCCCGTCAATGCAGTCTCTCTCTCTCTCTCTCTCTCTCTCTCTCTCTCTCTCTTTGTGCCCTCGAGGTGAAAGAGCTTTGTGTTTCCATGGTAATTGTTTGCTTAATGCAGAAAATAAAATTACATATGAAAAAAAAAAAACACACACACACAGAGTGCTCATTTGCACCCTCGAAAGTATCTTCCGAGGTGTGAAGTAAGTTCAATTTGCAGCGACTGTCAATTACCAATTCTGATGACCTTCTGATGCCCGCTGGCAGAACGAAGACTTTTCATTTAGCATGCAGACGAAGCAAACAAAAGAGTTCACCATCTTGCGTTATCCTCGGTTCTCTTAGCACTCCGACAGTCATATTTTCTCCATAATTGCTAATACTACTTTGTTCATTTTTTTTCACAGATCATGACAGCTCATTTAACTGAACCCAAACACCTGTTATAATTACTATTATTGTTATTATTATATTAAATCTGTTTATTTATATCCCTCTCTGTGTGTGTGTGTGTTTTGCAGAAACCCGGCATGGATGTAGCCGACGCCTACGTGACGTTCGTCCGCCACTCTCAGGACATGTTGCGGGATAAGGTCAATGAGGAGATGTACATAGAAAGATTATTTGATGTAAGTAAATGCTGCTTCGTCTCCTCCTCAGGAAAACCAAAAAAAAAATAACAAATAACGAAAGCAAGGAGGAGGTCGTGTAAAATGTGACATGACAACCAGCTAGGAGGGATAGGTCACGTTTTGAGACCTACGTCTTCCTCTCCTTCTTCTTCCTCTTTACCCCCTTGTTCTTTAAAGCTGCCTTTTTAAGTGTCTCTTTGCCCTTTGACTGAGTCTGCACCTTTTTCCCCCCCTCTCTCTTTCGCTCTGTGTGCTCTTACGGCTCTGTTCGCTCTTTGACCCTTTTCTCTCTGGTGTGCTGCTCTTTGGAAAAAAGAAAAAAAGCAAGCTGCTGTAATTTTGTTCTTTGCTCCTTTCTGCATTCGCCTTTCAGAGTGACGTGTTTTTGGGGGAAATTGAAAGGAAAAAAAAAACTTATAGTGTAAAGTCTTTAATAGGATTACGCATATGACGTGACCTTTAGATGAATTATTCTTATAAATATGATTTAGAGCAAGAATTTCTCTACTCACCCTAAGTGTAGTTATTCATCCTGATGGATGACGTTCGGTTCTTTAGCTTTGTACTGGAATTTCAAGAAATTATCAACATAAAATAAAATGGTCTGGAAACCATTCCTATTTTCTCACAAATTCCCAGCCACCAGCCAGACGCACGCTTCTGCCGAGACACGTCAGCAGCAAAGAAAAGCGCCATCAGCCCTCTTCCACATACACCAGCTCACAGCAGGCTAACGATCAAAACTAATCTTGCTTCGATTGACAGGCTTGAAAGAGAGAGAGAATGCTATCTGTTTTTTTCTCTTTTGGATCCTGGCCACATATGGAAATATCAGTAAATCCAAAAATCTATGGTCTAATCATAGCGTTTATGATTTTTTACTTCCTACACAGACACTGGAGACTCCTGGAAACTAAAAAGCTATGTATTGTTGCTTTTCACAGATGAAGCAGATGTCTTAAACAAAAATTAAAGGCTGTTTAAGTTAAGTTCAGCCTTTATTCATCACATTACTGTACAGTGAAATTCTTTATTCTTCACATATCCCATCTTCTTGTTAGTAGGTTAAGGGTCTTGGCCAAAACACTAGTGATGGGTCGTTCATGAACGATTAATTGTTATTTTTGAACGAATCTTTAATGTGATGCAGAAGAACGAGTAGTCTCGGAGAGTGATTCATTCGTTTTCTACTGGGCGCGCAACCTCCATAGGTTATGTACAGGAAACAGAAATGAGTAGTTACCTATGAGTCTTTTGGTCCGAGTCGTTCGTTCTTTTGTCACGTGACTCCCATAGACGCTATGCAGTGCAATAGACTCAAAAGAACAAATGACTCGGACTAGAAGATATGAGAGGTGATCTACTCATTCTGTTTAGCATAATATGTCTTTAGCTGCATTGTAATATTTTCATTAATGGAACTATAGCCAAAGTTTGTGTATGTAGACGTGATGGGGGTCTGTTTATTGAAAATGCAACCTTTTATTTTGTTTCTGATCAAAAGAACGAAATGACCCAAAAAAGATTCCTTAATTTTGATGAACGAGATTCAAAGAACCGAGTCACTAAAATGATCGAAACTTCCCATCACTACAAAACACACGTTTGCTAGGTGTTATTTACCTTCCCCAGCATACCTTGATGGTATGATGTTCGTCTACATGCTGCCATAAAGTGGTCCGAATGGATTTAAACGGGGAAGTAAAAACAAGTTAACTGTATGCAATAAAGTAAAAAAAAGTAATTTTTCTGTTTAATTTGTATTCATTTATTTATTATATAAAGAAGAGCATTTGACATTTCGATATCACCGGACAGATTTGGTAATTTATGCAAATTTATAACTTCCTGCTTTCCAGTGCACCTTATAGAAGGTGAAATGTTTCCAATGAAATAGATACACTGTTATACATTGTGATGCATTTTTGTTCATGTCTGTAGATAAATAAATTTGGGTTCCAGTGCAAGACTAAAGAAGGAAAGTTCTAACAAACACTAAACACTTCTGACGTGTCTAACAACATAAATATATACAAAATATAATTTGTAATCATTTAAGATCATTTATGTCAGTGGAGGATATACAGTATTTGTCTTGATATTAGAAAGACCAACGCTTGTCAAATACACAGAATTAATATTCTGAAAGGAAAGAACTGACCGGCGAATAAAGAGAAAACTCCAGAATAACAATAGGTCAAGAGTTCTTCCTTCATTTTCCGGCTCTGGACTAAATCTCCGCGTTAAGGAAAGACATGGTGAGGGACAGAGAAAGAGAAAGAAACAGAGAAAGAGAAACCCTCCAGACCTGCAGCTTATTGTCTTAAAGGCTTAACGGAAGTGAAATAAAGAGGTAAACGAGGAGGGAGGGACGGAGGGACGGAGGGGCGGGAAAGCGTCGAGAGCACCGTCTGAAACGATGACCAGGGCACTTCCTCCTGCTCCTAACCCTTTGTCATGCATGTGGACCGGTTTGTCGGGTGCAGCCGTGTATACTTAAAAACTTAAGAGCAGGGGAGCTGATCTGAGGTCAGCGCTTCGAACAAAAAAAAAAAAAACGTTGCGTGGATTTTAATAATGGTGCAAATGTATATAGACAGCTCTTTATTACTGTGGATGAGAGTCTCTTGGCTGTGATTTTATTAGGGATGCATCAATAAATGAGTATTAATCAATCAGGAGCATCAATGAACAAATGATTTATTTTAAAACATTACTGAGCTTGTTTTCAATGAAGTGTATTAGCTAGCTCTGTGAGTGTAGAGAAGAGGGGGTTTTACGTTTATCAGGGTGTTAGGTTCAACAAATTATTATCACAATATGTTATAATATATGTCTATCAGACATGATATAAACAAATATTTACTAAGATTAAAAAAACATTCTAAATAAGTAAATAAATGCATCTTTTGCAATTTTACAGATTAATAGATTCAATAAAATTTTTATCATTATTAAATTTTTACTGCCATAATTTATCGGGATATTAATAATATATCATCATATCGGTCGACCGTGTTGCATAGAAGCTGTTGTTCGCACTTTTCCTTGCCTAGCCTGCGTTTGCTGCTGGCGATGAACTCCTCTTCGTGCTGAGTTTTACGATCACGATGTTTTATCAGGTCTCGTAAGTGTCATCTGTTCATTAGTGCGACATCATACACTAGGATCGGTATCACATCAGATGCTTCTGTTTTTTTCTTCTTTTTTTTATTTTTTTTATAAGCTTGAGTAAACAAGCATGGCATCAGACTCATGTCTGAAAGCAGGATCATTATCGATGCATCCCTAATTTTTAAGCGTTCCTTCTCTGTTGAAACCTGTCTGAGGTTTACTCAACGTTCTGCTTCTCTTTATTCCACTCTGAACAGTATGTGCGGCATTCTAAAAAAGCGTATGTGTTGCAATGTGTGTGTGTGTGTGTGTTGTGTGTGTGTGCAAAACGGGAAAAAAAAACTAGAAAAGAGAAATCACTCCTTATATTCCCATCCGTTCTTTGTTTCCCTCTCGCTGTGCCTGTCTCATTGCATTTCCTTTGTTTTGTTTTGTTTCTCCCCCACTCTCTCTCTCTCTGTCTCTCTCTCTCTTTTTCCTCTCCACCTGAATCAAAGTGGAACTTATCCTTCCTGTTGAGTTGTTTTTATCACATTATCTCGAGTGGCATGATTCAGAGTCGACTAATCTTCCTGTGTACATCTACTAGCATGACCCGCCTCCTTGGAGAATTCCCCCTCATACATGCATTCACAGACATCCAGCCATCTTCTCCACTCCAGTTCTCCACCCCATCTCATGCACACACACCCCCGGGCGCCCC
>JAQMYL010000016.1:19046784-19074563 GCA_030014365.1 Clarias pachynema | reverse complement strand
CCTATGATAAAAATTATAGACCCTTCATTTCTTTGTAAGTGGGCAAACTTAGAAAATCTGTAGGGGATCAAATACTTGTTTCCCCCACTGTAGGCCTGTACAGTCAGTAGTAGGTCAGTACAGTTCTGGAACGAGGAGAGAGCAGCTGCCTGCCAAAACCTTCATTTAGTCAGACACCAGTCAGAAGCACTTTCAGCAACAAAACACATCTGATAACATTATGTCTTCTTTAAACAACACTTTGTCTCCTTAGTAACTGTTTCTAAGTCGTTCCGAATTATCTCTGAACGTCCTGTTTTGTTCTGTTCATGGCTAATGCAAGCTACAAAGCTAACAAGCTTCTAACACAAGGCTGAATCCCATATCCCTCTCTAATTCCTGATCAAAGGCACTACTCTGTGTACTTGGTGTGTAGAAAAAAGGATACTAACTTACACCCTACATTGCACACTAGCTTTCCATTTAACGCTAAATCAGTTCAACCCCCGGAACCCCGGAAGTTAATTGATATTCTAAAGAAGAAGTGAAAATATAAAGGACTGTCTAAGGACTGTCCATCACCTCCATGGTCTATTTTCCTCACCTTTTGGCAACATAGTACCAGTAACAATCTAAAACTATTTTCACCCCCGTTAATTACACTAACTGTCGTTCGCTAGCTCAACGCTAGTTCTGGAAGGGTCAAAATAACAGTTTAAATAAACAAACAAACATATTAATATATGTTGATCATAAATGCTGTTTGTGGATTAAATATTTTAAATATTTTTTTATATTCCATATTTTATATTTTATTCTTATTCTATTCCATAATTTATTTCTTATTGATAATCTTGATTTTTAAGGTCACGAGCGGTCGTATAAACATTTCGTACTGTGTATGACTGTGTATGTGACAAATAAAATTTTAATTTGAAATTTAAACTGCTGTATAGATGCAATACCACGTTCAAGGTCATGCTGTTGTACTGAATTTTGAGCCAAATGTATTTTAGTACATACTAGTGCTTTATTTCTTAGATTAAAAAAACAAGACTTTTCCAAAAGAAAACTTTCCTTTAACTTTCCTTGGTTTGTTACTTCATTATTATTATTAATAATAATAATAATAATAATAATAATAATATTATACTAGTTCTAGTAGTACCTGCAGTAATACTAGTACTTAAAGTACACGTTTGTTGCTTGATTGAATTTTATAATAATGTAAATACTATACCAAGATATTCTATTTTAACAAAGGCAATAAATTGTGTCTTTTTCCCCCGAATTGCCAGTAATAAACTGTTATTTTCCACACTGACTAAATCTCCTTGGACCCTTTCAGAAAAAATACCGCGACTTCCGTCTGCAAGGTGTCCTAGACTCCACTTTGAACAGCAAGATGTACGAGACGGTGAAGAACAGGCTGATGCTGGAGGAGGCGACGGCATCTGTGAGGGATGGAGGAATGCAGGGCATTTCCATGAAGGACAGCGAAGAGGAAGACAATTAACCGCTACATGGAGCAGCCGTGTTTGGTGTAGTCTGCCGAAGAGATGCATGTACTACGTTTGTCATGCTTCCTTAATAATGTTTATTTTCGAGTCGTACGAATGATAATGGGGGCCAATGTTAATTACTGATATGAGAAAAAAAAATCTATATTTAATGTTTGTCAGAAGATTGTTGTAACAAACTGGGGGAATCGAAATCGATGTTTTACGAGTAATAATGTCCAAAACACGTTCCTAAATGTTTTGAAGCAATATGGCGTACTATTTGTAAGCGATGTTTTGCGTCAGATGGTTAGGAATGTATGACCTGTTGTGTCCCTTGTTCAATGCAAACATGTACGGAGCTTCTTATGTGTACTGTAAATATATATTAGTACATAATTGTGCATAGTCTCCTTTGGAGGTTTTTTTTTTCCAACTGTATGCCAAATGAATTGATTTTGTTGTATTTAACTGGTTTGGGATGTTTAAAGGTAGTGTTTATATTGCATTTACACAATAAATAAATAGTCAACCAGTAATCACAGTATCTCTGGTATCACAAGACTTTGGGAATGGCCATCTTTTTTTTTTTTTACAATGCAATATTAACTATATTATTATATACTTTGAATAATACAAACAGTATATTTTATGATTTTATATCATTTTGTGATTTACATATTTTATCTGTTAGCAAAGTACATAATCTAAAGCTTTCAAACCATTCCTGCAAATATTTTTATTCTATCTTGCTCTCATCATTGTTGCTTTTCTTTATACCTATCGCCCTTGGTTCAAAAGGTCATTGAGGGTATTGTAAGCATAAAACATAATGGGTTCACTCAGAGGTGAAACAAGAAAAGCAGACGACTATGAGACAGGTCATAAAACGTAAAACAGTAAGGGGATGGGTAGTGATACTCAGTGTACAATGTGTACCCAAAGTACATGGGAAAAAACCCTAGAGTGACCCAGACATGAACTGTACTTATTTTATAATTACGTGCCGGACCTGACAGAGACACGAGCATAAGATAAGGCGCCAGGTGCCGGACTTGGCAGAGATACGAGCACACTTAATGAAGGACTGAAACGTGTTGGATACACGTGCTACACGTGCACCTGCAATCGCGCATACATGTCTAAGTAAGGATATAGACAAATAACCAAAAGACACACGATCAGTTTTATGAATACTGAGTTTAATAAGAGGAAACACAAAAATAAACTAGTACTGTATGTGCATCTACATAATGACAAACAAGGAGATACATGCAAACGTTTGGGTGCCAACAGTTGCATTGTCATTAGTTTGTGTACTAAAAGACACTTTAAAATTGGTCAGAGTAGCAACACTTACCTTACATGACAAACAGGCCTTAGAACAGAAGGAGCTGGAGTGTCAGACTCTGGCCGTAAACGCCTAAAGGCATGAGGAGAAGGGCTGTTTACCTCCAGACGAACTCTCTTAGGAGGACCAGGATTCGAGTCATCCTTCTTGAAGTACGTAAGTCCTGTAGAAACTGCATCAACGACATAGACGTCTGACACTCAG
This sequence comes from Clarias pachynema, assembly GCA_030014365.1. NCBI lineage: Eukaryota > Metazoa > Chordata > Actinopteri > Siluriformes > Clariidae > Clarias > Clarias pachynema. Next base: position 19,071,530 of record JAQMYL010000016.1, on the reverse strand, counting down.
CCTGGATGAGGCCCACAGAGGCACGGTCAATGGCAGGTTCAGTAGGGTTATAATCTGTACTGTCCATGCTGTCTGAGCTGTCTAGAGGGATGCAATGAGCACTTGGGCAAGTACAATCAGCTATAAGGTTAAAATAAAATACGTAAGTACAACAAATTGGGAAAACAAGGCAAGAAATTGAAATAGTGCTTAAGAGATGCTTACCCATGGTCTGTCTCTTGAGAAAACCAGGAATGTATAGTAAAATTAAGCTGAGTAAAATAAAAACTGAGCAAAAGAAGTGTAGATAATGAAAAGTAATTTCCAAGTTCGGTCAACTTGGGTTTTATTGCTGCAATAAATCCTGCTTACTTCATCCAGATCTGTGCAGAGTCCTGAGTCGTTCTTTGGTCCTTTTTGACTAGAGATACAGAGTTTGTTTAATATTTTTAATTAAGGTAACATTAACAAGTGGAAGATAAAAATCTCCTATAGTATCTAAAAAAAACATCCAAAGAGAGAGCTTTGAATTTCATGGAATGACAGATTCATCCTACATTTGCTTTTCTAAAAAAGGAGGGGAAAAAAATTCACAGAACTGTGTCTTATTTATTTTCTGTTAAATAAGCCCTGGTATACTGTAGGTTACTTGAAAAAGCAAAGAGAAAGTGATTCACGTAAAAATTTCTGAAATTTAACAAGTCGCGTACAACTTCATTATCGACTCTTCACCCTTAATAAAGTATGAAGTTCAGACGGTGGGATTAAATCCGAGCAGATTGAAAGAATTGTTAAGATGATCATCTCACACAGATTAAAACCATTCTCCTAGCATTTCAAAAACAAATCTGTCCCTCCTGAAGATGAAGAAAAAAAAGAGATGGTGGGATTAGACTAAGCAATGCCCTATAAATGCAAGGAGGATGGGATGACTTAATTATTTCATATGGACGTCAAATCCTTCTCATAAGGGATGAGGGCTGGAAAAACGAAATAAAAAACAAAACAATCTGACGTTACTTGACTGCTACTGCCTCCATCACCATTGTCCAACAGGATTCTATTGGGTTTAGATCTGGAGACGATCCAGGCCATGAATCCGGACGCTGAATACTATTGTTACATAGCCATTTTTTTTTTACTAGATTTTTAAATTAATTAGCACAGCTCTTCAGCTAGATACTAGCTAGAACTAATTAGTGACATCACCTGTTTTGTGCGAAGCGAGAACTATAATACATGGCATCTGCTGTCTTAATACATTTGACTGCCTCTGCATGTTGTGATTCTGATTGACGAGATCACTTTGAACGTACAACACCGTTATGCAAATTATGAATGCAGATTACCAACTTTCAGTGTACCTGCTAATTCTATTGCCTATTAAAGAACAAAAGCCTGAAGCCATTGATAAATACATTTTCCAAGGCATAAATGGAGCTACAGAAAAAGATTTGCCAAAACATTTCATAGTCTTAGAGCAGAACTTTAAATAGGCAAGTGTTTCACACTGACTCTTGTGATGAGTGGTTCCTGATATAGTGCAGCACAGCAATTTCCCTTTAGTAATTCTTTCCAGCGCTACATACACAAGTTCCTTTAGTTACCCACTAGCAATTGGACACCAACCGATTCGCATTGTGTAGCATAACGAAGTTAAAAGTGCTCCATCTGGCACCCCTGGAGCACTGCAGTACCTGAGAGAGAGAGCGAGAAGAGAGACATTTCATCTATTTAAAGCCTTGGCTCACAGACCCAATTTTGCCCGTTCTTGAGCACCAGGGCACAGGGCAGAGAAAGACTAATGAGAGAGGCTCATTGTTGGAATAAGTTACCCGTGGCTTGCTGCTGTGACCTAGTTCTAGTAGCATAAGCCCTCGCAAAACACCGCTCTCTTTCTGATTTTCCGTGCAATCAAAAGAGGAAAGCGAAAGAAAATCATGACAAGCTCTCCGAATGGGAGTGCCACGAGGGCCGGCTCGGATATCATACGTTTAATTTGCTCATAAATCCCGTCGCGGTGCAGCAATTTTGCTCGGCAGAGTGCCTGGCGACAGATTAATAGACGAAGAGATTTAGTCAGGCACGATCCGTGCTGCTGTGGCTTTTAAGCTCCAATCAGGTTAGGAAATGGGAATGATAACAGTCTGCAAATAAAAGATTCTCCAATTGACCGGCACAGCGTGAGTCAGCTCCAGGTTCGTCCTCGCGATGCGTGCAGGAGGGGGGTGGAGGGCCCGGGGCCCTGAGCCCTGACCATCAAACGCAGCATGCCACCTCCGAGTGGATGTGCTAGGCAAATGAAATGTAGAAATTGAGGAAAACAAATACACGGAAAAAGCAGCATAAGATTATGTCTGTGCGCCCATGTCGCGTTTCGACTTAAACACTTCATTTCCGAGTCGGCGGAGAGGATCGTCACCTGCCGAGGTCTGATAAATGTCGAAACGCATGAAACTCTGTGCTGCTCTCACCTTGATAAATGTTTACTCGACAGCTTGTGTTCAAGTAGGGAGAGGTATAGCTGCAACAGCTGCCATGTTCATAGACACTAGTGGCATATGACCAGGTAGATCCAAGTCAGGTCCTTTCAATAAGGACGGCTCAAAGCCTCTTAGACTTTGGTGCCTACCTTCTTATCTGTGCATAATTATTTTTCTCCCCCAAATGAATAGCTTACTGCTAAAAGCAATCGTACTCTGTGTCCCGGCCTTGGGATAGACAGAGAGAGAGAGAGAGAGAGAGAGAGAGAGAGAGATGAAGATGATAATCAGATGATCTGCTTCACTCTTTAATCAAATGCGCTCCAGCAGATAAACAGGGTGGCCAAGGGACCGCATTATGTATTAGAGTTGATCTATTGGGATGGACTCCGCTGTAGATTTCGAGAAAGCCGACATGACATACACACTTTGATTTTCAGATATAAAGTGTGTGATAGTGCTTTCTCTGTGTGCCGGCTTGGGAAAGCTCTATATAATTTTCTGAAAACTACAGGCTTTCTTTAAAGCAAATATGCCTTTTTTATGTATTTTAAACACAAATAAAAGCAGTCTGGTTTACCAGGGGGAAAATGCATTTAAAGACTGCAGCACACAAACATCACAGAAATTTGGAAAGGTGGTATATGTATACAAAACCGAATTTATAAATCTTACATCCGTTTCACCTCATTTTGGACATGTTTATGCAGACACCAAGATCTCTGAAATACAAAACAACAATTTTGGCAAAAATCTTATTTTTCCCCTTTTTTAACTTGTTTTGTCATAATCCATACGAAAGCACCATCCAACAGGTTTTCCAAAACCTAACACTTTCATTTAAACGTGCTACAAACTGGCAATTCAAACTGTTCCAACATAGTCGATGTCCTTAATTGTAGTGATGATCTGTGGGGACATATGGAGAACATAACGCTGGTAATCAAATCCATTCTCGAGGCAGATGGTTTAGTAACCACATCGTTCAAGTTTTTCATCTCATTAAGAGCAATTTTAAAGAAATTGAGGCTTAGGAAGCTTCATGAGGTTCCACAGGTCTCGTCATTTATCATAATATGCTTGTGTTTTTCTAACATCATTCACAAGTTGTGCATGAGAATGAATCCTGATTTAGCAGCAGGTAATTTTCTGAATTTTGCCAGGTGACATTATGTTAGCCATCCATCATCCATCTAGGAATCTCTAGAATCCAACTAGGGACCAATGGTGACCATTCAAGGCCAGTGGTGACCATTGTATTCATTCTCATTTTTATAACTGTGGAAGGACCTCCGGTCAACATTCACACATGCATGCACACACTATGGGCTATTTTGGGAACACCAGTTAGCCTAATCTGCATGTCTTTGGACAGTGGGAGGAAACCGGAGTACCTGGAAGAAACCCACAAAGCACGGGCAGAACATGCAAACTCCATGCATGCAAGGTGCAAGGCGACAGTGCTAACCACTACGTCATCATGCTGCCATTATGTTAGAATTGTGAGTTTGAACAGAAACAAGATTATTACCAAGATAAACAATTAATTTCTAGTATGCTCCTGATTTGTGGGACAATCAGATTTTTGAGCTAAACATGATACTGTGCATCGTTAAAAAAATAAAATAAAAATTTAACTGACAAATGATTGGTAAAAACAAACAGCTTGGTAATCTTCGCGTCCTCACCCACTGGACAAGACTTTTTCCATATTGTCTAATATCCTGCGGCATAACGACAAACAAATATGCTTCATATCTTCTCAAAGTAGGTAATCAAACCCTGCAGCGCGTTCACCTTATGTGCGCCTGAGAATTATGCAAATATAATCGCACCCTTGTTTTAAATGCACCTGTTTCTCTAGCCCCCGGCGATTGTTAATGCGCAGACCGGACATGTTGTGTCCACGTCCCATCCAAAAGCACCCTGCGGGACCAAACAAGGGCTCTGCAGGACCAGAGGGGACATCTTCTTGCCCATTTTGTGGTTCAGATCTAATTCGGTGGACAGATGAGTGGCAGTGGACGTGGGGGCGTGCAGGTTGCCCCAACCTCTCCCTCCTATCTTGCCGTCCTCACTATTGTCCTGGGAGAAAAGAAAACCCTGTTGAGGCCCTTTTGCTTCGTGCATCAAAGGTGCGCCCAAGCCCTCCCTCCCGCCTTTCGTTTTTGGAAAAGCCTACGCCATTCAGAACTAACATTATGGAGAACCTCATGCACTCGGGCCGGGGTCAGAAAAATAGATTGAGATAAAGAAAAAAGGGAACCGGAGTAGAAGTGGCAGGAATGCTTGCTAATTGAAAGGATAGAGAGAGAGAGCAAGAGAGAAAGAGAGAGAGAGAGAGAGAGAGGGGAGGAAAAAAGCGAAGTGGAGGGAAGAAAGGTGGGCTAAAAGACAGTTTAAAAGCAGAAAAGAGCAAAGAGAGCAGGCAGCTGACAGAATGTGTGGCAAAGAGTCGCAAGACACTCTGCACTTCACACACAAACGGGAAAAAACATGAGCTAAGAATTAAGTGACGCAGTGCCAAGTTGTATAAATCTGCATGAGTGTGAGTGTGTGCGTTGAAGAGAACTGAACCGACAGCCAATGAAAGAGAGAGAGAGAGAGAGAGAGAGAGAGAGAGAGAAACAGGGAGTGGAGCTAAGACACACTGACAGGCTTAAGAAATGCAGGCAGGCTTCAGGACAAAAGTCCTGGCTGACAAAAGGACTCAGAGATCCATTTTTGCTGTGCACTAGTTTATTGTCGCATAGTGTGCAAAAAAAAGTCTAACTTTTTCCTCTGATCACAGCAGTAAACAAAAATCCATAACAGTGCACTCCAGAAGCACTGCACTTCAAATAGCCACTTGTTCAATTTGAAAATGACTATACATCATGAGTGAAGTCATTCCAAATCGCCTTTGTGCTGTTATTTACACGTATGGCAACAAGGTTAACTAGCTTCTAACACAAGGCTGAATTCCAAATCCCCCTCTAACCACTGATCAAGGGCACTACTTGGTGTGTGGAACAAGGGATTGTACACCCTACATTAGCTATCCATTTAACACTATTTGGGACTCAATCCACAAACCCCAGAAGGTAACAGGGCTGATATGCTAAAGCAGGACTGTCCATCACCCCCATGATTTATTCTCCTTACCTTTTAACTACATTGTACCGGTACTACCGGTATAGGACTTTTACCCCTGACTAAGTGTCAGGTGCCAGCTCTGCCAGTCGTGGTTAGTTAGTTGTGCCAGCCACAAAAGGATATGTGTTTACGGAGCAAAATAACTGATTAAATGAACAAACAAATTATAATCTGTTGATAAAAAATGCCGTTTGTGGAACTGTTATATAAAAGCAATCTCACACTCGGGGTTGTGCTGTTGTGCTGGATATCATTGCGGTTGCTAAGCCTTCGTCAATCGGACTTGTGCCTACAACCACGCTGATATCCAGCACAACAGCCCTCCCTCTTGTTTGGTATTGCTTAAGTGTCATGTCATAATGTACTGCATCACAAAGCTTAATGTAACATATTATATCTTAACACATCGTTCTGTATTGCAGCTTATCATATCACATTGCATTACATCATATCATATCATAACGTATCATATCATTGTAATGTATCATAATTTAACATAATGTATTGTATCATAACATATCATATGGTATAACATCCATATTGTGTTATGTAGTGAGAAAATACTGCACACTTTAATTGAAAGAAATGTCTAAATGTAAGGTTAACACCAGAAGTGGCATATTTTGAATAAACCACATGACTCCATTTACACAAAACCTCACAAAATCACACAAAATCATTAAAGCCATTATAGCTTTTTTTTGTAAAGGATGTAAGAAGTGTTAGGTAAAGGATTAGGGGGCAGAGTGTTATGACTGATGTACACACTCTAACAGAAAAAAAAAATTATGAATTGTGTCTTCACTTGTGAGTAGAAAGGTATACTCAAGTGTTACACCTTTTTTAGTTTTAGATCTCTATTCTTACTGTAGAATGCAATTATAGTCTAATTACATGATCATTTTAAAGTAAACTATATTCAAATTTATGAGTGAAAAAATTTTTTTTGGAGCAAATGATAAAATCTTTTTTAGACAATTTAGACATCTCTAATTCGAACCTCTGGGCGAATTATGATATGAAAGACTCCATCCCAAATGTTTACTTATACAGAAACGGTAGCAAGACAATAACAATTTCCCAGTGGAGGAAAAGGTGAGTAGCTACAGTGACATGTTCACACGTCACGTCTCGCGTTCTCGCACCTCTTTTGGCACGCAAAATCGATGTCTCAGGCTTCAGGTTGTAATTAGGAGGACTCGGGTTCAACCCGTGAGAACCGTAGATGCTGTTCAGCCATTCATTAATAGACAATCAGTGTGTGTGTGTGGGTGTGTGGGTGTGTTCACATCGCCCAGCCAAGGCATGTTCTCAACTCTACACGCACACACAAACACTCCCCTCTCCTCTTGCTCTCTATTATGACAAAGCCTGTTGTCACCTTCTCGAGATTGGTAATTACACCGTCCTCAATCCACGGCAGTGTTTATATGAAACACTTCAGTATCTTTTGAGTAAATGAGAGACAAATTCTCATGAGTTCATCACACACTGAGAAAGAGAACAAATAATACACTTATATAACAGAACTGCAACAAAGCATGGTGATGTTCACTGGCTGATCTCCAGATGTCACAAGACAAATTTCAATGAATCTGCAATTAGTAGATTGATAATGCAGAACAGATATATAACCAGCATGTAAAAAAAAAAAAAGAAAAAAAAAAGATTGGGGCTTGGATCTGGATGGCATGTGTTAAATAACGGTTCCTGTGGCTGGGGCTCATTTACTGATCTAGGATGAACAGATGGGTTGAAAAGTCTTTTCTTAACTTGTCTTTAAAAGGAGCCCTGATGTGACATATGAAGGTTCCGCCCACTTTCTTCCTCCCTCATTAAGATGTTGCCCACTTACGAGAATTTGGCTTCATAATTAGCTTCATGTAGCTCACGATTGTCCATTACATGTCCAGTCCAACAGTTTACATAGCATAACATTACAATATTCATTTTATTATATATTGTATGCAGTTTTGTTTTAAATTAGGTTCAGATCTTTCATTAGTGTCTTATGATTATGTCTTAGATGGATGGGAACGTTCATAAATTGGGGTTTATCAACTGAGTAGAGATGATTTTAGAGGGGGATTTGGTGGATTGTCACAGTAGATCACTCTGTACAAAGGTCACTTTCTCAACTTTGTGTGATTAAGAAGCTACAGTGCTTAAATATTAATTCAAATAACAATATGAAATATATGCATAAATATATACCTAGATAGACAGATAGATAGATAGATAGATAGATAGATAGATAGATAGATAGATAGATAGATAGATATCAGAATTCTCTTAACTGTTTTCTACTGTACACTGTAGTACGACACAGGAGTCATCAAGACTAAAAAAATTAACACATGAAATTATGTACTAACTAAAAAAAATTATTTTAGATTCTTTAAAGTAGACACATTTTGCTTTGATGCCAGCTTTGCACACGCTTGGCATTCCCTTAATCAGCTTCATGAGGTAGTCAACTGGAAAGATTTTCCAGCAATCATGAAGGAGCTCCTGTACATGTTCAGCACACAGCTGCCACCAAAGTAAACCGCGGCTACTATGAAAAATCAAATACATGTTATTTTTTAAATACTTTATTTATTACACAATTCCATATGTGTTATTTGATAGGTTTGCTTTATGTATGGCTCTACAATAGAGAAAAAAATATTTTAACAAAGTAAAAAAAAAATTTTTTTTAATTGGTGCGGTCCACACTTTTGTCTGATTATGCCTAATTAATATTGTTCATAATACAATCAAATAGTACTTTAAATATTAAAGTAAAATGAAATAATAGAAATAAGAAAAAAATTTAAAAATCTGGTTCTTGAGAGGTGGAGAGTATCAATATAAATTAATTCATGTTTTATGAATATAATGATGCAATGCAGTATCATTAAAACGCCAATTACTACTAGTAGGCCTATGTCTACTCATAATAATAATAATAATAATAATAACAATAATAATAATAACAACAACAACTCAGTGTATTCCATACATTCTATATATTGTCCTTCTGTATTTATTACAAAAAGGCAAATAAATCCGCCCATGCATGGGAATGGGGTGCCGTGTGTGCCACTCTAAACAGCTTTTGAAATATAATTTCCTCTCGTTGAAATAAACGTTATCATGTAAACAGTGTTTGTGTTGTAAATGCAGCTGCGCGCGTTCGCTGCTCGTGTTAACGCTGAGTGCTGAGCCCAGTTTACAGCAATAGGATCAATGTTTATTGTGTGGACAAGCCGGTAATTGCGTCTGAATAAACTCAAATTAGAGGCGGATCATTAGCATATGAGTGCAGAGAGCGGGGGCCGCTTAAAGGCTGCAGGTGCGGGAGCGGCCACATTCTCTCTCTCTCTCTCTCTCCTCACCTTCACTCAGACTCACCGCCCCGCTTCTCAACACGTGTGACACACACGGTGCAGATATGGGGATCACATATGTCTGACTTTTTTATTATTTAAAATTATTTTAATATTATTTAAAATATGTCAGTTTTTTTCAGAATTGAGAAGACCAAGGCAACCCTTATAATAAAAATCAAATGTCCAAGCATTTAAAAGTTTACTGCATCTCCGCAGTGTTTAAAGTCTTTATTAGACTGATCAATTCCTATAGACAATTTTCACTTCCCATAAGGACCTTTAAATGGAGAAAAGTAAAAAAACAGAAAAGAGGGTGAGGACAATCACAAATTATTTCCCTGACATAAATTAAACACTATAATCCACTTAACTATTACTTACTAAATCTCTTCTTGCATTTATTTTAAATTGTCGAGCCTTAATATCACTAATAAATAGAACTTGATTAGTAGGCTATAGATTAGTATAGATTACTTGACAAAAAAGGGACGTTGTAATAATTACTTTATGAATTATAAATTATATAAATTAAAACTAATTTAAACATTTTCTTCTCTACATCACAGAAAATAGCCCAGAAAAATATATACCCTGACTGAAAAAAAATTCTAACGCAAATCTAGAAAAAAGAAAAAGAAAAAAAAAGATCAATGACGCAATCTGGAAAAGCGAGCTGCTTTTCTTCTTGAGGGAATTATTGGTCACAATTTGTTGTGAGTTTCAGGTAAAATCGTCTGCAAACAAATGAATTCAAGCAGGTCCTCAGGAAGAAAAGACGAGAGAGAGGGGGACTGGTCATTGTAGCGAGCGCACAAAACTCAGGATTCCAGCAAACTTTTCTCTTTTTTACGCACCGCTTTTTAAAAGGGCCTCTTTTTATTTGCTTGGTATACCTCTGCTCAAGCAGAGTCTTTTCTTTCCTCCTTTAATCCGTTCTTTTATTTCGGGGGGAAAAAAACACAAAACCAGGTTCCACGCAGTGCTTTAGTGGCTAAAAGTGAAAGAGCTGCTGCTTCTTTTTTTCTCTCCCGAGTCTGAGCTCTGAATCGCGCTGCAAAATTGGCTCTTGTGAATGGACGACGGAGGAAAAAAACGTTTAATAGGATCCGAGGGAGGTTCTGCTCTCGCAATTTACTCCTTAAACAGGTGGAAACTGGACCTTGTTCATTATACAAATAGCAAGTATCAACGGGCCTGGAAATGCCATTGGAAATGACGAGGATTAAAGTGTGGAGATGAAAACTGAAACAAGTCGGAGGCAAAAAAAAAGAAGAAAAACGTTTGACTTTAAATGAGTTCACACACAACGACTGACAGATCTTAAAAACCTTAAAAATCGGTTTAGCGTGGGAAAACGTAAAGATTGTTAAACTGTTTCATAATGATAAAAAATACAGATTTCGTTAGAAATCGATAGAAAACCTAATCTCCAATAAACAAAAAAAAAATCTATCGGCTTAAAAAAAAAAGCATTTAAGTGAATAGAAGGATTTTTTACAATAGGAAAAGGAAATAAAGTTACCATAGACCTAAGGCATTATCTTCAAATAAATATACATTACAGACTATAGCCTACTATATATTTAAAAGGACTGCACCTTTTAATTTAAATAATAATATAACCTTAAAGCAGCACCCAAAAGAAAAAACAGACCTCTTTTTAATAATAATAATAATAATAATAATAATGCGCATGTTGCACGTGCACATTATAGATATGAGCTGTGTGTGTGTGTGTGTGTGTGTGTGCAAGTGACACTAGAGTTGGGCCCAGACACATAACAAATAATCTGCACTATCTGTGGTGCATAACATAACCACCCCCGTGGCCGCGTATAAATGGGCGGTAGCAGAGGGGACAGGAGATGGCGATGGCTTTCCCGTGTCACCCCGAGAAAAGGGAGCTCATCAGAGAGAGTGTGTGGAAAATGTGACAGAGACGCAGTTAGCAGTGAATACACCACTTGCTGGCAGAGGGGGGAAAAAGGTAAACTACAACATCACCTTTCTGGCTGTGCGTTTTCCACGAGTGAACTCGGCAGCGGAGAGGGGGGGAATTTTGTCTTATTCTTTCCTTAACGAGCTCTGTAATGTCCTGTTAATTTTGTGTGTACTAGTTAATGAGCATTAATCTGCTACCCCTGGATGCTATTGTTCCCGAGATGGTCATTTGAATGTAAATGGGAGGAGGGAGGGGGGTGACACTGTGAAAGCGAGGTGCTTATTAAAACTGATGTAGTGTCCCTGATTCTCTGGCTTCCAGCAGGAGACACCGGCGAAGGACGCTGCTCATACCAAGTTCGGCAGGAAAAAAAGAAGCAATGGCGAGCTCTTTGCCCCTGGACACGGTCATGTCCTGCCCGAGACTCGAGCCCAGGAGCGCGGTCGAGTCCTCTCCAAAACCCTTGGCTTTCTCCATCGATAGGATCATGTCCAAGACGACGGAGGAGCGCAGAGGACCGGACAACACTGAAGGGAAACGGGCGACAGGTTTATGTGCGCCCATGCCTTGTATGATTCCCATCCAACCTTTAGCCTACGATCTCCAGGCCAAAGCGCTGGTGAACTACTCCGAATTCTGGAGAGCGAATTTCCGAGGTGCGCTGTGCGCCTCGGCGGCGGCCGCGGCGACGTGCAAATCCAGCTGCGGTGCGTGCACGAAAACGGACTTGCTGCCAGGGAGCAGGGTTATCAAACCTCAAGTAATCCATCAAGCCATGACCATGCCTGGCAACGCATCTCTCTACTATTTCAATTACCTGGACGCTGCGTATCACCAATCCGAGCTGCTCAGCGGACATTTGTTTTCTTCAGTGGTTGCCAATTCGCAGGCGCAGGCGATGACTGCGCACCAAAAGCTGCTGCTGCTTGAGAGCGCAAAACTGTCTGAGAAAGTGCCCACGCCGCAGTATCCGCATAAAGAGCGTCTGCCTGGACAACTGGACCATCTCATGAAGGAGAACCACGGGCTGGGTTCTGAGAAGAACATCGCCAAAGTGCACAGCAAGGCGAATACCTGTCCCGCGGATGGGAAGCCCAAGAACTTCACGTGTGAAGTTTGTGGAAAGGTAAATTACTGGGAAAATATTGCAATGCAATTCTTTATACTGATTTTTCATCACATGGCTAAAACATGAAATAATTATTTACACATCAAAATGTGTCTATTAAATAATGGTAATTTTTTAACATTTATTGTGTTCATGTGGCATGCACATTAACACAATAAAGTACAGGGAAATATTTTTTTTTCTAGCATCATTAATGCCCTGGATTGCTGTCACCATTCTTTCTGATTAGTTTTTTCTCTCTTGCCAAATCCGTGCGTTTTTTTCCCTCTCGTAGGTGTTTAACGCGCACTACAACCTCACGCGCCACATGCCAGTGCACACAGGCGCCAGACCGTTTGTTTGCAAAGTGTGTGGAAAAGGTTTCCGCCAGGCCAGCACACTGTGTCGACATAAAATCATACACACACAAGTGAGTGCCGTCTTATGTGCCATTACACGCCATGTGCTGCATTTTGGATAATTATTATTGGATATTTTAGCATTTGCATGGATTTAATAATATGCATTAACGTTAATTCCACGTAGCCTTAATAAACGAATCATAATCACTTGTTTACAGGAAAAACCTCATAAATGTAACCAGTGCGGAAAAGCGTTCAACAGGAGTTCGACGCTAAACACGCACGTGCGAATCCACGCCGGATACAAACCGTTCGTGTGCGAGTTTTGCGGGAAAGGTTTCCACCAAAAAGGTAAGAATTAAAACTTGAAGATAAGTTTGAAGGTCAAAGAAATGCGTTAAAGTCCGTTTCAAGCCTAAGGAAATGCGACAGAAACATCCACACGAGCTTGGATGTAAATATGAACTGTCACTTAATGTTAAAAAAAATTCTCTGGGTCAAGGCGCAGGGTCTCTGTCTCCTTTATAATCCGACAGTTTCAGGCTGTTTGGGAATTTGATTGTGAGCAAGTTTGACAACTTCTTGACTTCAGCATGCAAAGCAGTGCTTAAGAAAATAACAACCCTTTCCTCAAATGCAACTTTCCTGAGTTTGGATTTTTAAAATCCTTTTAATAATTCTATCTTTCTTGTTTTAAGGCAATTACAAAAATCACAAACTGACGCACAGCGGCGAGAAACAATTCAAGTGCACTATCTGCAGCAAAGCCTTCCACCAGATCTACAACTTGACCTTCCACATGCACACGCACAACGACAAGAAGCCGTTCACGTGCGGGACGTGCGGGAAAGGCTTTTGTCGGAACTTTGATTTGAAAAAACACGTGCGGAAACTGCACGAAAACAACGCGGCCTGCTTACTGACGGGTGAGGAATCGTCCAGAGCACAAAACTGAGATTCAGCTTAAACGGACTTGAGAGACAAACAAGCTGCTTGGTGTAGGCTACAAAAAAAAAGAAAACCCCGAAGTCGGATATGGTTGGATGAGAGGATCACTTCACAGCGGAATTGTACATAAACAGAATAAAATATTATTTAAAAAATATTTGAAGGCATTTTATTCGTCTAACACATGATGTTGCAAAAAATAATGCATAACATGTTTAAATCAATAGCAGGCCTAATGTTAAGGTAGCACTTAAAAAAATTATATTTATAATTTTTTACTTTTATTTATGCATTGTAAAATGCGTGTTTGCAATCATTAGTGGAATATTAATTCAGATACATCACCTTTTGTAAATAAATTCGAGACGACAAATAACGTAGGCTCATTTTTATTTTTGCTTTATTTAATATAATCTAAAATATAACTATGCGAGCGTAGTTGTAAACAATGTCGAAAATCTTAAAATTTAATTTTACATTAAATTTGATTCAAGACGACTATGTTTCAAGACGTCTAGATTTATTTTGTTTGTATGTTGACTTCAATTTTAATACACGCATTGAAGCACTTTCAGGAAATTAGAGGAATATAATAAGAAAGTGACGTTTCCAGACACATTTCAAGCTAAGCGATGGCGACTCTTCTAATTTCCTGAATTCTGCCTCAATTACGACACTTTCCACTTTCTACCAACACATGCACATGCACACAATGCAACAGCATACTCGTTCATAATGCAATGTCGGAGTCAGTGAAGCGTACACACTCGGATGTCCGACCGGCACGTGCACTCGACTTACGATTAATGGCTCAAATTATCAGATAAACAGGACTCTTCAAAGTCCCATTATCTTAATCAAGTAAAGAGGCTCTGGAGGGAAGCTTCGGCGCATCCAGTCGCGCTCATAAAGTGATTCGAGTCGATAATGAAAGTCCACATTTAATCACTTTAATAAGGCGGGATGAATTCCGCGCGCGGCTCCTGGAACAATATTATCCTAAACGCGCTCGCGGAAACCGTGATGAGAGAATGAAAGAGCAGCGCGTGAGCACCAATCTCCGCGTCCCAATTACTGAGCAAGACTAAACACACTACCGAATGAATGGCCTGGGCAGGATCATCTATACATGATGCTTAACAGTTTATTATTATTATTAGTTTTTTTTTTTTTTTTTTTTTTTAAAGCTATACATGACAAATTATTTGAATTTTAAATGTTTGATGTGCCAAAGTTCAAAGCGAAGTTACAATTTTACAAACGCCAGTAGACTTTCCAGAGATTTATTAATTTTTTTCTTGTGCATAAAATGTCACTAGAGTCACACCATAAAATTATTAGATGAAATATTGTAAAAAGGATTTAACTAAGTACTGTTGCTTTGACTAATAATTTAAGATTTGAGACGCCATCTTAGAAGAGAATTGAAAATTGTCATTACAGTCACTGTGACACCAGTAAGCATTAATAACTACACTGACTTACCGCATTAAAAATCTGGAACATTTATGCAACGGAAATTTTATTAGGGTCATTTTCCGCAGATAAATTTTGCTGGACAGAAAGTTCTGATAATTAAAGAATGTTCATGAGTTTAAAAAAAATCATATGTGCCACTTGTAAAACACAAGAGGTAATCTTTGGAAATTAGCTATTTAGCAAAAATAGGAGAAACCAGTTTTACTTTTAAATTAGCTTGCTGGAGACGTAGACGACATTTAATACCCTGCTTACCCCATAAGCTAAATGACAAAATCATAAAATGAGATTTATCTGTAAAACAAACTACTGCTACTACTAATAATAATAATAGGCCACCAAAAATTTAGAGCACATATACACAAAGTTTGATTTGTGCATTATTTTATATAAGCTACCCCAATAAGCAAACAATTCTAAAAAAATAAATAAATAAATAAGTAAATAAATAATAATAATAACAATAATAGAAGAAGTAGCAGTGGTAGTGGTTGAAGTAGTGGCTTTCAGCCAAACTAAAGAATGACCCTGAGAATTGTGATGCTGAGAGAGAGCGAGAGAGAGAGAGAGAGAGAGAGAGCGAGAGAGAGACTGATTGATTGATTCCTTGTATATATCAATCCCTGTATATATAATAATCGTGACATTTTAGCTTCCTTACATCCAAAACAGGACATAATATCTATTAAATTATTTTAAATGCAAATAAAAAAATATTTGAAAGTCCTATACTAAATACCTCTATAAGCATGTAAGCAAATACCTCTATAAGTATGTATTAACACTACTGTATCTATAGTACTATAATATACCTACAGATTACTTTAATATCATATAATATACATTATGCTATATCTATATTAAAGTCATCTGTATCTCCTTATTCCACACCATCCGCATTCCGGTACAAACATATCAGCACTGAGCCCTGAGTCATGGCACATTAAGAGCTCTGTCTAATTAAAGTACAAGTCATTCAACCTTCCCATCCCCAGTCCAGTGGAACTTTACCGCTGACTTATTATTTACACACTCTGTTCAAGTTATTTCGCCATCAAATGCACTCATGTTCAACTAAATCCCCCAACACTCTCTCTCTCTCTCACACACACACACACACACACGGAGTATTAGATCATTACAAATCAACAAAAGCAGTTGGTGGGAAGGGTGTCACCAAAAAGCCATGTTTGTGCGAGACGGAAAGAAGAAGACGAAGTTCAAAGCTGCCCATCTATGAGGAGAAGAGGATGGAGAGAGAGAGGGAGAGAGAGAGAGGAGTAAACAACCTAGAGGCGGCCTCGTTGCCCTTTTCTCCGCACTTTACCTCTGAAACATCTGAGCAACCAGCATTGCATCTAGAAACATGTTAATTGCCGGCGGAGCTCATTACGGAAAGGCGGCGCGGGGATTTGCTGCTGCTGCAGGGGAACAAGAGCGCATTAATGAACCGTCAACAACGGAGAGGCCGAGATCAGCCCAAAAAACGAGGCATTGGAGCCGCCACAAAAGCCTGGTCGGCGCAGGAAGAAAAGAAGAGCCGGACTTTTTTGTTGTTTGGCCAACTCAATCGATTGTAAATGGGAGATTAACGGGGGTAGTGTCGGCGCGTTTCTGCTAAAAGGCGACGAAGAAAAGGTCCCAATTAAGTCCAGCAAATGTTAACTACGTCCCCTTTCTCTTCCCCTCTCCCGCTGCCCGCGCGTTTAGACCAAATGAAATTCTAATTAAACCGCATTAAAGCGTCCTCCTTATAGACCAAAGGTTTTTTTTTTCTTTCTCTCTCTCTGCCTGCTTGTTGCGCGAGCTTGCTCGTGAAGAGCGACGCCGCTGCTTGGCAACAAAGCGCTCGCGCCAGAGACGGGGGGAAAGTTAATGAGCGACATCAGCTGCGCGCGCTCTCCGGTTCCGGTACCGGAACCAAGAGCAGGAACACGGGAACACTGAAAGTGAAAAAAAAGAAGAAGAAAAAAGAAAGATAACATATCAAACATATTTGGATAAGATACAGATATATTAAGAGTGCAGCTGAAGTAGAAGGAATAAACACCACTGACAAGCAAACAAACACTTATATAACAATTATTATTATTGTTATTATTATTATTACTACAGAAAAAAGTAAAGCTATATTAACTATTTTACACAGAAAAGCATATAAAATTATGTGGACGTCAGAACAAAAAAATATAAATTTATATAATTATCCTCTTTCATAAACACTACTACTATCAATATGACATAATACCACATCCTTAGATGTCACTGTATCATTATATTATCACCACCAGGATGTACCACTTTTACTTCAATTCTGAAGAAAACAAAAACTTCAGTGTGAGTTGACAGACGAAAACAGATGACACGCTTAAATAAATGTTTATAGGTTTATGTCAGTAGTTATGTACTGCTCTGAGCGCTACCCTTAAGCATTACAACATATGGTGTGAAACTTGCAATTTTTTACAATTCGCACATTTCAATTTTTAAAAGAACTGTTAGGATGAAGGAATTACTGGTGAAGATTCTTCAGATTTCTAGTCTGAAGTTGTTCCAAATCACATCAGAATTTATGCAAAGACTCAAATAGCCTAGTTGAATTTTTGACACACTTCCGAGCGCTTAACTTTATCTTAAAAAACAAAACAAAACAAAGGGTTGAGTAATTATTATTATTTTTGTGTTTTTATTTTTTTTTTAAGTGAAACTACTGAAGTGTGTGTATATTCTCACCTCACACTTTAATAGTAACACCTGCACAACGGCTTATTGATGAAGGTATCCAATCAGCTGATCACGTGATCCTGTGACAGCAGCATAATACAAAAAAACTATGCAAATATAGGTTAAGAGCTTCAGTTATGTTTACATCAGAATGAAGAAAAAGTGTGATCTCAGTGTCTTTAACCATGTTGGTCCTAGACAGGCTGGTTTCTAGAGATTACACAAAATGGGGCAAAAACAACATGATGAAAGACATCAGAGGAGAATGAACAGAATACTCTAAACTGTCTATCAGGACGTCTATAGTACCTCAAATAACCACAACCACGGTGAGGAGAAAAGCAGCACCAAATTGTGGAGGTTGACTGGCTACAACTACAGAAGACAATATAATTTTTCTCTCATATCAGACAAAAATAGGAATCTGAGACAGACTGACTAAAATCTTATAGGGTCTTCTGCTCTTGACATCCACCCCAATGCTTTTCTGCTCACCCTGGCTTTAAAGAGTGACTATATCCTTCCTGGCAGTTCAAAATAATCTTTTATCAACAAGATCTTTCCACCCACCGACTCTTTACTCACTGAATGTTTTTTTGTGCCCCATTCTGTGTAAAGAGTGTTCTGTGTGAAATTCCCAGGAGATCAGAATTTTCTAAAGTTCTCTAACTAGCCTTTCTGATACCAACAACCATACCATGGTTAAAGCCACCAAGAGCAGATATTTTCTTCATTCTGATGTTTGATTTAAACATTAAATGAAGCTCTTAATCTCTATTTGGATAATATTATGCTTCATGCTGCAGCCAAATGATGGAGAAGGGGATGCGGCTGGGATGCTTTGTGATAATTTAGTGTTTTATTTTCTCTGCAAGCATGTTAATCATCGAAATTTTCTGGAGACACTGCATCATTCCAACTCCAGATCTGGACACTCTTTAGATGCAAGGTGGAAATATGTGGAAATATTATTAATTTGGTTGGATGCAAGCTAATTTTCCCCAGTTTGTGCCCAGTTACTGTATATTGGTCAATCTGTGCATTTGTATTACTTTGACATGAGGCCTGCTTATATGCCATTTATTATTTTTTATCTTTCTTAATTTTTACTCTATTTCAAGAAAGTGTTAAAGAAAACAAATTAAGTGCCAGCCAGTTATTTCTGCTACTAAAATAGTAAAAGTAAAATTTATTAGTGTATGATCATATTTAATGTATATTTTATGTACTCGAATGCACAGGGAAAGTTAAAGGAAATGAGAAAAATTAATTCTATTGGTTAATAATAAAAGATGCCTAACCGCACCTTTTGATCCTAACTACATATTTAAATGTATTTTTCATACATTTACAAATGGATGTTACAGATGTTTTACAAAAGTAAATAAATAAACTGATAAGTATATATTTGCACCATTGTCTCCAAAAATGTTACAAAACAGATGTATTCTGTGAATTGCACAATGTGATTATGATAAATGATAACCTACAACATTAACATGAACAAGTGCCTTAAAAACACATATCAGTACAGTTGTTTATGCTTTTCCAGGCCCTCAGTGGATGCAATGACGGCTTTTGCTCTCGAGTTGAAGCCATCTTATACACCCACAAGGCCTCAAATCATCAAGGGCATGCTCTGAGAAGGTGCTTTATGGCTTAGAGGTCTCCAGGCAGCAGCATGGGAGCAGAACGTGGGCTCTCTGCCCCGCTGGAATAACATCAATGTCAGTCTTTGGCATGACCTCCGTTCAGAAGCAGTCTTTGGCCCTTGAGGCTAGGCAGCTGAAGGGGAACTTCTGTCCTCTCGCCCAACACGTTACACACAGTCTGTTGGGGGGAAAAAAAAGACGAAGGCCTGACCTCAAAACAATCTGCTCCTCATTCACTAAAGTCTCCCCTCCATCTCCCCCTTCCAAATCCCCCATTAGACAACTATCAATGCAGACAACCTGGCAATTTAAAATAAATGGGAACATAACTGGGGCTGCTTATCCTCCAAGAAGAAAACATCTGTGCAAGGATTCAGTCAACAGAGGTCTATTAAAATGTCCTTTCTGGATACTATTCAAAACTGATCTGGAAACAGTCTCATTGTTTGGCAGGACCACTAATGCCGAGATGTCCGGTGTTAATCCTCTGACCCAGGATTCCCCCTTCACTTCCACTCCCTTGTGTCACAAAAGATGGAGGTTAATTAACTCGGACCTGCAGATCTACCCTAAAGCTGATCTTCAGTTTAACACACGGGCTAAGATCTGGGAAGTACAATGTGGGATTATGAGTACAATGTGCTGTTGACTGATCAAATAACAGGTGGTGTAGGACAGTCACAAGTGCTTGCAGTCTCAATCAACATAACGTTTAAAAGCAGGCTGTGTGAGGATAATAAAGCATTGCATCATAAACAGTTAGTTGAAGTGGATTTGATTGTAAAGAAATCCATGAACAGGAAACCCCAAACAAGAAATCAATATAATTGTTGACAATACAAGGGTCTGTTAGCGCACCCCATAATGAAATAAAGACATCAAGTAGAAAGAACTGGCTGGAGCCCAGGTATGTGTTTGTCGCCCACTCCCTCTATTCTGTCCTTCTTGTTCATGGTGGTGTCCATGGCCAACCTAGCTTGAAGGGCTTTCTTCATTCGTATATACGATGCATAACTAGTCATTTGGAAAGGCTCCAGATTGTGCTCTGCAATAACCCTTTTAGATAATTCACCATCTTGATAACTACCCCCATCTTGGCACCCCAGACTCTTGTTCCCTAGCCACTCATCAGGGCGACTGGTGCCCTGACCTCCGGGGCAAGAGCGAGTCCCAGCTGAGGAACATGGGCAGCTGCCAACCAGCGCCACTTCAACCCCGGCCATCCGGATGATCGCATTTGTCAAGCCGCCACTCCGCGTCACCCAGCGCAGGTTTGATCATCGCAATTAGGGCTCGATCTGGGGACTGCCATGTTGGTCAGTACAACCAGAGATAGGGGAAGAGAGACAGAGAGAGAGAGAGAGAATAACATGGCAAGAGTAAGAGAGAAAGAGATGGGAAAAGAAGTTTACTTGTATAGTTATAGTTACTTAGTTGCAAGAAAATAATCACATAAAAAATCTTGCCTTTCAATGCACAAGGTTTCAATTATCAAAGCACCCAAACCCACCTAATCTCATGGCATATATTGGGCAGCTCTTTGCTGTTGTGTTATTGTGAACATATGGCAAGTGGCTGACCTCAAATCAGCCATCAATGAGACAAAAGAAGAGCAATTACTGTGAACAGAGAAAGCACTCAGAGGATTTGAGTTATGACCTCATCGTTACCGAGGGATCAGGATTAAAAAAAAAAAAAAAAAATCCCAAACAGACCTGCCTGTGCAGGTCTTCCTATACTTCTAGGAATCCAATTATTTATTATATAAATATGTACAGTAATGTCCTGGGCATTTACTGGAAATATGGAAAGATAAGGCATAGTTGACATTCATTATAAACCAACATGTTTTGGATTAGACATTTTAATTTTAGTAACCAGTCAAATTGTCTAACAGCTACAGAATAAATACAGTATTCAGGTATAATACTTTCCACCATTGTTTATTAAAAAACAACAACAAAAAAACAGACCACTTGTGGTGCTTAGGCCCCTAGACTCTGCTTTAAGAAGCTGAAATTGTTTACATTTGCGTTACATTTCAGCATTTGGCAGACGACCTTATCCAGAGGGACGTATATTTTTATCTCAAAACTGAGCAGTTGAAGGGTTTTGCTCAAGGGCCCAACAGCAGGTAGGGTCTGAACTTGGGACCTTCTGATCAGTAGTCCCAAGCACCTACATGTGTATTATTACACATCATATATGAAATATTTACCAGATAAAAATAGTTTATTGTGTTTATGTCCATAATAATATAAATAAGTTTATTTCACAATTTCTTTTAACTGTATCTCTAATTGTATACTAGTCTAAATTATTTCTACCTTCATTAGCCTAAGAGAACACAATGTACATGGACATCAGATAATCACACAAATTTCTTACACTTTAATCAACAAACTGCTGACTATTGTATAGGAATTGTATGATTCAGAAAACATATGTACACTACGTGATGCATACATCTATGAAAAATGTGTTGTGTGTTTTGTATTACTAATAGACTGTGCTGCCACCTAGTGGAAAGGTTCTTACAGTGCCCAATGCCACCTGTCACACCTTATAGCCATATGTTTTGATTGCCATTTGATCATGTCGACTTTGTAGGTAGAAAAA
Organism: Clarias pachynema; assembly: GCA_030014365.1. Taxonomy (NCBI): domain Eukaryota; kingdom Metazoa; phylum Chordata; class Actinopteri; order Siluriformes; family Clariidae; genus Clarias; species Clarias pachynema. Next base: position 19,049,725 of record JAQMYL010000016.1, on the reverse strand, counting down.
TCCATATGTTTTGTTTTGTTAGATTCCCCAGTGTGTAACCTGAAATGTGTCACTGCATCCAGGGCAGATTTGTGGCTGAACCGAGAGAGTCAGGTGATGAAATCTCAAGTGAACAGGTTGAGCACATGATTAAAGCCCCTTGTATATGTGATAAGAGTGTTCATAGAGCAAAACTCAAATTTAAGAGCAGATCCTGGGTTTCACAAAAGACCTACTTCAATCTAAATACACTGGATAAAAGGGATCCTTGGTTTAACCCTACCTTCTCCTAATTCCCATCAGTCAGCAGACCTGGGTTTGGGTCGAGGAGGTTTGCCCTGACTCCGTACAGGTGAAGAGTTGTTATTACTACCCCTCTGTTCCTGGAGTCCCCGTGAGATCATTTCTACACTCATCGGGGCTTGGCTCTTCCCTAACAAGTAGCTTTCCCATTCTGGAAGTTTCTGCTCCACCGAGGCCCAATAACGAGTCTAAAACATTGAATATACAATAAAATAAACAAAAACTGTTTAAAGGTGATCAACACTTTTCATATAATTAGAAATTTCATATAATTTCTATCTATTAGAATTGTAATGTTTGTGTGATGAAACACAGATAAGTGCATGAAGACCTGTCTTAAATTATAGTGGAAGCCTAAGCGCAGTTCTTTTAAAGAAATTTCTTTAATTTAATGGTAATCATAAATTATGCTCAAAAGCTGTATAATTATTCCTTTGGAGTATGGAACACTATTTTCAGGATATATATATTTTTTTAAATCAAATATGATCCCAACAAAAGGCATCGTTTCCAAATCATTTTAGTAACGAGAAAATCGTTCTAGGTTAGAGTAAGAACTCGTCATCTGCAAATCCATGGCGTAATTTTGAGCCGTACTCTAAAAGCGAAATGAAACCTGGTTTCTCAAATCCTGAGGAGCGCTTCATAAATTAGAGTCAGTCCTCCATCACGTATTTGTTTATTATTATGCTCAAAACTTTTGTAAATCTAACAGAAATTTTTTTTTGTTTTGACTTGTTATTAATTTATGGGACTCATAAAACATATATAACTTTTTCTCCATGGTACTCAATTTGTGTTTTGGATTCTCCATTGTGTTTTGAGACTCCAAAGCACAACTGTACGCCACTCTGGACAGACCGTCTGCTAAATGCTGCAGACGTAATAAAAATATAAGCAATTTACTCTCATCACTGTATCCCACATATAAAAGTGCAGTAATTCATGCACTTTGTACACTGCTCAGACCAAACAAAAAAAAAGTCACCCAGAAGGGAAGCGCATGAAGCGCAGTGTTATGATCTGGGGTTATCTGGCAATACAGAATGACCAGAGTAACTTCCCTGATGGACAGCCATAGTCTAGAAAGACAATGCAGGGCCTGACATTAAAACTTTACTGCTTGCCTGGAGCAACCAATCTCTATGCTTGGGCACTTGTTATGTCAGTGATAACCCCAAGCCTGATACCTCCCAGGCTCATAAACAGCCTATTATATCTCTGGATAATGGTGCATATCATAAACCAATAGATGGGAATTTGTGTTAGCAATTTCTACCTTTAGGTTTCCATTAAAATGAATGCACAGTAACAACATTTTCCATTTTCTTTAACCAGTACAGAAAAATCACATCCACTAGTTAAGAAAAAGAAAAATCTCATTACTACCCTTGTAAAAATGCTCTAATCACTACTGTGCGGCCTCTAAGCCACAAATTCATTATGTTTTAGAAAGCCTGAATACCTGAAGGTTGAGAACATCAGGATGCAGAAGCGGTCGTTTCCAAAGACGTTCTTCTACTTTCTGGATATCCTGTAACATGACGGGAACTTGAATTACGATCAGAGTGCTTATTAATCGATTTAAATTCTAGCCTATTCCATAGATATTTAGTAGTACAGCCTTAAACACGGCATGTTAAAAAAATTACACAACCTAACCAGACTTTTAAAGTGACAAAAATGTACATGGCTGAGTGGCGCAACAGATTGCCTTGCATTTCCAGGGTCCGGGTTCGATTCCCGGCCACGCTCAATTCTCATTTCTGTGTACATGGAGTTTGCATGTTCTCCCCGTGCTTGGTGGGTTTCCTCCTGGTACTCCGGTTTCCTCCCACAGTCTAAAGACCTGCAGGTCAGGCTAATTGGCGTTCCCAAATTGCCCGTAGTGTGTGTGTGTGTGTGTGTGTGTGTGTGTGTGTGCCCCCTGCGATGGATTGGCACCCTGTCCAGGGTGTACCCCGCCTCGTGCCCTAAGCCTCCTGGGATAGGCTCCAGGAAATTCATTAGACAGTTTGTAAACCTATTCCGCTCTCCAAAAAATTTAATTTCAGCAAGTGACAATATCTTGAATCTAATCAAATATATCTACAATTTCATAAGTTAAGATTGCAAACCAATCAAACAAACCAAATACACAAAGGATGTTCAAGTCAAACCGGGACTTATGATTGTGCAGAATGACAGAACACAGTTATAAGAGTAAAAACTCCCTTTATTTCTCTATATAATCCCCTGCTAAGCTAATGAACTTATCCCCATGTTTCACTAGTGCTTGGATACCATCAAGGCAGAAAGCCATATACAGTATGAAACACTGGCGTCTCAGGAACTCCTTTAATCCCTTTGTCCAAAAATATTTTTTTTTTGCAATTTTTTGTCAAAAATGGCCTGGGTTTATCACCAAAACAAACAGGACAGGACAATGCATAAAGTGCACGACTTCATTTTTCCCCTCATTCATTACTCATAGGAACTTATCTTGGAGTTACCCCCACATCCCATGTACAGTTCTGACCATGCTCCAAGCCATTTCCACATATTTGGGCCATTAAAGGAGCTCCCGTCGCTAGTGTGTTCAGATCAGGGCTTGACATTAACTTTTTTGCTCACTGGCCAATGTGGCTAGTGGATTTCCGGAGTCACTAGCCATTCAGCC
>JAQMYL010000016.1:19035082-19046684 GCA_030014365.1 Clarias pachynema | reverse complement strand
TAAAGTTATTACCCGCCACAGCCGAATTTTACCCGCATTTGGCGGGTGGGCGGGTGCCAATGTCAAGCCCTGGTTCAGATGTATACTGAATTTCTGTGAAATGCTCTGAAAGTACCTTCAGTATTTCAGCATTCCTTTCCCGCCCAGCTTGAGACATATCGGCTTGATGCTTTTTCTTGGCTTTCTGCTGCTCATAGCAAATCTCCATCTGTTGCAGTAAAACAGTTCTTTTCCCCAAACTGCAGGGCAGGGACACAGCGAGACAGTGAAGACATGACTCACATCGACTCTGCTCTGGCTAACAAGTGTCAGAAATTTGGAGTAATCCCTTTTCTTATTACCAGCAACCAGTTCATTTTAAATCCGCACTTAAAACACAGCAAATTATTTAGGGTAATTATTTTTTCAGGATGTTACCATCACATTAAATCTATTAACCATATTGGACATGACCTCATAATATGAATGTTTCATCCATCGAATTTTCACAAAAAGTATTAGAAGTATTCACTTCTTTCATACAATATCATCAACTTTGTTCCTTCACAAAATCTAATTTATTATCTTTAACAATTACTAAAAAGTTTTATCTTAGGATACAAAAATTGTATACAATCAACTCCATAATTATTGGCACTGTTAAAGAGAACATACATTATATTGACATAAGTATTTATGTAAGTACCTGTTAATTATTGAATTCAGGTGTTTCAATCAGTCTTCCCAATGAAGGGCAATCTTAATGCTTCGGCATACTGAGAAAAATTGGGCAACCTTATGCTTCCAAGTTTGTGGCACCAGTTTGGGAATTTTCTATTCCAGCAAGACTGTGCTCCAGTTTACAAAACAAGGACCATAAAAAAACATAAAAAAAAAAAAAAATGGTTTGATGAGCTCGGTGAGGAAGAATTTGGACTGGCCCTAAGACAGAGTCCTGTCCTCAACCACATTGAGAACATTTTGAATGAACTGGAACAGAGATTCTCACCAGGCCTTCTCACTCGTGCATAACCTCTACAGTACTAATGCTATACAGAATGAATGGACACAAATTCCCACAAAAACACTCCAAAATCTTGTGGACAACCTTTCAATTAAATTTAATTATATTCTATTTTACCTCTATTTACTGTTATTTTCCTTTCATTTTTTATTTCTTTCATTTATTTTTTCCTGTATAATCTAATTTTTTCCCAATATAATATTTTTATTTGGATATAAGATTACTGCAAGTTTGGCCAAATACTTTCTAATAAACTTTGGTGCCACAGGTCTGGTCATATTAAGGTCACGTGACACACCTGAAGCCCATTCAACTAATTATATACACACTTTCTTTTAACCGTTACCGCATAACTATTTCTCTTACATCACTTACATTTCCTCGTGTTTCTTGCTGAGTTGAAGTTCTTCGTCGGAGTTTGACGCCATTTAAGTTATTTAATAAAAAAAGAGAAGGTTTATGACTATTACTGTTTACTCTCTGTTCTTAGCTTTTATGCTAACGCGTTCGCTATGTTCGCTCGCTCTCGTTAGTTTCCATTTGTACGAAATATATGCTAAATATGTTAAATAAGACAAAGAACAAAAAATAAAAACTTAACTTCTATTTCTTAAGGCAATACAGACAGTTACAGTTAAAAGAACCGAACACGTAGCTCGCTTGTGAACACTTCCTGATAGCAGTGCATGTCACCATGGAAACACATTTCGCGCAATTCCATTGGCTGCAACGGATCAGCTGATCAAAAGCGTGCAGTCTGTGAACGACCGCCACCTGCTGCTCATAAAAGAGAATCACAGCTTTCATTGATAACAAAAAAACAAACAGATTTTTAGACTTTCTGTAATTGTCTTGTTTGGAGTCAATGGAAAATGGTTATTCATGGTGTAATAATTCAAAAGAGGTTACCTCACATAATCGGACTTATCACAAGAGTGGAACTATAAGTATTCTAATTTCTAACAGCTCTCTTCCCTAGCAGTGTTATTAATTAACCCCCACCAGCAGATGGCGAGAAAAGCTTAAAAACAAAACAATTAATAAAAAAAAAAGAAGCTGTAAACATCTATTCTTATTATTCCTCAAAATGAGGGCCAGTGGTCTATTATTATTATTATTATTATTATTCATCCACCCATCCATCCATCCAGTGTCTATACCACTTATCTTGTGTCTCTGAGGGCCTAGAGAATATCCCAAGAAATTTGGGGCACAATGCAAGATACTCCTCGGACGGGGCCCCAACCTATCACAGGGCACAAACACACACCAACTCACACATACACTCATACACTATGGGGGATTAGGAATGAAATGCCAATCAGGATACATCACATGTCTTCGACTCAGAGATTAAATGGGAATCCCCGAAGGAAACCCTATAAGCACTGGGAGAAGTTACAGACACTGCAAACTGCTAAACCACCATGCTGCAATTTTTCTTCTTTTTCTTCTTCTTCTTTTTCTTAGTAGTAGTAGTAATGTAGAGTAGTAGAGTGGAGGCCTCCTCATGCTTGGTGGATTTCCTCCGGGTTCTCCGGTTTCCTCCCACAGCCCAAAGACATCCAGATTATGCTAATTGCCGTTCCCAAATTGCCTTTAGTGTGTGAATGTTGACCGGAGGTCCTACCACGTTTGTAAAATGGGAATAAATACAATGGTCACCATTGGCCTCCACGGTCCCTAGTTGGACTACAGAGGTTACTAGATGAACGGATGGATATTTACTTGACCTTTATGAATTAGATTAATACATAACACATCGTTTCAGTTTAGAATTTAAAACGCTAGTTTCACCAATAAATAAATATTATTATGCAACATTTGCCTTTAAAGAGGAACATTAAATAAGTTAATCAAATTAATCTGTTCTCTGGTCATGAATGGGTCTCTGCAGTTTTAAAATGGAAATGTTTCTTGGCGTTTTAATTTTCATTTTAGTGATGTATATATTCATTAGAGTCTCATCATTGCATTCTGCTTGAAGTCTTTTGTAAATGTCAATCATTTTCCCACCTTCATTCACCAGAAATTCCATCACAAGCCATGAGTTTGATTTGAACGCCCTTGTACTTACAGGATATAATGTAGCTTTAAAATTCTATCTTAAATTATTTATACCTTAAGGAATTTCTTTTTTCTGCATAAACAAAGAATAGATATGATTATGAAGATGCTGTTTACATTACAATACAGTGCAACATTGATTTAGGTGTGGCTCAATTCACTTACTCATCGTCTATAAAGCTTTATCCCGCATTCAAGGTCGCCAGGGGCATGGAGCCTAGACTTAGGGCATGAGGTGGGGTGCACCTGGAAAGGGGGCCAATCCATCAAAAAGCACACACAAACAGTAAAACGCGCACAGTATGGGAAATTGGGGAACGCGGAGAACCAGGGAACCAGTACGGGAAATTGGGGAACACTCAGTGAGACTCGAACCTGGCCGGGAATCGAACCCGCACCCTGGAGGTGCGAGGCTACAGTGCTAACCACCATGTTGCCTCAAGTAATACTTGATTTATAATATATATTATTAAAAAGAATAGTATTTGAGGTTGTGCAGGATAATTAAAAAAAAGTGCATAATTTTAAACATTAAGCTAATATTACATTGCTCGATGCTCCAGCTGTCCTAAATAAATCTAAAGAGACCAAAGGACTAGAAACATTTTTCAGTGTTCTCATTCGGTATCAGTTTCATCTGTCTTCAAGGAAGATGGCTATTCTGTTCAGCCCTCACACGGTAGGCGTGTTATCAATCCTCGGGCTCCAAGGGTCGCTCCAGACGTCACTTGCAATGTCATATTTTTACTTTTCAAGCATCTTATCGTTCATCAAAGCGAAAGTGTGTGTGCTGTGCAGCGGGCGTCCCACAGGGATCAGCGAGGGTGATGGACCTTTTTAGGGTGGCACTCTATCATTCTATAGAAAAGCAGGGACCTCTCTCTCTTTCTCTTTCTCATTCTCTCTCTCTTTCGGTCACACACACATGCACACACACAACTACAGGACTGTATTTGTATTCCCACACACACTCAGCCATGTGACCTTTATCTGTCTGTGTTAAAGGCGCCCGTATTGTAACCAGGAATAGAATATAAACGTTCAATAAAGTTCAGTGAGTGACTGTAGTAAATGTGTTTTAAAAACCACGTTGCCTTAGACTGGATTTAGTCAGCCAACTTTATGACATTTATTTATATAAATGTGTTACATTTACAAAATCAGGAGTGAGACAGAGATAGCCAGAGAGAATGAGAGTCCCAGAGAGAGACACAGAGAGTTAGAAAGACCCAAAGACAGACACCTAGATAGAATTAAAAAGAGGGAGACAGGGAAAGATGGATGTACATGCAGAATAAAAGAAAGAGCAATGATAGAGACACTAACATGGAATTAGAGAGAGTGAGGCAGAGAGAGAGACACATACATATATTATGGAAGAAATACAGAAATAGAAACACAAAATTAGAATATGGGAGACAAAAAGAAAGGCAGGTGCACAGAGTAAGAGAGAAATAAAGAGACACGCTACAGTATCAGAATGAGACAGGGGAGAAACCTCAAAAATAAGTGAGAGAGACATACACAGAACAAGCAGGAGACAAAGACAGATACACACAGAATAAAAGAGACACACACAGGATGAGAGACAGAAACACAGAAATAAGCAGACAAAAAGAAAGAGACACAGTAAGACACAGTGAAAGAGAGAGACAGAGAGACTCACAGAATGAGAGAGAGACAAACCGAGGGAGAGGCATAAAAAGACATACACAGAATAAGAAAAAATGTGACAAAGACACACAGATTGAGAGACACAGAGATACACAGAATGTATAGCTAGATAAAGGCACATAGATAGATAGATAGATAGATAGATAGATAGATAGATAGATAGATAGATAGATAGAGACACATCATTATAAGCAGTACAAATGGGGACATAAAGAGACAGAGTAAGAGAGAGACAGAAAAGAAGAATGAGAGAGACACAAATGCACACATAATGAGAGACATAGTGACTGAAGGATAGACACAGAGAAATAGACAATATGAGACGGAGACAGAGAGAATAAGAGAGAGCGAGAGACAGAAGAAGACAGAATGGGAAAGAGAGACAAAAAGAGATACCGATAGAATGAGAGAGAGAGATATGAGGTGAGCATGTGATTATTTCCCCGATGCCTTTGTGGTTTGATTAAAGTTTCTATGATTTATCAGCTGACAACATTATTATGCTGTGTACAGTATCTCTCTCTCTCTCTCTGTCTCTCTCTCTCTCTCTCTCTATCTCTCTCTCTATCTCTCTCTATGTGTGCATGTCCTATAATGAAGTAATGAGTTTTACACATCATACAGAGGATAAAATATAGCATCCACACGCCTGCCAAATATATTAGAATAAACTTTCCCGTACTGATGCTCGTATTAAAACGGGCCTCGTCTCCAGTTGGGCATTTGACGTACATTAGATTATTTACTGCATGATGGATGTGTTTACTTCAACACGTGAACGCCTGCAGTGTTTCCACGGTGGACCAGTTAATATCTGATCATTTGTGAAAGCATTTCTCATTGTTGTCTTTTTTTTATATATAGCACATATCAACAGAAGTGTGTATTCACTGATATCTGGCAACCTACTGATAGAAAACAAGCTTACAAGTGTGTGTATCTATAGAATATATCTTAAATGTGTAAAAATGTAATATATTATATATACTGGAAACTTCATTAGCTGTAAAAATGGTTATCAGCATCACCATCACACATCCCCTCCCTGCCGCAAGGACATCACAACTATGGTGGCCATATTAGGACATCATATCATAACACTAGTTACATACCCATCACAACATTTTGTTCATGTGGTAACACTCCTAAAAAAATTAACACGTCATATTGTCTTGATATTTTTGTCATTTTCGTACATTTTGGTCATGTGGTAAGGCTCTTAAAACACTAGCTACATGTCCAGCTTAGCATGTTGGTCATGTGGTAACACTTCTAAAACACTTGCTACATGTCTGTCATGACATTTTTGTCATGTGGTAACACTCCTAAAACACATGTCATATTGTCTTGATATTTTTGTCATTTTCGTACATTTTGGTCATGTGGTAAGGTTCTTAAAACACTAGCTACATGTCCAGTCACATGTCCGTCATGACATTTTGGTCATGTGGTAACACACCTAAAACACTAGCCAGTATGTCAGTCAGGCAAATATGCACTTAAAAACTATTAGATGTAACCTCAGGTCATTAAGAACACTCCTAAAATACTAGCCATCTGTCCGTCATGACATTTTGGTCTTGCGGTAACACTCCTAAAATACTAGCCATCTGTCTGTCATGACATTTTGGTCATGCGGTAACGCTGCTAAAATACTAGCCACCTGTCTGTCATGACGTTTTGGTCATGCAGTAACACTCCTAAAACACCAGCCATCTGTCCGTCATGACATTTTGGTCATGTGGTGACACTCCTAAAACACTAGCCATCTGTCCGTCATGACATTTAGGTCATGTGGTAACAGTCCTAAAACACTAGTCACATGTCCGTCATGACATTTTGGTCTTGTGGTAAGACACCTACTGTAAAACACTAGCCAGTATGTCAGTCAGGCAAATATGCACTTAAAAACTATTAGATGTAACCTCAGGTCATTACGAACACTCCTAAAATACTAGCCACATGTCCATCATGATATTTTGGTCATGTGGTAACACTCCTAAAATACTAGCCATCTGTCCGTCATGACATTTTGGTCATGCGGTAACGCTGCTAAAACACTAGCCACATGTCCATCATGATATTTTGGTCTTGCGGTAACACTCCTAAAACACTAGCCATCTGTCCGTCATGATATTTTGGTCATGTGGTGACACCCTAAAACACCAGTCACATGTCCGTCATGACATTTTGGTCTTGTGGTAACAATCCTAAAACACTAGCCATCTGTCCGTCATGACATTTTGGTCATGTGGTGACACTCCTAAAACACTAGCCATCTGTCCGTCATGACATTTAGGTCATGTGGTAACAGTCCTAAAACACTAGTCACATGTCCGTCATGACATTTTGGTCTTGTGGTAAGACACCTACTGTAAAACACTAGCCAGTATGTCAGTCAGGCAAATATGCACTTAAAAACTATTAGATGTAACCTCAGGTCATTACGAACACTCCTAAAATACTAGCCACATGTCCATCATGATATTTTGGTCATGTGGTAACACTCCTAAAATACTAGCCATCTGTCCGTCATGACATTTTGGTCATGCGGTAACGCTGCTAAAACACTAGCCACATGTCCATCATGATATTTTGGTCTTGCGGTAACACTCCTAAAACACTAGCCATCTGTCCGTCATGACATTTTGGTCATGTGGTGACACCCTAGAACACCAGTCACATGTCCGTCATGACATTTTGGTCTTGTGGTAACACACCTAAAACACTAGCCAGTGTGTCAGTCAGGCAAATACGCACTTAAAAACTATTAGATGTAACCTCAGGTCATTAAGAGCACCATGTACAATCTGCAAAACCTCAGTTTTATGGCAGAAACCTTTTTTGTTGTTGTCAATTTTGTTAGTCAGAATATCCTCTTTGCTCATTTCTCAAAACCTAGATCTTTGGTATGCACTGGGGCGAGCTCGGTCTGTGTACTTCCTGGTTGGAAGGGGTGGGATGCCGCTGCTGGTTTGCACTTTGTACTTCCTGTCTCTGATGGGCCGGGCCCCTCGGCACTTCCTGCCTGGCGGGGTGGAGGGTGCGCTGTGACCTTGCCTTGCGTGTTTTTCCTGCTGCTTTGTCCCAACAGAGCCGTTCTAAGATGGAGGACACAGCACTCCATCCAGCCAGGTGGAGCAGAGGAAACTCATGAGGAGAGGATCATATGCAAACATCATATGACTAATCACGCATTTTATAATGATTTGTAACGGTATAGCGATGAGCTCCATTGTGGTGAGAAAGGGAAAAGGAAGATAGCAGAAGGAAGATAAAGTGGCCATTAAATCAATATGCTAATAGTCATAAATCGTAAATCAAAAGGTTTTCACTGGAGATTCACAAATTCTGTAGATATGATTAGTGTCATTAAATATCTGCACCATTACCAGAATTTTACTCAGTTCTCTCAGTCTTTTTCATTTTGTGCTACACTGATTTTAAAGTTGACATTCTTTTCAACTCGGGCCTCCTAAGTAGTATTTCCTCATACACATGCAGTAGGACAAATGCTGAGTCTTTCAAGGACACATTCGTGGCATTTCTACTAGAAGGCTTTATCACAGCGGGAGGGAATTTTCCACTCTCGCTATTTCAGCCGTCGTTTATTCCTGCCTCTTCCTGTTTCCTGTCTCTCTCTTCGCATACTTCCTCCCCTGCCTTCACCTATCAGGAGCAGATGAAGTTTCAGTCTGATAGGTGGAGAGCATTTACTCTTTTTTTTCCCCCAAGCTGGGAGAAAACAAACAAGCGACATCTAATCAGTTCTTCTCGCGGTTGCAAAACAAGCGTGGGATGCAGCATTTCCAGTGTTTTTGCAGAAACTCAACCTTTAATTCAGACAGCCATCCATCTTACAAAGCGCTGTTAGAACTTTCAGTAAATGTTCAAGTTAGCCTGTAATTCTCCAGAAAATGATCAATAATGTAATTTTGTCTACATAGAAAAAAATGTATCCTGTGGAAAACAACACTTGCTTCACTCACGCATGGTCTATACCGCATTATCCTGTATACAGGGTCACAGGGGGCCTGGAGCCGATCCCATGAGACCTCTAGTCATTTGTAATATTTGCAGAGGTTGTCTGTGATCTTAATCCTGTGTGAATCGGTCATGTCTTTAATTAGGAAAGTAAAAATTCCCCCCCAAATGACCTACCATATTTTGCTGAACACTGAGGTCCTGTGATAATATTAGTCCTGTGCGAATCAGCATGTCTGTGTTTTGGCCAGGATTTGGCAAGGTCGTATATCACTTTTTTAAGGTTTTTGTTTCGTTTGTGCATTTTTTTATCCTTCTTCGCAAAGAATGGAGGCTGTGTTTGAGTGTTTTGAAAGTATTTTGGGTGCTATATCGCTATACACCAGACAACAATACAATGTGCAGAAAGTGAAAGCTGAAAAACCATCAGAAAATCGAAAGCAAAAAGAATGATTAGATGGAGATGGATCATGTGTATAGCAGCATACAGTAAGGAACACTCTTCTGTTCATATCATACAGCTAGACCTATAATAACAAGAAATTTTCCAAACAATAGCCTGTCCAAAATAGTGCACAATTAAGCGAGCTGTTACGCAAAGCCTTGACATGATATACAGGAGATATTAGAAGTCAGTAAATTCGAGTCAGATCGCAGGCTTTGCTTATACTGTGCGAATGCACCACTTGAAATTCAGATGTGGGGGGAGTAATTTCTAAATCACATAAGGTCCACAGATGATACTAATCCCATGGGAATAGGGCTTTAGGCCAGGAGGTGGGGTAAAGTCTGGACAGGGTGCCAATCCATCGCAGGGCACACACACACACACACATACACTATAGGAAATTTGGAAACGCAACTTAACCTAATCTGCAAGTCTTTGGACTGTGGGAGGAAACCTGAGAACCCAGAGGAAACCCACCAAGCAGGGGAAGGACATGCAAACTCCATGCACATGGACCCGAGGCGGGAATCAAACCCAAACCCTGGAGGTGCAAGGCGACAGTGCTAACCGTGCCATCCACTTGCTTGACATAATTCTTAAAATGTTGCTAAGATTTTTCTAAATTTTATTGTGTTTAAGTTTGTAGAGACAAAACAAAAAATATCACTAGAACATTCCAAAATGTTAAAATTCATATCTCTTAGGTTGTATATAAAGTATAGACAGATAACTCAGTTGAACATTTTTCCACAATTTTTCTCACTTATATAGAATAATCTTAAATAAATAGCAATATGCTGACCGGACAAATAATAAGACGTAAATATTAGTCTCATTTACATCAGATTGTGTATTAAATGGTAAAGTGAGCATCACCTCTCTCTCTCTCTCTCTCTCTCTGAGAGACTGTACAGAGAAGTGGGAGATATCCATCCTCCCTTCGGATTCCATGTCATGGATGGAACATTGCACATTGCTCAAGTCCTGTTTGTTCCACTACACCCATACGCTTTTAGCATTAGCATAACCCTGAAGTACAGCTAACTGAACATAATTGTGTAAATTCACCCTCGGGATTGTTCTGATCGCATTTACGTTCACGAAGGTGCTGTGTTTTCTTACTCCTCTTCGCCAGAGCAATATAGCACACGTTAATGAACCGACTTGACTCACTAGAGTGCACGCAGGCTATTATCTCTGGCTTAATGATGGGACTGGGGTTAATCATCCTGCACTTACCCTCCGTCTAATTGCCGTGTCTCAGAAGTGTGCTTTTTTTTCTTTTGCTTTTTATGTTTCCTGTAAATAAATAATGGGCAGCACAAAAGTCAAATGCGGTTTACCATTTATTGCTAGGACAATTAAAGATATGTGCTGTATAACAGAGTGCTCGTTAGTTACATGATATAGTATTGAAGGCAAACAGCTCTAAAAGCTCAAGTAGTCCTGGAAAGTATGGCATGGCTTTAGCAGTGTAATCATTTAACAGAGCCATGGGTGTAATCACGCATTGTAACACAGATCAGTCTTCTGTAGTGATGATAAGCTTTCCAGGCTTTGATTAATGGTAATGCTAAGTCGACAAATGTACTAATATCTGCGTAATTAAAAATGCAAAAGCTGTTAACTGAGCAAAAGAGAGAGAGAGAATACTGTTATACAAACCAATCTGATCTCGAGAAATACACTTCCTAGCCCAAAAAAAGTCACACAATCTAATATATAGAGTAATTGGACCGCCTTTCGTTTTGGATCTAGTCATGGCATCACATCAATAAGATCGTTTTGTTTTTTGGGCACATAACATTGCTGAACCTAGACCTGACCAACCCCAGATCATAACATTACATGCATAGGCTTGTACTGTAGGCACTAGACATGATGGGTGCAGCACTTCATCTGACTCTTTTCTTTCCCATCACACTAATTCATGTTCTTTTTCTTACCACATTTCTTCATCGAGGATGATGGTTCACCACCATCCTTCCAGGTTTTAATAATGCGTTTTACAATTCTTAACCCAACTTTTGTAGTTTGAGCAATATCCCTAGTTGTTTTCTTTGCTTGATGAAGGACAATAATTTGAAACAGCATAACATTTTTGCCCTAACTGCAGGATATGTCTTCTGTCATGGTTGTTTAAGAAATGAGAAGCTACTCAAAGAAAAAAAACAACAACAACAACAGTAGAACTCATGGCTACAGTATGTTTAACAGTGAAAGTAAGAACAAAGAGAACTCAACTCGAGGGATTGGGACAATGCGTCCGTTAGATGCATTGAGTTAAATAACTTGTTGCCAGCTGAAACTGCAGTAATTCTAAAATGGAAGGCTCGTACTGATTTGCTTATTTTTCCCGATTTTCTCCCTAATTTAGTCGTGTCCAATTCCTCCCCGTCACTAGGGGGCTCCCACATTAAGGCTAC
>JAQMYL010000016.1:18978646-19005056 GCA_030014365.1 Clarias pachynema | reverse complement strand
GTTTGTATAAATTTTTGAGACACTCTGTGTGTATATATATATATATATATATATATATATATATATATATATATATAAACACACACAAAAGACTGAATATATCTGAAGCCCAAGATGGTTCAGAAGTCCATTATTCTTATTAAATGATTCCTGTAATCTCTTTCCATTCCCCTCCTCTCACTTATCACAGCTGATGCACCTACTACCTCATTATCAGATGGCTTATGTTTCACACCAGCCACAGCTGAGATCATGTCCTGTTGGCTTCGCACAATCCAAAGGCCCAGCCTACTGTCTTCCCCCATTCTGTCCTGTTTTAATCAAATTCTTTGTTGCATAATTCATATCCTGTTTTGAACTCAGACGGCTGTATTGTTTCTCTTTTTAATTGTTCTTTGACATTCTAGGGGGGAAAAAAGGTTTTAAAAAACAGTCAGAAGGATATCTTTTCCATTGTTAATCAGTCAGATCTGTGATTAAATTAAAAGAAATTTTGATAAATAGGTAGATTAAACGTTGCAAACCCATAACGTGCTTTTCCTATGCACTTCCTGGTCACAGAGCTTCCAGGAGAGTCTGCTGAAATAGTTAATTTATGCCGCTGGGAAAACAGCGTCTTCACGGGGAGATCACCAAGTGCAAAGGGAGTTTAGAAGGACGTGCGTCAAGCCAGGTACTAAATAACAGGAAGAGGCAAAGGGTGTATGAGTTTTGTTAAGAGAAAGGGTGTGTTGCACCAAAGAGGCCTCAAATTCCTATTAACCCTGTTTAAGGATGCTGTTTGGTTTTCATCACTGGGGTCACGGGGTTGTTATTTTGGTTTCTGTTGTTTTTGGCTTGGAAAAGTGTTGCAGTCGATGAAGGTGCTGACTTAGCATAGAACCACTTTATTTGATTCAGTATAGAAATTAGCATGCATGCATGCAATTAGAAAGCAACAATCCGTGGAATTATTTTACTGTGTAACCTAAACATGAAATGAGCTTTTTTATCTATTGCTTTATTATGGCTGTGTCTAGACAAAAGGAATGTTTCTTTATCAAAATATTTCCAGAAAGAAATTGCTGACATCAGACCTAAAAGCCCCCCGTCCCACTGAGTCATGTTCCCACTAAGTAATGACGTACAGTAGAATTGTCTACCTTGATATGGAGTTATCACGATTTTTTTTGGACGTGCTCAAAAAACAAAGCCTCACGATTACTTGGTCAAAGCAAGACACAAGAATAACTTGTAGACGTAGTAAAGATGACATTGACCAGTTAACGACGTAACTACCTTAACACATCTTAAGGACTTCATTGATGTACTACAGACATGAAAGATTAAAAGGCGGTCTGACTGAGTTGTCACTGGGATGTCACTCAGTTGTTGCTATGTCGATGGAATTCTCACAATGACCTCTTGCTATGACCATGCCAGGTCCATGCCGCGGTGTGGAAGACTGGATTAAGTTCATATTATGTACTCCGGGCGCTTACCATGTTTATAGTATACGTCTGTGACACTTTCAGTATGGTACCGGATACATTTCCTTAAACCATCACTTCATAAAAACAAATCAGGGGTATTTATACCAACCCACAGGACGCAAGGATGATGTAGTAAGTGTGTGATAAGTGACATGTATGAGCATAGTGCGATCTGATCTGTGAGCATGTGATCATGTGTGTCAAAGGAAATTAGTGACAACATGAAGTAGGAAGTAGTATGAACTTGATAAAATCACATTATTCCGTTTTGATCCAGATCCCCAGCATTCTTTGATATTTTAAGGATGCGTCAGAGTGTGATGAGGCCTTAGTCACATATGATAATGTTATTGTAAGCAAGATGATTATATTTGTAAGTAATCATTGCGCAATTGTACTTACTGTATGTGGATGAGTAGCAGGCAACAAAATGTTATATTGTAGTATGACAGGAAGTCATGGCAATTGACTAACAACTGACGTTATAGATAAAAAACTTGTAGATATCAAATATGATTACTGCTGGAATAGAGATCAAATGCAAAGAAAACAAATATACTGCTGCATGTGATTGCAGGTAGCTGGATTTCCTTAAGATAACAACTCAAGACTTGAATATTATTTGACTCTTAGCAAGTATGCACTCTGTCAGAGAAATATCATTTCTGTGTCATAGTATCCAGGTCTATGATTGGAATGCAGGTCACTGTAAATCCTTTGGCCTCACATTTCCCCCAAACCTTCAAATCCTTAACCTCATTCTTTCCTCTACTTGTTTTACAGATTATCAGAAGCGACTTCAGACACCTCAATCAGACATCCAAAGTCGTTTAACCATAACAGTACGCTCCACCCTCATGTCAAGACCTTGTCTGTCTTCCCGAGGAGCCAAACCTCCAGTTGCTCCAAAGCCGAAGGTCTCCACTAAGCAGGACGATGAACACAGCCAGTGCATTGTTAGTAACGGAGATGTCGCATCAGAACTGGAATTAGAGCAGGACAGTGAATCAGAATCTACTCAGGATGAAGCTGACCCACCAGGTGAGCCCCACAAAGAGGATCTTTCTGAACAATTATCAGAGAACCACAACAACAATGATTGTATTGATGGTAAAGAAACAGAGGAAGTCCTGCAGTTGGGGGCAGAAGAAAGAGATGAAATAGATGCAGAAGAAAAGGTGTGCCACTTTGAAGTAGATGATGCAGGTTCCTTGACTGAGGTTAAAGATGTTATTGTAACCACTGTTTCAGCTGCTATAGACCACATCAAAGAGACAGATGATGCACACCCACAACCAGGCACAGGTGATCCTGCTGAGAAGGACACCGGCATGGAGTATCAAACAGGGTGTGAATCAGAGGCCAACAATGACACACCAAGTCCTTATGAAGAAATTCAGGAATCCAACTTAAATCAGAGCAGTACGTATGCAGAGATAGATAATGCCGAGGAGCTGACATCTGACACTGCTGATGACGCAGAGGAGCCTTATTTCAATGAGAGGGAGTTCCTCTGTGGAACCCCAATAGATACTACAGACACTAAGCTATGTAACGATGGCACAAGTGCAGAGTGTAGCACTGAGGATACATCAAACGAGGTGGCTGGGATTTCCTCCCAGGCTATGAATGGCAGTCAGCCCTCCTTGTGTGAGGAGTACCCATATGATGTAATCGGACCTCTGGATGACACCGGTGCATGGCAGCCAGAGCGTGCCACCAAAGACGAATCAGGACGTTTCAGATTCTCAGAGGGAGCGGAGGATCCGTTTGAGCCATATTCAGTCATAGAGGTGGTGCCTTCTGATCTCATGAGCACCTCCGATCCTGAACTGGAATGTACAGATGAGGATTGTAGTGAAGAGATAGCAAAGGATGATGAGGAAAAGAATGGATCTACTCAAGAGCCTTTTTATGTTTCATCAAATGACGTAGCTGAAGTAGAAGAACAACAGGCACAGGTGGAGGAGAGTGGAACTTCCCCTAATGAACCATTGGAGCAGGAGCTTAGTGAGACATCAAATAGAGATGCAGTGGATGAGTATGCCGACATCGAAGATTCACTTTGCCAGGATGAAGACCTTCAGCAGCTAGAGTGTGTGTCGTCTGAGGATTACGTAGAGATAGGCGATGAGGACGAGCCTATTGACATGACACGTAAAACTAAAGGGAAGAGCACTAAGGAACGCTCAGCCATTCGCAGGCAAGTTGGTGTGAGCCAGAGAAACAGCTGCCAACCGCGTCTTAGACTTTGTGATATCACAGTGCCCCCTGGCCTAGACTTAGGCAGGACTCCTGAGCTAACAAACCGTTTAGTGTTTGCCCACACTACTGAGGCATTTGAGGAGGACATAGAAGACCTCGACTGCCACATAGTGCCTTTTTTTGAGGACTCTGACTCAGATAGTGATGAGCATATTTACGAGGAGGCAGGTTTTGATTCGGAAGGAGAGAACTTTATCACTCTGGACAGAAAGACCATTGTGACCCGTTCACGGTCTCTCTCTGGGAAGGTACCCGGATATGTCCCAGAGACTGTTCCTGAGGAGACAGGCAACGAGTCTCAGACTCATGACTACTACACTGTGGCCTTGGATCAAAATGGAGATGTGGCACAGGTTTCAGACAATTCAGAGTCCAATCGGATGATTCCTTCACTAAACTCTAGACGTTTTCTGTTCTACCCGCGTTCGTATTCCGCGGAGGGCAGAGAAATTACTTTGTCTACCCATTTAGAGGGCAGTTATTCACCCAGAATGGACAACAGAGTGAAAAGGACGGATGACACTCTCTCCCTACCTTGTGTCATCACCTCCTCCGGAAGCTTCTCTCAAAGAAGCCACCAGTCCTCTAGTGGTGTGTCTACACCTACATCTCTTGTTGACATCCCACCACCCTTTGAACTGGCTTATATCACCAAGAGACCTATAACTAAAAGTTCCCCTTCTCTGCTTATTCAACATGAATCAAATGACAAACCAAAAAAGAAGAAGACATCATTCAAGCGCTTCCTAGCTCTAAAGTTTAAGAGGAAAAGCGACAGCAAATCACATGGTGATGGCAGTGTACGCTCTTCCAGATCATCATCTGAATCTAGCCACCATGGGCCAGTTCGGGTTATAGAGCTGGATCGGAGGAGTAATGGGAGCTCCCCTCAGCCTCAGTCTCGCATCATTAAACCACAGCGCAGCTCAGACTTTCCTGCCAGTTTTGTGGTTTACAAAGACAACCAGAACAAGAAAGGTATACCTAAGACTTATGGCAGCAGGGGCATCTCCAGAGTGGAGTCATTTGAGGACCGCTCTCGGCCTCCCTTCATGCCACTCCCACTCACCAAGCCTCGATCCATCTCTTTCCCAAGTGCCGATACTTCCGACTATGAAAACATTCCAGCCATGAACTCAGACTATGAGAATATTCAGATTCCTCAAGGGAGGCCCACTCGGGCCGTCACCATCACCGAGTTCTTTGACGACCAAAACCGGTCATCAGCTGCGAACGAGAACGATGGTTATGTTGACATGAACAGCTTTGCAGGAATAGAGAGCAAAACCAGCACACAAGAGCAAGAGACAGAGAGGTATGAAATGTTTTCATTTACTTTTGTTGTTAAAATGTGCATAAATATCCCTAATTGTGGCACCATGTGTTGGTAGAGGTGATAAAGAGGAAATAAACTGTATACTTTCTTCTGCAAGCTTACAGATGTATAAAAGATTGGGGTAAGTAATATTTAAGGATACTGAAGTTCCGATTCAGTATCAATTCATGCTTCTTTTTTTTTAACTGCTTAGGTAAACTTTCAGGTGGCATGGTGGCGTAGGGGTTAGCACTGTGTAGCACTGTGTAGCGGTTAGCACCTCCAGGGTCCGGGTTTGATTCCCACCTCGGGTCTGTGTGCATGGAATTTGCATGTTTTCCCCCTGGTTGGTAGGTTTCCTCTCACAGTTCTAAGACATGCAGGTTAGGTTAATTGGCATTCCCTGTCCAGGGTATAACCCGCCTCGTGCACCAAGTCTCCTGGGATACTCTCCAGACCCCCCTGTGGCCCTGTATACAGGATAAAGCTGTATAGATGATAGTGAGTGAGTGAGATAAACTTAACTTTCTACGGTTGACGAATTCTTCAAAAAACCTACCTCACTTTCTGTAAAAATGGCAAACAACTTCTGCATTCGGCAAGATTATTGCTTCTTCTTCTATTTTGAGCTTATGGACAGTTGGTGCATTACTGCCACCTCCTGGAATGGAGTGAGGCACAGAGGGATCAGCAGGATAAAAGATAATCACTTTGAATGAGACGTGAAATCTAAAAAATAAACAACCCACAGCAGTTACACAGCATTTCAATGCATATTAGATACTAGTAGCTTAAAACCTGTAAGAAATATAGCTGCTTGAGACAGAAAGACAGTAAACGTTAGGGCTATCGAATTGAATTCAACCCGAAAACTGCAATGCCAGAAAATGTAATGGAATCCAATTGACAGTACATAAAAGTACAGTACAGTTCGCAGCTCTAGCCGGCATGTAAGATTTTATTATATCCTGTGGGAAAGAGATTCCATACGTTACTTCAGACATTGCAGGAAGGCTTCAGACTGAAAACCAAACAAAACCATGAACTGCCCAAGCAATAAAATACAAAGCGCTCCTCCTTTAAACAGACTCCTTAGAGAGGGGATGATTATTGTACAGCTGATGTACACGTTATGGTCAACGTCCTACTACAACAATTAATCACAACCAGCATAGCTACAAGCTCTGACTGACAGCTTGAGTTAATATGACATCAATGCACACCACTCCAGTTTTCTTCAGACTTTGTCGGTGCAGCGCGAAAGAAATGAGAAATGCGTCTGGAAATTTTCTCCTGTCAAGACTTAGTTAAGTACTGCATGTAAGTCTCTCAGTGGCATGGTAGCACACTATAAATCACAAGAGAGTTCTCATGTTGGGAATGTTGAAAGCTTTTCCTCCAAACACAATAGCAGTACCATCACAGAAGTTTAGAGGAAGCGTTGGCCAAAACAATGTTAACAGGAAATGGGATCAGTGCTTGGCCGGTCTGATAGTCCTGCCTTCACCTCTCTGTCTGAGAATACTCCTGCTAGTACTTGCTTGCAGAACAAACAAAACTGTTATAAATGCACAAATCCTAGGCTTCTTTCTGAGCCAGATTTAGACCGTGATATTAATGCTTTCAATAGAAGTACATTTCTGTAATAATGGCCAGGATATTTCTCATTATATTATAATTCTATTTACAGTGCGCCAAAGGTCAATTGGATTTTAATTCCTTTATAATCAAATAACGTTTTTTTTTTTTTTTTTTCAGTCTGCCATCATAAACAGCTGGGCAGATGATGTGCGAATAACAGAATTTATTACCCTTCATATAAAAGCGCTCGCTGACTACGATGGGCTTTGATTAATGACCCAAATAAGACAACAAGGATCCAGATGTGAATAGGCTGCTCGCACCTGCTTACCCAGGTTTCCAATCTGTGTGGTACATTAGAAAAGCAGCCTGTGGGGTACAGGCTCGTTGGGTTCAAGAAGAAGATGAACTGCATTTGTTGCGAGTCTTATCTTGTTTTCTCATTTGCCGGAGTCCATGGTTCTTCTGGTGCGGTAACCTCAGCGTGTACGCGCAATGGAAAAACACCAGCTAGAACCGGTGTTACAAATAGTGCGGCAAATGAAGAAACTGGATTAGAATCTCAGGTGATTTTTCACTTTTATTCGCAGGCTGAGGTTAGAATCATAATGAGAAAGGACTAGCAAACAGAAAGTGTTTTTTTTTTTTTTTGTCTTGGGAAGATTTTCTTTCAATCTTCAATTGATTTGCGAGAAGTGACCGTTTTTTCTACTGTTTTTCCATTAAGCGTGTAACAAAAGATCTAATGTTTTCCACATAGTGTTAGTAATAATAATAATTATATTAAGGAAAAGACAGCTTTACTCTTGGTATTGTTAAACCCTCTTGGGCTTCAGGCTTTCAGAGCCTTTACCCCGGCAAGGAGAGGGTCACTCTCTAATTCGTCTATGACCAAATTACCCCTCTCTACCCTCTCTTTTCCTTTGTATGAAAACCCTGGAGTCATCATTACACACCTCTGGTAAATGATCTCCAATGGTGACACAGACACTTACCATTTTAAACGGCCACAGGGCATCGCTTTAATCTGATTTTATCAGAGGAGCATTGGAGAAATGTGCAGAAATCATTTTCATTTCTGCTCCATATCATTTATATTGTTTGGCACTAAATGTAGAACGACTCGACCCACCAGCACAACAGCACAGGATCCTTTTCTATATATAACACAACGAAAATAAGAAATAAAGCCCCTATTTTCGGATTGCATTTCGCTCCTTTTTTGTAAACTCCTTTTGTGTTCCGTATCTTGACGGAAGCCTCTGCACTACATTTACCTGCCACTTTGAGCATCCTGCCGAGAGCCCAGTCAGCCAGGGGACGTTTTCTCCTGTTGACATTATTGATTTCTCTCATTGTGCGTCCACAACCTCGCAGAGCTTTGTGTTGACTGCACACGGAGAAAGGACAGGACCTTTTAGCCACCCTTCTACTGGGGTAGATCCTCGGATACTGGAGCTGCTCTGACCTGCTTTTGTTGGCAGCGAGACGATTTTAACACCGTCAGTAAAGTGGTTGACATTGCCCCCGCTGCTGGTGGAGTCTCAGTGACAGGAGTGATCGATAACTTTCACACTCTGGTCAGTCAGAAGGTTCGTCCTGTTGGGTTTGTTATAAATTGTACCAGTGCTATGAGCATGAGGCTGTAAAACCATAATGCCATGAATAAAATACTGTCAGTTTCTAAAAGATTTTTTAGCAAGTGCACTTTGCAACACCATCCGGTTGCACTTGGTGTCTCTTGGTGGACTGCTACTGTATCTTTGTCCTATTTAAACCACAGACTTATAGTGCTGTATCGCTTTTTTGGGTTGTTTTATGCAAAAGAGGGTGTGGCCCACTTGGTTTCATTTCCTTACATACACTGATGAACTGTGTGTGTTCTCTATTGTATCAGTTTGTCAAAGATAAAAGTCTCCTGGGATAGGTTCCAGGCCCCCCACGACCTTGTATACAGGATTAAGCGGTATAGGCGATGAGTGAGAGTGAGTGTGTGCTTCTAATCCAGACAGATGTGTAACAGATGTGTGTTATCAACGAATATTGGTAATTGAAATGGATGTTTTATGAAAAACTAAGAAATTATACTCAATTTGTCAAGGTGTAGTGGAATAATTATCATTTGTATGATATAGATAATAAATAATAATAATAACAATAATAATAATAATAAGGAAAATTATCAGAAATAAGACAGTATGATTAATGCATTGTTTGGATGAGAATGAGAATGTTTTGCATATTTAATATAAAGAATATTCTTCAGCTGGCTTGGTGTTAAAATTACAATGTTGTCTAAGATTGTGATGAAGTAATCCCATGAAGTAACTCCTGCATCAAGAAAACTAACTCAAGTATGCACTGACTTTAACAATGGCTTAAATAGAATGACAGCAATGGAACTTCCGTTGGATAAAACAAGTACTATGGTGTATTCCTGGTGTAATCTGTTTGAATAATAAGGTTCAAGGTAATCCCAACATTTTTACACAGAAGCGATAGCACTGCTTCAGGTTTGTGTTACTAGAGTTGTGTGAATTTACAGGCTTTTCAGTTAATCTGTCTGAAATCTTTGTAGAGAATGACATCACGGCTCTGCGTTATATATCTGTCGTTAAGTATCGTTGCAATCCGGTCCAGTCCGGTCTGGTCCGTTCCTGCCCTGGTGCCCCGAACTTTTGAGCTCGTTACCAGGTGGTCCCAAGGGAGGAAACCTGTGTTTACAGGAAATGCTAGAGAGGGGCGAGGAGACGGGGTCAGCACGGTGGGGTGGAGACAGGCAGCACTCGTTTCCCAGACTCCCCTGCGGCCCTGGACAACAACGCAAGGTGTGGCGCAGCCAGGAAAATCGGCTCAGCGCAAAGATGTTGTTGTTGTCATGGTTCCCAGCTCTCTGTGTGTTTAAAGATTTTATTACCGCAGTACTGCAGTGAGTTGACTTTTATGGTGTGTTATGTGGTTTGGTGCTGTACAGTAGCTGCTGCAATCTGCAACCTGACCTGCAATCTTTTTAATCAAACTATTTTAAAAAGAGATTTCAGAAAACTATATTTAGTTTTTTATATTGTAATGTTACTATAAATCTATTGTAACATTTAATCAGCCAGTTAACTTATTACACACCATACAAGTAACAAGGATAAGAAGAATATTAAGAAGTTCTGAATTATGATGCCTTTTGGGAAAAAAAAAAAAACTTTGTAATAATTAATAATTAATTAATTATCTATTGATTAATAGTTTGTTATGTTGCATTTGTTCGCAGATACCATTTTTTGGGAGTCCATATCTTTCCCTCTGAACTCTTTTTACAAACTTAAACAAAATCCAGTGACTCGTCCTCATTAAGTTTTTTTCCCCCTCGCAGAATAATATATATCTCACATTATACCACCATGGACTCAAATTCTCACCTCTGATTGTGATTGGTCAGAAGGCATTGATTTTTTTTCTGTATGTATATATATATATATATATATATATATAACAGCAGATCTGCCATGGTGCTGGCTTTGATTTAAGTCTTATATGAATATGAGCAATTTTCTTTAATAAAGTGTAGGAGGGAAGGAGTCTCCAGTGTCAGCATTTTGTAATGATTAAAATAAATAAGAAGCTAGTGAGAAATTATTATAAATGCTGTAACATAATATAACGTAACTATTTAGTTTTGCCATTGATTGTTTTTCTACAATGATACACCCTGTAAATAGCATGTTTTGTTACTTAATTAAGACATTTCGCAGAATTTTTAGTTAGCTAACCAGGATACACTAAGTTTGATGTCTAAACATGTGCTTCCTTATAAACATCCTGGAACTAACGGAAGCTAAAAAAAAAGACAAAACACGAGCATAAAGCGAAATGAAAGGAGGTACGTAGTACATATTTAGTCGAGAAATATTTGAGGTCATGTTTGATAATGTATAGCGACTAGTTTTTGCCTAGCTAACAATTAAATTGTGTGGAATTCTTTCAACGCTATTCCTCATCAGAAAAATATCAGACGCACCACAAAACCAACAAAACCAACGCCAGCTTCTCCACACCTTCATCCTGCATTTCCACCTCAAACACGCTACAATACTGTAATTTCCTTCTCCCGATCGACGCCTACTCATCATTCCCCACCCATGCCATAATGTGCATTTAAATTTCCTCTGTTATGTTAAATGAAGTCTGATAATGAAGCTATTCCAGCGATGCTTATCTTCTGTAATAGTGCTATCGCGTGGATTGGAAGATAAAAGCACTGGCTGTTAGCACTTAAAGTTGAAATCAATTGCGCTACAGTCTGTATTACAGGCCTTCACCGAAAGCAGACACAAAAAGCGCGCACGGAAGTGTTGTAGCGTTGGAAACCCGTGCGTCGTGGCAGTAATTTAGGGCTCTAAATTTAACTCCTGACTGTTTTAAAGCATGGTGGTTAGGGAAGAAGCTCTCGGTTCCATAATTGCCTCGGTTTAATGATGATTTTAGGAGGAGAGGAAATGAAAAGAGATTATGCAGGATGTTTATTGTATATTAGAACAAGAAGATTTGTGTTTCAGACACGCGTACGTATGGGAAATATATTAAAATGAGGAGATTGAGCATTGAAACGAGTGAGAGTGAGAGAGAGAGAGACGTTGTTTTAATTGGTGATAAGCTTCAAAAGATTTCCCTAATAGTGGTTTAGTTATGTGGTCTCTAATTAAACTACTCACTATTCGTTATATATTAACAGTGACACATTAGTAATGTGTGTGTCTGTGTGTGTATATACACATAACTCCTGACCTTGTGAAGAATGAGTATGAGGTGCAGCTGGACACCTTAATGACCTTTTGTACACAGGAGACAGGGAGCTGTCACACACACTCACACACACACATAGTACAGTACACACACACACACGGACACAAACTGCACCCTCTAACCCACTGACAGTCGCATCACCCTACAGCATTGTGTTAAAATCATTAACGCGCCTCTTGGAGGAGGATATAATCTCCTCACACATGATGGATCTGTGTGTAAATGCGTAGTTCATGTTACAGTGATCGAATGTGTGAGGGCGTGTGAGAGCCGTTCCTGTATGTGTTTGTGCACATAGTGTTCCAGTGTGCTTCCTGTACTGTATGTGTGTGTGTGTGTGTGTGTGTGTGTGTGTGCTGGAGGGAGGAAGGTAGAGACAGAGAGAGAGAGAGAGAGAGAGAGAGAATCGAAGACAAGCGTGTGTAACTTTAACTGTATATAAAGATAATTAAGTTAGAGCGGGTTGCTTTGTGGGGGTTTTTTCCGCTGATACTTTTATTTACACAGCCAGTCGAATAACACGGTAAACGTAAGAGTAAGATGAAACCACTGCAAATATTGGTGCCTTTTCCTAAAATTGTGGAGGTCACTAATTAAAGAAAATTGGAAGTTGTTGTTAAATTCTAACAAAGCACTCAAGGTACTGTTCCCTCTGTTTCATCATACGGAGAAATGAACTCTGAGCTTATTATTTATTATAACTTATTATCTTTTTAGAATTCAAAATCATTATTTAATATCTGCTATTTGAACATAATATACTGATTCTTACAGCAAACTGAGGTCTTAACACGTTGTTTTCCTCTTAATGTCCCATTATTTCATCTTTATGTCTCGTTGTTTTCTCATACACGGTCTCATGCACACTCTTTACTGTATGTCTCATTGTTTTCTCATACACAGTCTTATACACAATATTTATACACAATCTTGTTTTTTTGTCTTAATATCCCACTATGACTGCTCTATTTGTCGCTCTATTTGTCTCATTTTATCATTTTTATGTGACGTTGTTATGTCTTAATATCTCATTTTATTATTTTTTTGTCTCGTTGTCTTAATATTTCATTATTTCATCGTTTGTCTCATGGTTATGTGTTAGTATCTCATGTTTTATTTTTATGTCTCATTGTTATGTCTTAATCTCTCAATTTGTTTGTCTCATTTTATCTTAATATCTCATTATTTCATCTTTATGTCTCATGGCTTAATATCTCATTTTTTGTCTCATTTATTTTATCCTAATATTTCATTATTTAATTTTTATGTCTCATTTATTTCTTTGTTTGTTTTCTCATTATTTAATCTTTATGTCACATAACACAGGTTTTGTGTTTGTATCTCATGTTTTATTTTTATGTCTCATGGTTTTCTCTTAGCTCATTATTTTATCTCTTTATATCTTAATGGGTTTGTCTTAATATCTCATTATTTCATCTTCATGTTTCATTGTTTTTTTTTAATATCTCATTGTTCCATCTTCATGCCTCATGGTTTTGTCTTAATATCTCAATTTGTTTGTCTCATTTTATCTTAATATCTCATTATTTCATCTTTATGTCTCATGGCTTAATATCTAATTTTTTTGTCTCATTGTTTTATCCTAATATTTCATTATTTAATTTTTATGTCTCATTTATTTCTTTGTTTGTTTTCTCATTATTTAATCTTTATGTCACATAACACAGGTTTTGTGTTTGTATCTCATGTTTTATTTTTATGTCTCATGGTTTTCTCTTAGCTCATTATGTTATCTCTATATCTTAATGGGTTTGTCTTAATATCTCATTATTTCATCTTCATGTTTCATTGTTTTTTGCTAATATCTCATTGTTTCATCTTCATGTCTCATGGTTTTGTCTTAATATCTCATTATTTCATCTTTATGTCTCTTGGTTTTGTCTTAATATTTATTTTTGTTTATGTCCCAGTGTTTTGTATTAACATCTCATTACTTCATCTTAATGTGTCAACGTTTTATCTTAATATCTCAATAATTCGTCCAGTTGTCTTGTTGTTTTGTCTTAACATCTCATTAGTTACTTGTTATACTGTATCTCATTGCTGTGTCTTAATATCTCATAATTTTGACTCATTGACTTACTGTAATGTAATATATTTTTTTGAGTCATTATAACTATTACTTTTGATTTTATGACCCGTTTGTTCAAGATCTTACATCATTATTTTGGATTATTGTCTCTTTTTTTACGTGATTGCTTTGTCTTTATTGTTTATTGTCTGTATTTGTCGTTATTTTGAATGGATGGCTCATTATTTCAAGATTTTATGCTGTTAGTTTGTCTTTGTGACTTGATATCTCAAGATTTTATTGCAGTTATTACATACAGTACCTCGTTATTTCAAAGCATTCTGTCATTAATTTGTCTTCATATCCTAATAACCAGTTATTACAATATATGTCGTTATTTCAAAATATTAGTCCTTGTTTTGTTTTAACATCTTTTTATTCGACTTAATTATCCCTTAACTCAAGATGTGATGTTATCATATTTTATATTGATAGACTGAATGAATAAGTATTTCACAATGGATCATTATTTTCTTCTAATATCTTGTAAATTGTTCATTGGCTGAACTTGTTTGACATAACTTGTATCTTTAAATAGTTAATGGATCAAAATAACAATATCACAGTTCAGTTTACCAGTTTTGTATGAATATGACAAGAAGGGGAATCTAGTGAGGGAATATTCTCATTGATCAGTGAAACATAAAAATCTTAATCAATTTTAAGGACTAAGAGAATGTGCTTGGATAGACTGGATAGATTTACTAAGAGGGTATGAATATGTTGACTTTTACAAAATAGTATTCATGTCTTGTAACATTTTTGTATGTACTGTATGTTTGCATAAATTAGACGTACTTCCTTATCAATCTCAAATGAGCTAAAATCCTGACATATTGAAGCTTTTTGCTAGATGTGTGTATGTGTGTGTGTGTGTGTGTGTGTGTGTGTGTGTGTGTGTTTAGGGCTGCACAAGCATCTGTGTATTAATGTCATCCGTGCTCGGGGCCACTTCTGTGCTTCAGCGCTCTAAGTGCCCACTGCTTGCCTACTGAGCTCACTTTCACCCCCTGCCTGTTAGTGCCTTCCCAATCTGGCCCCAGCCATGCGTGTTACTACTCCAAGTCAGAGGGGAGACGAAGAGAGAAAACGATTCACACCAGGACTGGTCCAAATGAGCAGGGGGAATAGGTTTCTCGTTGGCGAAGGGATCATTTCCGCTTTGTCGGACGCCGTGGTCGCTGTTTAATATTGAAATATGCTCTTCTAAGGTAGCGATGTGGGGTTTATTTTCATTGAAAGTGACGAGAGAAAAGGCATTTACTTTGGTAATAGTGGTGTATCATGGCTGTGTGGTGGCCTCTTGGCTCTCCGAGCAGTCGGAGTGCGGAGTGGTACGGTCGATTAGCTCAGCGAGCAGTTGGGGATGTTACAGTTTTGTCGCTCTCTGAAGTGCATTTAACATGTCAGCTAGAGGCAGCAGAAGAAAACCAGCATGGTGGGTGATTTACCAGTTTGACAGACTGGGATTAAGCCTTCGGGTTTAGAGTGGAAATAAAAATCGGGAGTTATTT
Source organism: Clarias pachynema (assembly GCA_030014365.1). Taxonomy (NCBI): domain Eukaryota; kingdom Metazoa; phylum Chordata; class Actinopteri; order Siluriformes; family Clariidae; genus Clarias; species Clarias pachynema. The sequence continues at coordinate 18,990,020 of JAQMYL010000016.1, read as the reverse complement.
GTAGCACAAGGCAAGCATTTAACAGAGTCTCAGTTTCTGAGCTGAAATTGAAACATGGAACATACTGTACTGTATGTGTGAAAATAACCAAAACTTTTGAACATTTTTAAATCATGAATTTATACGACCACATAAATATATCACTACACCCCAAAAAAGGGTTCTTTAAAGATTTTCTTTTATCTGAGTCTAATGTGGTTGCCGCATGTCCTCTGAAACGGCACGCATGCGTACTTCGATACTCTTTCGCTCGCACCATCTTGGTTAAAAATCATATTTGGGCAACCACTCATTAATTTCCAAAGAATAGATGTGATTTTAGCAGAAAAATTAAATAAATAAATGCTATGTAATCCTCACACTCCCGGTGCTAACTGACTATGTACAGTAGCCGCAGAGGCAAAAAGTTGCATGAATTCTGATATGACCGTTCTCATTTAAGTCACATGAACGTGTATCGAATCTGTATCCGAACTAAGATCACGTACAAAAGTGACTCGGAATCAATCTAAAAAACATTTGTGCATTCAGACAGCTCTAAAAATTACATCTGGGTCAAAAAGAAAACAATTTAGACACTTCAGGCAGGTGATGTGAACGTAGCCTTTGAATACGTAGCCTGTATACCCGATCCAGGGAAATCCAAATCCCGACCTGTAGTGCTTCATTACACTGAAGTGTAAAAGAGAACGTTTTATAGGCACCTAGGTGATAATATAATAATGCTATTGTGTGAAATTCTCTATTTTTGTCTTTCTGTTGATTTCTTCCTCTCTGTCTCTCACTTCCAGTGCGTACACAGAACCTTTCCCAGTGTGTCCTGCCCCTGCATCACAAATCGCAGAGGAAGACCATGGACGCACATCGGAGGAGGAGGAAGGCTGCGCTGATCAGAGCTATGACAGACAGGTCAGATACATCGAAACGACAATTTTTTTTGGCTTAACATATAGACATAGCATGTTTTTGGTCTTGACACTATATATTCCCTTACTTAATGTAAAATAAAACATTACAATATGTACTGTTGTAGAAAAATGATAAAAGACTTCTATAGATTTCTATAACAGCACATTTCAAGGTTTTATTCCTCTTATACCACAGCACTTTGCCAAGTACACTTTCAATTCATTTAGTTCAAAACAACATATTGTACTGTAATAAGTTAATATTGTTGAACATCCACAAAACAAATTTGTTCCTTCACGCCTTTCTCTCTCTCTCTCTCTCTCTCTCTCTCGAAAAGCATGAACAAACTTTTCCAAAACTCATTTTTAATGTTCATGTACAATTATCTGCAGAAACAATAAAACAGCATGTACGCCTGTTCAGTAGTCTATACATTTTATTACCCTGATAATAATAGGGTCATTTTTCATTAATGAGCCTAATAACTTACTCAGAATCACCAGAGATAAAACTGTCTCTGCATTGAATGCTTTCCCGTGACCCGTAAATCTGAACTCGTAATCAAATTCTCGTACTCTCATTCTCGCCAACAAAAACAAGGAGCCTCCCTCTATAAGTGGAATTCCCTGTGTGTGCACTTTTGTCAGGTTCAGATTCATATTTCTCCTGTCGACCGTTTTCCAAGCGCGGAGACAGTGGCACTCCACCCGTTCCCTCTGCCCATGCCGTATCACCCCTTGTGACGCACACTTCCTTGTTTTCTTCAGCTTTAAAAAGAAAAGCGAATCAAGGGCTGAGAATGTTGCAGCTCAGCCCAAGATAGCAAGATACTGTATATCAACATGATAACAAAGATTAAGCAAAGGAAAAAAAAATGGCTGAGATTGTGAGCTATGCTTAAATGTAGAACAAGTTATACAATTGTTTTTTTTTTTTATAAATTATTAATTTAAGCCCAAAAGTTTATTGCAGATTCTCCTCTGGTTATAACCATAATCTGAGATTTCCTGGATATAGTAGATTTGGAATAATCTGGATATAGTGGAGATCTGAGGTAACATGGATAAAGACTAGATATGTAATCTACAGATATGTAGATATGAAATTCCCTTTATGTAAAAAAAATCTGACGTTTCCTTGAAATAGTGTGGATCTCTTATAGTGGATTTGAAGTTTTCTGGATATTGGGTAAATCTTAGATTCCCTGAATGTCTCGGATCAGTCTACAACAGTTGATGAAGGTTTCTGGAGGTACTAGACTTGATGATCCTAAAATATAGTGTAGACCTGAGATTTCCTGGATATAGTCCAGATTCCACTGATGTAATTTTACAAGTAAGTTAAAAGATAATTGGTAAAATCTGGTAATCAGAATCTTTACACAGCACTTACACAAAGATTAGTAAAAATAAAAACATAGCTTTTTTGAAATTTTGATTGCGAATGTGAAGACATGCAGTAATGACAAATCTGTAGAGACACGATACCGATACCTACAGTAGGTGCCGAATCAATTCATACGGTGATTCTATAAGTATCAAAATTAAATAAATATCCCTGTCTCTGAATTTCTACACAATAGAATCTCTATATATAAGTGAATAGATTTTTTCCCCCATCTCTACTAATCTGCCAGCTCTGATCTCCTACAAAGATAAAACAACCACATTTCCTTGGGCTCTGACTATTTTCATTTCAGGGATACCAAGTTACTCTTTAGATTTGTTAGACGTTCTCAAACTCTTGTTCTCAAACTCTTCCACTCTTTTTCTGATAACAAGTTTTATAGATATATTAACGACATACCAATACAAAATGTCCTATCTACCATATTCAAGAAACCTCAGATCTACTATATCAAGGGAATTCCAGATCTACTGTTTCCAGGAAATCTCAGATCTACTATATACAAGAATAATCAGATCTAGACTAATTCCAGGCTAGTCTCAGATTTAATATATCCATGGAATCTCAGATCTATCCTATATCCTGGATCTACTATATCTAGGAAATTTCAAATCTAGACTATATGAATGAAACCTTAGACCTACTACATTCAGGGAATCTTAGATTTAGATTGTATCCAGAAACCTCAGATCTACACTATATTCAGAAAGCCTCAGATCTACAGTAGACTATATCCAGGGAACCACAGATCTACACTACTGTATATACAGGCAAATGTCAGACTCAATATATCCACAGAATCTCAGATCTAGGCTGTATCCTGGAACCCCAAATTTACAACGCCCAAGAAATCTCAGATCTATACGTTTTAATGGAACCTGTGATCTACTACATTCAGGGAATCTCAGCTCTGTATTTTATCCAGGGAAGCTCAGATCTAGACAAAATCTAGGGAAACTCAGATGTAGACTGCATCCAGAGAACATCCGATCTACTACAATATATCCAGGAAGCCTCAGATCTAGACTATATCAAGGCAAATCTCAGATTCATTATATCCAGGTAATTTCAGATCCAGCCTGTATCTTGGAAACCCAGATCTACTACATCTATGAAATCTCTGATCTGTACTACTTTAATGGAACCCCAGATCTACTATATTCTGGGAATCACAGCTCTAGATTGTATCTAGGGAATCTCAGGTCTGTATTATACCAGGGCGCCTCAGATCTACCATATCAAATGAACCTCAGATCTCCAGGGAGCCACAGATCTACTACAGTACAGTATATCTCAGATTTAATGTATCCAGGGGATGAGCAATGAGTCAGACCTGAACAATACCTGAGCAATATCCTGAGGACTTTAGCTCTTGACTATATCTAGGGTGATCATTTCAGTGCCATGATGTAATAGAAAAGCAAAGTGTAGCCTGTTTGTTTGTGTGTCACAGTGTTACCAGAAGCTGTTGGATTTGAAGTGAAAGCGCTACATCATTCTCTGATGTCTCAATCACTATAACAAACTGCTCTGACCTCCTAAATATAGCCATTCAGCAGTGACACGCGCACGCAGCCTCCTGTGATTAGCCTGCAAATCAATGGGTGCTTTGTGCTTGCCAGGAGCACGGTCGCTCATCCATAATGCATCCGAGCCCCGAAAGCAGTGCGTTTGAGGAAGCTTTCACATTTACGTCGTTTCTTAATGAAACGATCCGTCTTCTTCTGACAGGGTCGAATTAAAAAAAAAGTATCAGATCTGTGTGATTTCTCACTCTGTCTCTGTCACGCACTCCTTCCATCTCGTTTCCGACTTGTTTTCCGGCTGGTTTTTCTCTCTCTTCTCACTTTCTCAGCCGTTTGGCATGATGGAACACTCCCACGGTAAAAACCCTCCTCAAAACCCATCTTTCTTGTGACTTTCATGTGTCTTGCAGATTGATGGCAGATCCAGAGCGTACTATGTAGCCAAAGAGCTGCTGGATTCGGAAAGAGAGTAAGTGTGTGCCCGAAGATTTCTGAGCCTGTGTGCGATTTTTACGTAAATAAAATTACAGATCACAATCTTCATACTTCTTGAGATCAGCGATTAGGATTTAACGATATGTGGTATTAACGATATTCTGCTCATCACCCTCTTTACTAAGCCATAGCTCCTCTGACAGATTAGTGCTGCATTATCTCTGTAAACATGCTGAATGTCAGAAATGCGTCAATTAGCATGATAAGGAAATTGCGTGGTATTATTGCAGTAATGCACTCATCGATGCATAACATTTCTCTTCCTACTTGTCGCTCGTTGTAAGAGCTTCAAAATGGCCTGATTCAAAAAAGATAATGAGCAATTCCAGCATAATAAATGTGACATTTGTACTCATATTGACTTGCAAAGAGTATCACTGCGCGCACAATGTGAAGCCTATCTGATCCACTTCACTGCTTCACTTTGTCAATGCTTTACTAATCTTTTGTACAAGAACAATCCAGGCATCATATGATTTTGGAAGAAATGTAGATGTAGTTTAAGGAATGAAAGGAGTTTTATGTAAGTTTTATATAAGTTTTCTGACGTAAATCTTTCTCTTTTTCTTCACAATGTGATCACAGACATGTGAAGACACTAAAGCTACTTCAGGAGGTAAGACACTGTATTTATTTCTTTATACCTATTCATAGTAATTTGAGGTAGCATACTAGCTTAGTGGTTGCATGTTCTCCTCATGCTTGGTTTCATGAGTTTCATCCAGGAACCCCAGTTTCCTCCTGCAGTCCAAAAACATGCACAGTAGGTTGAATGGTCTTTCCAAATTGCCCAGTGTGTGTGAGTGTTTGTGTACTTGTGCCCTGTGATGTGTTGGTGCCCCATCCGAGTTGTACAGTACCCCTCCTTGTGCCCTGGTCCCCCCCATGACCCCAAACAGCATAAGCAGTACAGATGACGGACAGATGGATGAGTATTCACTGCAGAGTGCCCATGCGGCTAAGTGACATGTTGGGGGTTTGTGCAACTTTACCACCCACCGTTTTAAAAAGCCAGTTAATTACATCATTGCCATCTTCATGCTAATTTCCAATAGTCCTAGGGGGTTTATTGTTGATGTACAATGTCTTGGTTATGAGGACAGTACACAAGGATGACTGACGTTAATGAGTGCAGTGTGTGCTAATGTAGTAATTTAACCTTTGTACATGAGTATGTTAATTACGGCGTTTATTATCTGATGGTTTACAAGGAACAGATACCAAAACATGGGCGGATGGATGGAAATATTTCTTTTTTGTATAATGCTTTCTTGTATAAAATTTCATTGTGGACGTAGTTTAGATTTAAACACAAATGAATCATGAAGCGACTTGAGTGGCGAAAATGAACCATGTGCAAATTTTGTATTGGGTTTTTTTTTATAATGAGAGGCAAGGGAAAAAAAAATAAATAAAAAAAAAAATATATATATATATATATATATATATATATATATATAAAATTCATTGTTTTTTCCATTGCCTCTCATTATAAAAAAAAAACTATATATAGTATGCCTCATATATATATATATATATATATATATATATATACACAGTATACTCATACTCATACAGTATATACAGTATATATACACATATATATTTGTTCTACCTGACATATCTGAAAACCCAAATACATACTGGCAAGGCTTACATATAAACAGTAAGTGTGTAGAGAAATGTCAAGTCACTGAAAATGCACAAAACACACACCTACAGGAATTTTTGCATATTTGCCCCTGGCTCTCCCCCCAGCCATTTTCCAGCTCTCCCCTATCATTCCTGGGCAAAGACATGAGACACATGACACACTTTCCTTGTGTCACAAGGAAACATAATACATTCAGAGGTCAAAGTGCTATCCGCCCTCTTCCGCATACATGAGGTGACAAACATATATGATTGGCAAATGCTACTGTGTTTGATTGAGGAGAGATACTACGGCATCCATCATACACAAAGAACACAGCCAGGTTTTGCCTACTGAGGCATCAAAAGTCTCATTACTAGAGATATATCACAGAAATTATGCATCCAACCATGTTGGTTACTGAGCAGGTCTTTAATTTAGGATTTTGTTAAAAAAATAAATAAATAAATAAATAAAACTCAGTTAAATCGATATACATGTGCAATTCATAAATTAAGGAAAATCCAGATGATAACTCTTTAATCCAATAAAAATCAAATCTTATAGTGTGATATCTGCGTACTATAACACCTTGACTGTGTTGGTAATCAGAATATAATTGTATAATCAGTGTGCATGTGCATGTAAACACACTTACAGAGAAGCTCCTAATTGCTGATGTCTAAGCAGACATGACTGCATGTACACACACACACACATACCCACAAACACACACACGTAAGCTGCATAGCTGAAGTTTATCAGTGTTTGTCCAGTTAATACAACTTCCTTTGCCTTAAGATCGTCACCTTGTAAATGGCATTACTAGTGTGATGTGGTATCTGCATACCTGTCTTTGTATTTGTGTGTGTCTGTGTGTGGACATATGAGACAGTGAGGATTGACACATACTGTACGTAAAACCATGTCTGTTCTGAGCTGCGTCAGTTTGGTTCCTTTGACAGGCATGTAGATACCACAGTATATGATTTATCACATATACTGTATGAAAAAACATATACATGACTTACGTATGTCTCTACCTGCATAGTTATGTGAATTAGCATGCAACATAGGAATAGACAGAATAATGGAGATATATTTAGAACAACGTGAATGTTTATGACAGTGACCTTGGCCCAATTTTTGCGCATTGTTTCTTTTTGCCATTAATTAAACCTGCATTGCCAATTATGACATACCAAGGGGACAGGGTGAAAGAAATAATGTAATGTAGCATAATTTATCAGAGGCCACAGAACTCTGAAGCAGTTTTGCTCTCCTGATGTAAATTACCACACTTTATATTCAGCAGTATAATTGCCTCATTTGAATAAAATAGGTGCTAGTCACTACAATCGCGCTCTACTATCAGGCCACTACAAAAGAATGCTAATGGTATACATGCAGACTGTAGTGCACTGTACTGGCCCGTACGACCCTCATTTACATGCATATGCTACTATATTTGCATTATGTAACATCCAGGGAGACTGGAGAAAAACATGTAATAGATCTATAGATCTGTAGAAGTGCTCGGCCTTGATATCGAAACGCTATTAATATTTATGTAAAATAGCACAATTAGCGTTAATGTGATAAGATATAGACGTCATTAATCACTGAGTGTGTAGCGCGTAGAATAGCAATGAGATCCACTGAGTGGAGTCACCTTGATTAAGATCTCTGATGCCAGCGTTAAATCAGTGTGTTTTTTTTATATCTCTCTTCACTGGAGACTTTGAGGACCCTACTGAATATGGATTTGTGTAAAAGTTTAAGCCCTAGCATGCCTGAGAGAAGAAGACAGGTTTAACGGGTGCCTCCTCCCGCTGTTAGAACATCAGTCCCACAACTTTTCCCTGTAATGATATGATCTTAAATTCTTTTTATTATATCACATTGAGTTAAAAGTTATCTTGTAGGAACGAGTTATGATCTAGTTGGTGCAAGTTATTACCCTATTGGAATACCGTATTTATCTTGTGGGGAAAAAATATTATTTTATAGGAACAAGTTTGGGAACCCAACTGTCGTTTGAGAACAAGTTGTTCATCTTGTGGGAACCAGTTATTATCTTTTGAGACAGAGTTATTTATTTTGTGAAAACTTTATTATTGTAGTGTTATTATTGTAATGTACAAAAAAGGTTTTATCGTGTGGGAACTACCTATTTATTTTGTGGGAAATAGTTATTGTCTTGTGGTAACAAGTTATTATCTTGTGGGAACAAGTTGTTGTCTTGTGGTAACAAGTTTTTATCTTGTGCGAACAAAATATTTATTTTGTGGGAACAAGTTGCAGTCTTGTGGTGAAAAGTTATTATCTTGTGCTAACAAAATATTTATCTCGTGTTAGCAATTTGATATCTTGTGGGAACTAGCTATTTGCCTTGTGTGAAATCGTTATTGTCTTGTGGTAAAATGTTATTTATCTTGTGGGAACAAGTTATTATCTTGTGGGAACGAGATATCATCTCGTGGGAAGGAGATATCATCTTGTGGGAACGAGATATCATCTTGTGGGACAAACCCATTTATCTCATAAGAACTAGTTACGTATTTATCTTGTGGGAACAAGCAAGTTATCAAACAAGTTATCATGGAAACATCTTATCTTGTGGGAACAAGTAATTTTGTTTTTTATGTTTTATTTGAGCAATTACTTTGCTCTTTCCTAAAATGTGAGCTATGTGCATAAAAGATAAATAACTTGTTCCCACAAGATGATAACTTGTTCTTGTTTATTTGTCTACCCTGATTGCTTTTTCATACAACATCCATGTGCCTTCCATACTACAATATGTCAAATCATGAATATTGATTATTATGGAATGAATATAGAATGAATTAATATTTAAAGAGCACCATCATATTTTCATAGAAATAGTTTGTAATTGATTTCAGGTAATACACTGTTGTCTCTCTCTCTTCTTTCTCTTCTTTATCTTTAGTTATACCTATCTCTTTCTTTTTTGGTTCAGCCTGAGAGTCAGCTATAAACCATCAGTAAAGAGAGCACTTCAATATTTGCTCATATTATCACAAAAAAGTTTTATAATTGAAACTAATTTGCTAGCATTTGAGTTTTAATATTGCTCCAAACTTCTCTCATTATTGTTCCTGCAATTATCTGGCACTTATTTATTTGACAGAAAGCTTAGCTCTGTAAAATTTTGATGGAGCTCGTCTCGCTTGGGAATAAAAATTTCCGGCGAATAAATAAACTTAAACGCAGTTTGCATTTTGCTGCATGGCTGTGGATGACAGTCATGCTTTTTAAGTTTCTACAAAATGAAACACAAAGTGCTTTATTCTTGGTGCTGTCTCTTCAGATTTTCATTATCGAACCAGAGTGAAGGACAATGTTTTCGTAGCCACGAGGAGTCCCATAAAAGTAGCACAGAGTGAACTACAAGAGCATTGACAGCTTCAGGACTCAGGAGCGGTCGATACTCATTGATTAATGCATGAAGCTCCTGTGGAATTTCAGGGGATTATCACCTTTGGTGTGTGTGTGTGTGTGCGTGTGTGTGTAAATGTTTCTCACTACTACCCCCTTAAAAGTGAAACTGATGAGCTGCAGAAAACGGTCTTGCTGGACACTTGAATGCCTTTTATTATTTAGTATTATGACGTTGTTTCACGCTCATATAAAGCCTTCAAGCCGTCATTTTGCAGATGCCAAAAGAAGGAGAGCAATCAAAAGCCATTTATTCTTAGAAAGCTCTCACCGAAGCCGATCGTTCATCCAGGAGGACGGCTCGGTGCAGCAAATATGTTCTATACAGGAATAAAGTAGATCCTATGCTACTTCTGAGACTAGCAGAGGCTTTCTCCAGATACAGTGTACTGCTATTACAAGTAATTTATTGATGTTGTAGGCTCATCTTTTTCTTTCATTTTCTTGTTTATCCTCTCCGAGAAGGACTAACCAAAGACTTATCTCTATTTTCATGCATTACAATTTATTAGCCCTGTTTCTATACAGTAGTTCAATTATTTAGCCAAGTAATTTTTTTTCACATTTTTTATTTTTTTTATTTTTCTTCATACTCATGCCATTTAGCCAAAAAAACCTTATGAAAGGCAATGGCCTGAAAAAGACTAAATGACAACAAAGCAGTGAAAGAGACTTTCCTATGCCCGACATACTTCAAATCTTCAGTTTTGCAACCAAATACTACTAAATGCTGTAACTATCAAGTAGAAGCTAAATTGGAATTTTAACATGTTTTAGGTAATTGTAAAGTGGTGGCCAAAAAATATTGAGAGAAAGGGGAAATTCTGTGTTTTAATGACATTCTCAGATTTATAAAATAATGACAACCAAGATAATAACAATAATTTGTAATCGATATTCAGTATGAAATCCTTTATTGTTTATTAGTCATAAAGACGTCTGCAGCACTCTGGTGTCACTCGTCCATTCCATGTCTGCTTGATCGCAATTCACTTAAGAATTCTGTAGTAAATTCTGAAATGTTTCACAATTTTAATTAGCACAACTCTTCAGCCAGACTTGAACTAATTTAGTGACATCACATGTTTTGTGCACAAGTAGAATAAAAATCATATATGGCATGCATTCTCAGAATACTTTTGATATCTAATCTAGTTAATCACAGTCATATTAAAATACTTGATTTACTTGTATTATAAATGTGCAATGACATGAAATGTGAATGAAGTGCAATGAAATGCCTGACAAACAGGTTAGAGGAAACAGAGTTTGCAGTTTTATAATATCTCAAACATCTCTCAAACGGGCGTGGCACTGCATGCAACGGCTGGGTAATATGGGGTGTGGCAACCCGCCAACGGCAGGGCTCGAACCCGGATCCAGAGATCCAAAAATCAACAACCCAGATCCTTTAGCAGTCTGAGCCGCCACTCCCACATCTTACCATTGATGTATTCTAGTAAAAATAGTTCCCCCTTAAAGGTAGCTTACCTACAGTACACAACTTTGGTTTAATCCAAACTTACATTTAAAAGTTTTTTCTACTGAAACTTGCTGTTCAGCACACCTGATGATGTTTACTCAGTCAGGGTAACCACGCTCCGCTTATGGGAAGCCATTAGGGTCATGCGATGAAGTCAACTAATATGTTAAAATGTCTAGATTAATCGCATGCAATGACAGCCGTAATATTATATATATATATATATACTGTAGATATATTGGCACATACTCATTCCATATTTCTGGCCACACCCCCTTCAGTCAGCATCACTGCAGCCTCCATCTGCCATAAATGATACTATCATTAATCTATGAGTGTTACGGGGCGGGGTGTAGTAAAGCATTGTGAAGCTGTAATATATTTATTATACTATATATCTACCTATCTCTCTCCATATACTGTATATGCATTATATATATATATATATATATTGTGTAT
>JAQMYL010000016.1:18959183-18971045 GCA_030014365.1 Clarias pachynema | reverse complement strand
ATTGTTGTAGAATGTAGAAAATAAATCACTAAACAAAAACAAAGAAATTTGCAAGTGACCCCAAACTTTTGAACGGTGGTGTAGGTTCCGAGATGGATGGATGGATTTTTACTTTTCTTTTGGTCACATTTATTTGCACTCATAGTGATGCTTAACTTCCATAAAATGGTGTAAAACCATCAAGGCTTTCACCAAAGGGACGACTGAAGAATCCTTAAGGGTTCTGAGAGTGTATAATAATTTTACAGAAAGCATTTTGTGTACCGTGTTCTACAGTCTGTCGAAGTCGACCGGGAAAGGATGAATCACCTTTGGTATGTGTGTAGGTGGATTCGATCTAAAACACTCTCTTTGTCTAGGTTTTACTAAGAATCACGTTGTTTTTCCGTCATTTGGGTGACAACAAAAGGCGGAAAACTGAAATAAAAAAAGGGGGAAATATGGACTTGTGCAGTGAGCAAAAGGGAAACACGGGTTCTTCGCAGTTCTTAAAGTGACACTATTCTGAGTGTTTCCTCCGACTGGCAGTAATTGATCCGTGTCCGCAATCATTAAAGGCAGATCAATACTTCAAAAGATGAAAGTTTACAGTGCATAGATACTTATAAGTAATATAATAAGTAATTGCAATTGTGTCATTTTTCACACGTCCACCAGTAATTTGTCCACCAGTCCCTTAGCGGCTCAGTGGTTGTCCTCTGTCCTGCCATGTGGAAGCTCTGGGTTTTGATTCCCAGCCACTTGTTGCAGTGCCAGTAAAATGGGAGGGTTGCGTCAGGAAGGGCATCCGGCATGAAACCTGTGCCAAGTTGGTTGCGGATTGGGTGGTCCACTATGGTTACCGCCTTTTACACGAGCAGCCGAAAGAACAACGACAGCAATTTGCTAACAATTACATTTTAGTTACTAAAGGACACTTTTACACATTGTAGCACTAGAAGGTAGGTTTTCTTCTATGACGTGCTTGATCGCACTGTATCGGAGCATGTGTGTGTGTGTGTGTGCGAGTGTGTGTGTGTGTGTGAGTTAATTTGGCCAATTGCACACGCAGGTGGAGGAGGTTAGATAAAGACACAACGAGTCTGTTACACACATCTAGGCAATGAGGCAGACAAAAGCTAATTAGTGAAGAAACCTCCTTTGAATTAAATCAGCTCCGGGGTGCAGACGCTGCCTCGGCCTGTACTGCCACTGTGATTTGTGTAGCTTATCCGCGCGCTGGCATCGGCTACTGTCCCTCCGAATGGCTGGCTCACTTCCAGTGCAGCTCAAGGTTGCTAACTATCAGCGCTCACTCTCTCTCTCTCTCTCTTTCTCTCACATACACACACACACAAAATCACACACACTTACGGAAACACACACTGGCTGGCTGAAGAGTCCACTTCTTCAGCACTAATGTCAATTGGATTGCAATCATTACGCCAGCTCTCAGGACGGGCGAGAGGGATTTAACACACAGGTCATGTTACTCTAATCTGTCTGCTTTAGTGGTTAAATTAAAGGAGCAAATAAATATGATGCATGGCAAGGGAGGAGAAACTAATGAATCTCAAGGGGGTGTTCATCCGAGCACGGGGAAGGAGAAAGAACGCAGGAGCGATGATTACAGCAACATGACGACGAGGAAATCAGAATAGGTTTTGACACGGAGAAGATTAAAGGAGGATGAAATGATGCGAAGAACATTTTAAGGCATATTCACTCTGTATGCTTTTTGACACGTGGAGATGAAGTGAAGATTCATAGTGTGCAATTTCTGGGTCTTTTTATACTTTTCCCGTGAAAGTTTTATTCTAAAATAATGACTATTATTCCATAAATAGATGAAGTATAGTATGTAGTCTGATCCGCGTACAGTCTGATCCTCAAAAGAGATCTCGTGCATTTTAAAATGAAGGCCTTGTGCTTGTCTGTAATGAATTTTCGGGTAGAAAGCACCTTACGGGGATACAATTCAATCCATTGACCAGGCATCATGTTTCTTTTTGTTTCACAATGACGTCAAATGTTTTGGTCTAATTTTAATAAAAGCTCTATTGTTACCGTTTTTCCATGTAAGCAAACAGGCTCAGCTGAAATGCTCGACCTACTGTAGACCATGGGTCAGTGTTGGAAAAAGTCAATAACAATAAAAGGAATAGCCGATAAACCGTGTAAAATTGATTTCTTGATCAAAAGGAATTAAAAATGAATTGATTTGAGGTGTGAAATGTCCTTGGATAAGAGAAAGAGAAAGGAGAGAACAAAAAAAAAAACTTTTTATGAAATTTATCAGATCGCTAACTTCATCTACATTCTGTCATCACTAGAAGTCAATCATGTGAACAAACAACAATTTAGCTCTCTCACTAACACGTTCATATGAATCTATACCGCTTTATCTTGTATACAGGGTCATGGAGGGCCTGGAGCCTATCCCAGGAGACTTAGGGCACACAAATCCAACAGTTATAAGCTGTTATAAAGCCACGTCTCATATTCACATGTGCCACAACATTATCAATGCTATCGAACATGCATTCCATTCATCTATCCATCTAGGAACCTCTTTAGTCCAACTAGAGATCGTGATGAAAATTGTATTTATTCTCATTTTACAACTGTAATGGGATCTCTGGTCAACATACACACACGGACAAACACATTGACACACTACAGGCAATTTGGTAACACCAGTTAGCCTAATCTGCATATCTTTGGACTGTGTGAGGGCACCAGAGTACCCAGAGGGAACCCATCAAGCATGTGGAGAACATGCAAACTCAATGAGAATAGATTCGAACCCGGACCCTGGAGGTGCGAGGCGACAGTGCGAACCATTACACCACCGTGCCAGTAAAAACGTGCATTCACGATAATGTGATCATATCGCCTCTGAAGTAACTGAGCCAGGATTGGCAAAGAAAAAATACCTTGAAGCCAGAATATTGTGTTCAGTTTCTATAAACAGCCCTTAAAACCGTGTTAAGGAGAAAAGCATCTCAAATCTACAACTGCAAAGTACAAAGCGGGGTTGATTCCTTTCAGGCAAGAAGAGGAAACTGGCACTACAGTGATCACAGGCTCAGCGAAGTGATCGATTTGGTCGTTTTGAGATGTTTTTCAGCTGATGCAAGGAGAGGCTGTTTTAGAGGTTGAGAGATAATCACCTTGACCTGGGGTATTTCTGCATGATTAGCTGATTGGATAACCACTTGAATGATGCCTGCGTATTTCTGTTAAACAAATGATTTATCTCGAACCACACAACCCTCCCCTGTGTATCCACACACATTAGCGTCTTCTCAAAGGTCGCGTCCTACCTATTTTGAACCTTTCGTTATCGTATCCTGTATTCCCCGAGCCCGATCTCAGCCGGTTATCTGACCTCCAGCATGCCCTCAGAGCCTGCGGCGTCCTCCGAGTCACCCTGAACAAAGACTTGTCCAAGTCAATTAAGCCGTGATTGATTTTTGCACTCTGCTTTTTTTTAAACTCACTTTTTTTCCCAGTGAATAATGAATAATTGAGGGAAAGAATGAGATTTATTGAGGTTTCCATCTCTGCCTGCAGTCACGATGTTAGAAAAGGTCACCGATTGTCCTTGGAATGATTTTTTTTCTCTTTGGTAGCCGTGTTCAGTATCAGTCATCTGGGTGGTCCAGGCTGAAGGTCATGACAGGATATCTGTGTGGGTTCTGCACATCTGTGTCAGAGTGTATTGCTCTGCATTTACTGTACATTAGTCACATTTGTAAGTGGTGTGTGTGTGCGTGTGTGTGTGTGTTACAGCAGCAGAATTCAGAGGGAGTGCAGATTCCTGTGAAACACCAGCTGCTGCAGGTCATCGTGCGTGTCCTTCAGTACCGCATGCTCCTCACAGGTAACCTGACCATAAACATGTAAAAGTACACTCAGAAAGATCGTTGTATCCGCATAATTAATTAAAGGGCGGGGTTTTAAAGAAAAATAGACATAATATCCATATGTAACAGGAGCACAAGGCTTTTTTTTTATGTAGAGTTGTTAGGGGGTGTAGAAACATCTTTATTTAGGATTTTTTTTAATTTGTTGAGATGCCTGTCATATTTCATACTTAGTCCAGACTGGGAGTTTTCTGGTATTTGGTATTCAAAAATTGCTTAGCGTGTGCATTTCATTCTTTGCAGATTACTTAAACAACCTCTCCCCTGACTCGAAAGAATATGAGGACACACAAGGTATTATTCTCTTTTTTCCTACATTTTTAATCATTATAAAAAGTATCTTAAAGCTCTATACTAATTTACACCACAGCACTGATGAATCCTGCAATCTGATTGGTCATACAGTAAGTGATCGTTTTGCATAACAGTAGTTTATATTAATGTTATATAATGTTATATTAATGGCATTTTTCATCGAATAAACAATCAATGTTTATGTCCATGTTTCATTTTTCATGTACTTTGTAAATTTAGTGCACACATGAACAAATTTTTTATCCAACACACAATTAGAAAAAACTCAGCAACAGCATCACCTTGTTATAGTACACTTGTAAAAGAATTAACAGCTTCTTCGGAATCCTTTTTTAAAAAATTTTTTTAAATAAAGTAAATTATGGGCAATTAGGTCATGTGACATTGTGTGACCAGCGTGCTTAAAATTAATTTCACTATAGTGTATTACTTACAATCATTTTAGTTTATTGCATTAAGTTTTTTTTTTTTTTTACATGTACTTTAGTAACATATACTTATTTATTTCTTCGCTTAAGCAAGACTACACTGAATTTCAATGCCCTAAATTGAATCTTAATCGGAACAACATTAATGTTTTAAACGTGTTAAACAATCACCATTTATTGCGAGCGTTAATTTCCCGAGCCCTAATAAATGTTGTAAGTCTACTTTATTTTAGACTCAGCGTAGTGCCACGTCTCAGCCGCTGGAGGAGCGATACATTACATCACACTGCCATTTTTTGTTGTTGTTGTTGTTTTTTAAGTATAATTGTCTAATAAATATTTTAAAGTATTTCAAGCGCTATAATAATTATTGAAAATTGCGATTTAAGGGATTTATGGACATTCCTCAATTTTCACCTTTTTTTTATTTTTCAGCAATTAATCTATTCTATCAGTCTGCTGCCTAACTGGTTTACATATAGTTGTTGTTGTTTTTTTACTTCAAATTCCAAGAAACTGCATTCCACCATTTCATACAAATTTCATGCGAAGACATTCTTAAGATAAAGTATGAACAATTGCGACTTTACAAGCTTGAAACAATGTTGGCTTTTTTAGCGTAGCTAGATTTCTGTCTTCCAGGATAACAAGGTCGGTCATCATCATCCTCCGTTATCATTTTCGAAAACATTTTCTCGAACAGACACAACATACACACACACATATACACAAAACAATGAGAGTTTTGTGATTTTAACATGATCTCTAATTTGCTTTAACACGCAGCTGCGTTGGTGATGGTGTCAGAGGTTGCAGACCAGGCCAATGACAACCTAAAGGAAGGGGTAAGTTTGCGTGTAGGAGTGTGTGGGATCTTAGCGCTGATGAAATGTTTTTACCGCGCGATGCTTCGGTCAAGGGCGGGGCGAGATGATGTCATCAAAACGTTCCAGATGTTCCGAAACAAAGAGCGTAGTGTGCAGTGGAATGAGACCTAGACTGAAACAAAGAGGCTTTCCCAAACACACACACACACACACACACACACACACACACACACAGAGGATCCCTCTATCTCTTGCACTGCTATTCATTTCCGAACAGCTCTTCCCTTTCCGTCTACCTCCCTCTCATTTGCAAAACAAACAAAAGGCATTCAGTATGTCTCTTTATGTCGTACTTTCCCTATCTCACTGTCCTCCCGTCTCTTTCCCCACTCCCTTTCTGTCCTCCCTTCTGTCTCTCTGTCCCAGGAGAACTTGCTGCGTCTGGTCCACATCGAGTCCAGCGTGAAGGGAAAAAGGAGTTTGCTGCAGCCAGGAAGAGTGAGTGCTTCATTGTGTGACACTTTTACTTTCTTACTTTTTTTTTGTCACGTGAGCAGAGATGAGAAAAGTTAAGTTTTTGAAAAGCATTCGTCATTAACTAGGCTAATATGGCGGAAGTTCGAAGCACAGCAGCACATCTTGTAATGACATTACCACAGTGACACCTCACTGATAAAACATCATGACACTTATATGCGACAGCCATCTGCTCTTTCCCCCCTCTGTTTCTCTCTATCTCTCTCTCTCTCTCTCTCTCTCTCACACTCTCTCTCTTTCTCTTGGTGTTCCAGGTGTTTGTGAAAGAGGGCACGCTCATGAAGGTCTCCAGTAAGAGCCGGCAGCCTCGACATCTGTTCTTGGTACAGTAAATCTTCTTCGCTTTTTTTTTTCTTATAGCATCTCAAAGTTTTATTCAGATATATTTTTCTGGGCCATTTCTATTATAAAACAAGCCACAAAGCATATATATATTCCAGCTTAACGCATGAAACAAAAGGGAAAGGTTTATATATACAGTACATGTTTAAAAAATGACAAATTGCCCCCTTGAATGTCATTCCTACTTCAACCTCTTTGAGATTTTGCTACCGTCATTATATGACATCAGTGTCGGGTTCAAGAGCCACTTCACTAGGCTCTCTCTCTCTCTCTCTCTGCTCTCTTGCTGTCGCTGCTCTTGGCTTCGTTTCCTCCCAGGATGTTTGCTGCGAGTCTGTGGATGATGGTTTCCTTTGTAATGCCAGACAAGACAGTCAGCAGAAAGTTCTAGTGATTTTCAGCTACATAAGAGCACACACTCACGCATGGGAAAGAGCTTTAGACTTCATTCATATTCTTCATTTCATATTTTGGGGTTAAATTATGCAACACTATTTATTTGCTAGAGGTGGTGTAAGTAGCTATTTACAGACTTTGGAACCACCAGGGGGCGCTGTTATTTATAATCAATTCAATTCAATTAAAATTGTATTTGTCATGGACACAACCGTATGCAATATGATACTGCAGTGAAATACTTAATAATAATAATAATAATAATAATAATAATAATAATAAGCTGGAAATTCAAATCTACAAAAAGATATAATTAATTAGAAAGATATAAATTAAACAGATACAAAATTTACCAAATTAAAGTGTACATTGTGAAGTAAATATAAATATATAAAAATGTAAAAATATAAAAGTGTAGAAGTATTTAAGCTGGATGTACAGTACAGAACGCACACTTTTGTGTTTCTTTTGGCAAAATAGTTTAAGCATCAGGCTGTGAAAAGAATTTCATTTTTTAAATTTATTTATGTAAGCAAATTAAGATGCTACCATCATATCACAAAGAAGTGATAACAGTGATGCATTTACTGTATAACAGCTTGAAGTGGAAATGCTAAATAACTGTACAGTCATTATGTAAAGGTTCTCGGTTTCTCTAGTTAACTGAAATGGAAAAGGTCAGAAGGTAACTATGTGCAGGAAGGGTTTTTCCCCTTTATCTAACATAATGTAAAATATCAATTCTGTTCTTGCTTATGCAAAAAAAAAAACGATATGATTTATGTGTTGAGGCGAGTATGATTTTACATACAGCACCTAAATTTGCAGGAACAGATATGCTTATAGGTTTCCGACAAATGAAAACATGAGACTGCGCAGCTCATTTGAGCTTTCACTTTTCCGATGTGCTAGCTAATGAATCTATGATATGTTATGCGTGCACACACCATACCTGTGCTCACAGATCGCTGCTTTAAAGTGCTCAAAAATTCACATTTTCCCCTCTAATGTGACCTCATATAAGACGAGCTCCTCCCCATGGATAGACATTAGCTAATTTCTCCAGAGGCCACATTCAGAAGAGGAGTTAAATAAAGCGAGCTTGCGGTGTAAAAAAAAATAATGATGTAAAAAAATATGTTTTTTTAAGACAACTTTAAATATGGGGCCTTTAACTACATCACTGTTTGCTCTATCTCTCTCGCTGTCTCCTCCCTCTTTCTTTCTCCATTATGATCCCTCTATTGACTCCGTGTCCTTGATTGATGCTGCAGTCCAAGTTTATAAGACTGATGATCGCGGCCGTAACGCTGGCCGCGAGTCAGACGTGATGTCACACGGTCCACGAGTAAAGACGGCTGTCTCGGTTCAGCCTTAATTTATCGAGTAATAAATGAAAGCGAGTCAAAGGCAGCACTGAGAGCCATCACTCACGCTGTCACAGGCACGCCTGCGCATCCCCGCTAACAAATCATACGTACGTGTTTTTATTCTACGCAGGTGAAATCCATCAATTGTCCGTGCTCTGAGAACATTTATTTATTAATTTGTTTGTTTATTTAGAAGTCACTGCAATGTCATCAAACTGGAGTCGGGGTTCTGCAGGGACACTGGGGTGAGAAACTGTGGTGAACAAGCAGGTGACAGTAGTACGTTTGTGGGGTTTTCAGCTGTATCTCTGGGTGACGATCGATGAGTTGTATGGATATCCTAAGGATGTTCTAAGCTTGATACGAGAAAGCACCAAGTAGAAACCTTTAGGTTTATCAATCTAGAACCCCTAGGGATATTAAGTCTTATGGGGGCTACGTAAACCTTTTTTCTATATTCGTATTACTGTACTGTAGGTACAATCATAAATCGAGAGCCATTGGACATTCCTCAGTTGTCATACAGATCTAAATCTGTATTTAGATATAAATATAAATATAAATATTTCTGGGTTTCTGGGTATTTCTGGGTTGCTACAATATTATTTAATTATTTCATTTATAAAAACTACTTGCAAAGAGAAAAATAAAGTGATTGGGAAAGTTGGCTCCACTATATTCATGCCAGGTCAGTATTTACAGTGAACATTAACATATTTTCATTGAGTTTATTCATGTAACACTTTTAATATTCATAGCAAAAGCAATAATAATAATAATAATAATGAATGGAGAAGGCGCAGTAAAAGAAAAATCATTAGTGATACAAAAGAAGTAGAGAATAAAATGAAGAATAAATACATATCAGAAAGGCGCCGTAGAGAGATTAACACATCTTCGGCTTCAGTCGACACGCAATACCTGAGATTGAAACACGACTGCCCCCTACAGGTGCCCGCGTACTGTCGCGGCAGCTCGTGAGATCCCTTTCCCAGAGACGCGCATTCTTAATGGCTACATCTGTACATAGTTATGAGGCTGACACAAAAAAAAAAAAAAAAAACACAAACAAAACAAAACATGGAAATTTTGGGTCCATGGCCAGGAAACTCCCCCAAACTCCAGAGAATCTCATAGAGAACTTATAGTCAATCCTCAGGAGGCGGGAAGACAAACAGAAACCCACAAATTCAGGCGACCTCAGCATTAAAAGCATTGATTATGTAAGAATGGGAGATCATCAGTCAGGATGGGGCCCAGAAGTTGATTGACAGCATGACTCGCAGAGGTCTTGAAAACGAAGGGTCTTATATGCTTATAATTATAATTCAGTATATCATAGTAACATCTGACAAAAAATTTCATATTTGGTTAATTCTCGAAGAACTCGCAGAGATTTTGAAACCTTGTGAGTTCAGTGTAGTCTTTAGCTATTTTAGCTATAAAGAGTTTAATGCAGGACCTCTTTGGGTCTGGGTTATAAAACAGACCATAAAATCTAGAATGCATAGTGATTTCCCAGTTGTCTGTCTGGGAGAACCTGTATGGATGTCTATGTAAAATGCTATCTGAGAGGATTCCTAGTGATGAAACACTTCTACATAGATATGGATCGTGATACTTTTGGTGTGTGTATAAGGTGCCGTATGAGAAGAAAAAAACACGCCAAATCTAGAAACCTTAGGAGTTCTTCAGTTAGCACACTTAAGTTGATCCGAGCTGTTTAGGAAACCGGGCGTTACCCCTGTGATGCCCTGTACCGACCGTAGGAGCTGTTTTACAAGTCTAAGCTCGGTCCTGGAATTTATAAATGTCTTCCTAGGCATGAGAGAGAACAGAAGCATGGCCGTACAATCCTTGTGGGTGTTGCGTCTGCTGTTTTTATTGCCGTTTTATTGTCGCTGTTTAGAACCTCCACCCAGGGTTCTTTCTCCGAATCGCTGGTGCAGAATTCCTGGATGCTGCGTCTGAGATACGGATGTTTGGGCCACTGCACATTCTGAGTCCCAGTGATGTCATTGCTTTTGTTTGATGCTAAATTAATCAAGAACAGCACAATGACTGGTTTAAAGAAGTGTGTGTGTGTGTGTGTGTGTGTGTGTGTGTGTGTGTGTGTGTGTGTGTGTGCATGTGTGTGTGAGTGAGCACATGTGAGTAAGGGTTCCCACAATTACAATATCATGGTCATGTCAAGCAAACAAGATAAACCATATCTATTGTGTGCAGCGTGTGAACTTCGCTCTCTCTCAGGGCTAGAAACAGAGACGCCTAACATTACAGAATGTGTAAGGGGGAGAAAATGTATAGGCTTATACTGCTCCCTTGTGGTGGAAATAAGAAATGCCAGGGTGTGGATGTCTATATAGTGTAGTTTGCATGTTGATTTATAGTAATAAATAATAAGTCATAGTGTATGATATAATTTCGAATTGTATAAGAGAATACTTAGCCCTGGTGTGTGTGTGTGTGTGTGTGTTATGCAGATGAACGACATGATCCTGTACACCTACCCTCAGCAGGATGGCAAGTACAGGATGAAGAATACTCTTCCTCTCAGTGGGATGAAGGTACACTCAACATTTCAGCTTCTTTCATTTATCAGTTTTGCAGAATTGCAGTTTCTGAGAGAAAAAAAAGATTTATATTTGACTTTTTAATTTAATGATTCCTTTAAAATATGTTAGGTGTCAGACATTTGCTTCTTTTAGTAGTGCAATTCTTTAACTAAATAAAAAGTAATTTTCACATACAAGAGGGGTGTTCAAGCCAAACTGTGGCTTGTGATGAAATTTCTCAAGTACAATAGGGTGATGAGATTCTTAGTTGCACTAAAACATTTAAATGGTACAAACGTTTTAAAGAAGGCCGTACATCCGTGGATGCCACGTCCCCTGTACAGTCCTGACCTCGATCCAAGCCATTTTCATATGTTTGGGCTGTTAAAGGAGTTCCTGGGAGGCCAGTGCTTCAGACGTGATGCTGGATGTACAAAATAGCTCTGGTATACTGAGAAACATTTCTACCTTGATGATATCCAAGCATTAGTGAAACACTGTGCTTAAAAAGTGCATTAGTGTAGGATGGGATTACAGTATATAGAGAAATAAAGTTAGTTGTTACTCTCATAACTGTGTTCTGTTATTAAGCACTATCAAAAATCCCTGTTTGACTTGAACACCCCTTGTATATATTTGTAATCACTGCTAAATGGCATTTTTGGGGGGCAATTAAAGTTACTTTTAAGGGAGAGAGAAAGAGAGAATGTGGAAAGAAAAGGAAAAGAAATTAAAATGACGAAGGAAAGCAAAATCTAGTACATAAAAAAACAAGATGCAAGGAATTAACTTCCTAGCTAATTAGCTAATTTTTTTTATTATAATAGTAATAATAATAATAATAATAATAATAACCAAGATTTCCTTAGTATAAAACTTGCTTCTAGACAATAACCACACACTTTTATTAATTTAAAATGAATGCATGGAGTCCCAAAAAATGTGACATAATTTGAAATATGGATATCTGATTAACAATATGTCTTAGACTCCTGCCAAACACACTGTAGCATAACGTTCTCCAGCACCCCAATGATTCTCTGCTTGAATTCCTCCAGGCTTGTTAGGAAGATCGGGGATTAAGCCCAGTCCTTATGCCTCCGAGTAGCGCAGTGGTAAAGCGCTCGCCCTATCATCCGGAGATCGCTGGTTCGAACCCCGGGTGATGCTGTTTTCCTCTCACA
>JAQMYL010000016.1:18945406-18959083 GCA_030014365.1 Clarias pachynema | reverse complement strand
AAGCAGTTCGAAAAGATGCGGTCGGCTGACGTCACGCGGTTCGGAGGAGGCACGTGATAGTCTTCGGCCCTCCCGGCTGAGTGGTAGTGGCAGCCTTAATGGGGGAGCCCCCTAGTGACGGGGAGGAATTGGCCACGACTAAAATTAGGGAGAAAATTGGAAATACCCGGAAAAAAAAAAAAAAAAAAAAAAAAGACCAGTCCTTTCACATAGACTCAAAGAAATAAAATCACAGGGTATCAAGTCGGATGAACAAGGTGGCCATTTCAACAGCACATCTCGTTAAAATTTGAGATCATTTGAGCGATAATTGGCCATGTTGTTTTTTTGGTACACCCTGTATTTCTATGTCTAAACTATGCTCAATGATCTTATACATTTTTGTAATATAATAATGAGAAGTTGAAATGTTAATAGCGGCATGACCAAAGAGGTGGAGTGATACAAAATTAAATATACTGTTATAGATATGTACTGTAGTTAAACTGTTCAAGTATAAGACCCTAACGATGTTAGAAAGCTTGATGGGGATCACTGACGAACTGATGTAATGTGTACAGTGTTTATGTGTTGAATTAGCGTGGAGTTGTTCAGTTAACGCTGTGCCTGTATACAGGTTAGTAAACCGGTCATCGATAACGTCCTTAACACACTAAGGATAGAGGTCAATGATGTCACCATCACCCTGTCAGCCAGGTATGGAGTCGTCGTTGTGCTTGTCTGTGCATCTTCCTCAGGTGCACATTTCACTGTAATTTTTATATCAGTGTCAATAATCAAGACTAATCTTTATAGAAACTCTTCTCTCTGTCTCTCTTTCTATTTACGCAGCTCTGTAGGAGAGAGGGAAGATTGGTTCCACACGCTTATCCGAGCTATAGCCGACCACGCCGCTGGGCTCAATACATTCAGCTCCTCTAGCGAGGTGATCATCATCATCATCTTTACCTACCTGAGCTTAGATAGTGGTGTGTTCACATACTCAAGGGGGATGTATTGTGTGTGTGTGTATAATGTTGGTCTCTTTCTCGTGGTGTTTCCAGGCGAGAGAGAAGCTGTGGATGTCTCTGGGAGAAGCCGCGCCGGTCCTGGTGCCCATCTCTCACGCCATGATGTGTATGAACTGCACGTCAGATTTCAGCCTGACTCTTCGCAGACACCAGTGCAACGCATGCGGCAAGGTACACAAACATCTGATACCTACTCACACACATCCCTACCACAAACACTAACACACACACACACAAGCACAATATAGCTACGGGTGTTACACGACAACACAAATGATATGCAAAGTTCAGCCAGTTTATTCACTGCACTTCTGGTTTCCCGCCTGCAGGTGGTGTGCCGCTCCTGCTCCAGAAACAGATATCCTCTGAAGTATCTGAAGGATCGAATGGCTAAAGTGTGCGACCGGTGCTACAACGAGCTCAAGAAACGAGGCATGTTTTACAGTATAACAACGGAAAAAGTTTTACCCGTAATAAATCAATGTGATTTATATTAATATGTCAGGTGGGACATACAGTATATATAAAAACATAAATAAAATACTCTTATTAGATCAATACACATAAATCTAAATAATTAAGTACAGTGTACTTTAACACTTTCCTGCTTTCTCAAAAATATTTTTTGTCATTTTTGTTTTAGTTTTTCCTCTACGTATGGACGGTGTGTAGAACGTTTCTTCATAATCTCCTGACGTTAGTTACACAATTAGTTTTTAACTTAATTAAAGTTTCTTTTCATTTTACGTTTGCGTACGTTGAAAATTACGCCGTCCGTCTAGAAAAAGCCAAACAAAATGAATTAAAAAAAGAGAGAGAGAAAAAAAAAATTCCTGAATATTCCTATTCATTAACGCAGAAATGTGTCCTCAACTCCGAGGCCAGCAAGTGACATCAGATCAATATGGCCGCCCAGAGCATAAACAATTAAGCAAAACTGCTTTATTTTTACATTTTTACAGCATTACCTCAGCTCGAATTTAATTCGTTCCAGAGGCGAGTTCTTAAGTCAAAATTTCGTATTGCGAAAACGCTTTTTCGCATCGGAAATAATGTAACTGCAGATAATCTGTTCCAGCCATCCAAAAATATTACCAATTTCTATCGCTATAATCCTATTTTTGCACATAAAAACAATCAAAACTTTAAAAAATATATATTTTTATAAAGTAAAATATGAAATAAATAGACATTAAACCTCACCTTAATTTATGATTCCTCATGGCACCAACTGATGTAAAAACGAAACTGAAAGCTCTACGTTTTCCTCTTACTAGCGAAATTGCTAACATTCTTACAACCCATGGTGTCTTCAGTAAAAATCTTGAACAAGATGGAAAAAAAAGTTATTTTGCTTCGTTTGGCTTTTCACTGACGCGAACAAGTTTTGAGCGGCTTCCAGACGTACAGTACACGCCGGCGTTTGGTTCAGCTCGGTTTGTTCGCTCATACCCCGAATCACTGAGTTAATCACAGTGAGAAGCTCATCATTAACAAACACAGAACATGGCGGCGCCAGTTAGTTTTTCGCACTTTTTAAATTAAACGCACAGGGTTTTTTTTTTTTTTTTTTTTTTTTTTTTTTTTTAAAGGTTTATGGATTACAGCAATAAGTTTGATTAAAACAAACTATAGTAAAGTATCTATTTTTTTTTTACGTCATGACACCCCCTGGTGGTCCGGTGCCACTATGCAACCACTTATAACACGTCTGCCAAGAAACAGCCATGGTGACCAGGACATACAAATATATTTTCATTTCTTATGAAATGTCTGTCTTTTTTTTATTTTATTTCACAATAATGTAGCCTTAAAGCTATTGCTTTTTTGAGAAATGAATGTAAATAATCCATGTAGTAGTATATGTAGACCTCAAACAAAGTGTAAACAGTTTAAACTAAAACATATCTTCAGACACTTCTGGTAGTCATGTTTTGTGTGTGTGTGTGTGTGTGTGTGTGTTTAGGTGGGAACATTCCGATTCCATGTGGGAGTGCGAGTCCACACACGCAGCGCACCAGCAGACCTCTGTCCGCTGTGTTCCAGAGCCTGCAGCCTCCCAGCCTGTGGAGGAACAAGAAGAGCAGCACATCTCCCCTCGCTCAGGTATCACTCCACTGTCTCTCTCTGTCTCTGTCTCTCTCTGTCTCTGTCTCTATCTGTCTCGCTCTGTCTCTGTCTTTCTATTATCATCTGTGTTATGCTAATGTGTATATGCCTGCATGTGTGTGTGTGTGTGTGTGTGTGTGTGTGTGTGTGTGTGTAGGTGTCGGTGGGTGCTGAAGGCTCCACTATGAGTGGAAGTTTGCAGAGGCGGAAGAAGAGCAAGCGGAAGTGGAAGAAGCTGTGGTTCCTGCTCAAAGACAAGGTGCTCTACACCTTCACAGCCCGAGAGGTGAGGGGACACCGAGTCTCCTACACCAACACACACACATACACATACACACACACACACACAGTACTGTACACACACATATTTTACATGCTCTCACTGTTAGGGTCTCCCCTGTTTTAGTATTACTATAGTATTACAAATCTTACATGTGCACCTTTATAGACATTTTGGAACTTGTTTACTGTTTCCACGGCAACTTTTCTCATATTTAGAGAAACTAAATATGTGATCCGTGCTAACTACTCAACGTCTTTGACGTCTCAAGTGTCTTTAGTACTAGCATCCAGTCTTTAACAGATGTATTGTAAGGTTTCGTAACAGTTGGATATTGTTTGTGTGCATGTAACAGACTGATAACAATAGAGTTTGAGAAATGAGAGGACCTACAGTAGTGTGTCCCCAGACTGTGTACACACAGAGACACACACAGAGACACACACAGACACTTTATAGAGTGTACACACTCCATTTCATGATTAAGCCAAATCACATTACTTATCTTTTTAATTGCTCTCTCTCTCTCTCTCTTTATCTCTCTCTCTCTGTCTCTCTCTGTCTCTCTCTCTCTGTCTTTTCTCTCTCATTATCTCTCTCTCTGTCTATCTCTCTCTCTCTGTCTCTCTCTGTGTCTTTTCTCTCTCTCTGTGTCTTCTCTCTCTCTCTCTCTCTCTCTCTCTCTCTCTCTGTCTCTCTCCGGTTCTTCAGGACAAAGTGGCGAGTGAGAGTTTGCCTCTTCAGGGTTTTACAGTGAAGTTATCTGATCAATCCGAGGGTGAGGACACGGGCAGCGTCTTTCAGCTCTACCACAAAAAAACGCTATACTACACATTCAGAGCGGATGATCGTAACACAGCACGAAGGTCTGTCTCTCTCTCTCTCATACACACACACACACACACATATGCAAATACTCACACAAATATGACCAGATGAAAAGCATTAACGCAGTTTAATAACTAGTGCTGTAACCGACAAAAGAATAGCGGTTAAATACGAGAATGTAGGTATCATTTATATTAATATTGACAGGAAAAGAGTTTGTAGAAACCGTTAAAAGGTCAAAGCTAAAAATAAGCTGATGAGCTTTAATGTAATCAGTGATATTATTATTTCAGGTTGAAGCCCACGTACATGTCTGCTTGCAACAAAGATGAATACCTTAATTTTTTTTTAAACTAATTTCACAAAAGAACTATTTTTTGGGGTGCGACAACATTATAAGGTATTGATTTCCACTGGATTGGTGGTTAAATACCTGGAAATTGTACAAAATGTACCTAGTTCACAGCAAGATTTTGCATCTACTGTCATTTCATCTTATTGCAAACAATGGAAAAAAAGGAGATATGGTTTATGTTTGCGCCTTGTTTATTCTAAACGCTTGTTGTACTTCTTTCATCGTCAACCAAATACAATCGGAGAGTGAATCACAGATGATAAATCGAAAAAGTAGATCGGATAAAGATGAAGTTTTGTCTTAAAACGACTCCAGCATGTTAAAATTCACTTATACCACTAATTCCAGTAAAAATATTCAGTTTAGCTTTTGACATAATTTGACTGGACAGACATACAGACATACAGACTGTAATTTTCTGATACTGGTTTCGGGTCCTCCAATGTATGAAATGCAAAGATATCATCGAAAGAGCGAGTTCTGACCAATGTACAGACAAAATCTTTCTCTTATTTATATTGATAATGGATCTTTAATTTAAATTATTAAATTTTTCGACCCACACATTCTTTCTGTTTTCTTTCACAGATGGGTGAACGCCATGGAGGAGGCCACAGTATTATAGTATTAACCGAAGCTGTGCGGCTGTAAGCCGTGACTCAAACAGAGACGCAGACGAAAGCGTAAAAACCTGGAGGATTATTTTCGCCTTTTTTTTCTTTTTCCACTGCAGACTCGTAAAGACTTGGAGTCGTTTCTGTATCACTGGAAACTCTGCGATAGAAGAAAAGGCCATGTTACTTGATGTTACTCGTTTTGTTAACTTTCTCACTGAAGAAGGAACAAAAAAATGCCATATGTAAATAAGTGATATAAACTGGAGGAATCTTTTTCTAAGCACAAAACGTTTTACACACACGTCAGCTTTATCAGCTTCAGTCTTTTATAAGTATAAAGAAACGACAGGCTAGAGGTTTAAATATCAGCTGCCAGAATTTTGATACACACTGAGATGGATTGATGCGTGTTGTGTGAAATCTGTTTACAGTTTCAGCCTAGGCAGATTTGATACAAGACTGTACATAAGTTGTATATTTCGCCGGTAGATATTAGCATTTAGGCTGTAATATAATATAATAATGTCATTTGATTCACACGGCATGTGCCATAGTTTTCGCTGTTAGTTTTTTTTTTACAGTCTGAACTTCTCTTGTGGGTTAAAGAAAAAACAAACACAAAGTCACACAGTTTTATAATATACATAGTTGTTGTTGTTTTTTTGTGGAAAAATTGCTTCTTTACTTTCATACTGGAGCTTCTATGTTGATGTGGTTAAATAATAGAAGTCAGTCTATCTCAGTTTATATATTTTCCTTAGAAATATATGCCCAAATATGACATAATTAATCTATTTGATCTGATTATTTCATATTTTTATAGTTCATATTTACAGATTTAACTATAAAATACAACTACATTACAATACAGATAACTTTTTCACTATATGAAAATTTTAGAAAGCAGGGCTTATGAGAAAGGACTGACCCTGGCATTGTCCGTGTGCAAACTTTAAAGAGCAGGGCCAGACAGATATCAGTTAAAAAAAAATTTAAAGGCGGGGCTTAAGAGGCTGATAGACACTGATATGCCCTCTTTATAATTTTGGGAGGCGGGGCTTAAGAGGCTGATAGACACTAATATGCCATCTTTATAATTTTGGGAGGCGGGGCTTAAGATGCTGATAGATACCAATATGCACTCATTATACTTTTGGGAGGCGGGGCTTAAAGAGGCAGACAGATACCAATATGTTATAATTATAATTATTTATAGATGGGACTTGAAAGGCAGAACCATTCCAATATATCCTAATTATAATGTTAGGGGGCGGGGCTTAAGAGGCAGAAAGACATCATTATAATTTTATTTTAGAGGTTTGACTTAAGGGGCAGAACCACAACAATATATCCTCATATTATAATATTAGAAGGTGAAGGCGGAGCTTAAGAGGAAGACTGACACACTAGCGATTTGTCCTCGTTATCAATAATAGACAGACAGACACCAAATTTGTTCTCATCATAGCATCTGGGAGGCGGCGCTTAAGAGGCAGACTGACACCAATATGTCCTTATTATAATTTGAGGAGGCGTGGCTTTGGAATCAGAATGGCAGCAGCTGTCTTTTATTTTTTGTTTATCCAAGAAGACTTCCTTTATAATAACAGAACAATCTGTGACAAGAGGGAGTTTTTTGTCTGTTTTTTAGGTTGCATAGCTGAGTAAATGTCAGACTTCCATTACATCTCAGGTTGCTTCTGAGCTAAAGAAACAAACGTGACACGCCGAACACTTCATTTGGAAAATTATGCAAGAGTGTGTTTTCCATTCATCTCAGTGATGACGGCCGATGATGATGATGCCGAGTCTTTCTTGTTACGTGATCTATCATTACTTTGTCATGTTACGGTCTGATTTTAGTGTAGAATTTAATTTCGTTATATTTATTGTATGATTTTTGTGCGTACCGCTGCATCAACGGTCAATTGTATAATGTTTTTACCATCTGTATTCAGGAGATCTCAATCTCCCCGAAGCTCTAGACATGTCTGTAGACTCAGCTCAATCCTTCATTCGATTTTAAAGTCTGAGCCTGTACCAGAAATGAAGTTCTCTTGAAGTAGGCG
This sequence comes from Clarias pachynema, assembly GCA_030014365.1. NCBI lineage: Eukaryota > Metazoa > Chordata > Actinopteri > Siluriformes > Clariidae > Clarias > Clarias pachynema. Next base: position 18,951,815 of record JAQMYL010000016.1, on the reverse strand, counting down.
GACTATGAATATCTTTTATGACGTCCAGTCCTGCTGTTATTTACGCGTACATTGTGGTTAAGTACATCGTTCTTCCACCTGTCGCTCGCAGGTTTTGCATTGTTTCTACTCCCTGGAACAATATGTCTGAAACAGCATCGTGAGCCACATTCAAATTACCGATGGAAATTTATCCGCAGGGGATCGCCTCTCTCTGTGACAAATGTCTCCACACCAGGGACACGAAAGATGTTTGACTGAACTGAAAACATGATCTAAGTTTATGTAGATTCTTGCACGTTTCTTTTCTTTCTTTTTTTTTATTTGTATTTTTTATTTCATTTCAATATGGAATTCCGTAAGAGCTGAGATTGGAGAACACTGACAACATGTTTCCTTAATTATCTGTTGTTCTGCACTGAAGAGACACAGTGACGACACGGTGATGAATTTATCCAGGTTTCTTCTGCTGTAAATAGTGGTGATACACTGAGAAAGCAGGAATGTGTTGCAAATGATACTGTAAGCTTCCTGTAGGTGTTTCACACCGACTGAGCCTTTTTACTGCACATTATAAAGAAGCTTGTTCTGCTTTCTTTATTTTTTTGCCATCTCGCAACCTCTCTTGGAAACTTTTTAATTTCTTAAAGTAAATGCCAGTATTTTTATCCGAACTTTGTATCCGTCTAGAGATTCACAGTCTCTCTCTCTCTCTCTCTCTCTCTCTCTCTCTCTCTCTCTCTCTCTCTCTTCTTCTTCTTCTTCTTCTTCTTCTTTATGACTGGGGTTACAGTCACACACTGTGTTACATTATGATGATTATACAGTATATAAGACAAACCACTGACTCTAGAGCACTGTAAATGAAATGTACATAATTATAAAAGAAAAAGCATACATCTTTTTTATTTGCACTGATAGATAAACTAAGAAAAAAAAGTTATGCCAGATTTATTAACTTTTTTTTTTACATAAGGGAATAACAGTTTGTTTGTTTTTTTAAATTGTTGTGTTCATTTACAAACTTTTTTTTTTGTACTTTATTATAAAGGTGAACCAGCTGTATGGACTTGGGATATTATTGTTTAAATAAATATAGTAAAGAAATGTGTCATATACAGAGTATTATTAAAAGAAAAGAAATAATAGAAGAAAAGGAAATTTACTATTGTGTGATATATATTTTTTATATTAAAATATGTATTTGGTAATTAATTACAAGTGGAGCAATAATAATGATAATAATAATCATCAACATTGTCTGCACGGTGGCTCAGTGGTTAGCACTGTGGCCTTGCACCTCCAGGGTCGAGGGTTCGATACCGGCTTCGGGGTCTGAGGGTGTGGCGTTTTCATGTTCTCTCAAGCTTGGTGGGTTTCCTCTCACAGTCCAAAGACATGCAGATTAGGCTAATTGACGTTTGTGTGTGTGTGTGTGTGTGTGATGGATTGGCACCCTGTGTACCCCGCCTTGTGCCCAAAGTCTCCTGGGATAGGCTCCAGGTCCCTCACAACCCTGTACACAGGATAAGTGGTATAGATCTTACCTAATGTAATAATACATAAAAGTATAATGTATTCATAAACTCATCATTCATCACACAAATGACTGCAAATCCATAATATCCATATATATATATACATATATATATATGGATGGCGTAGTGGTTAGCAGTGTCACCTTGCACCTCCAGGGTCCGGGTTGGACTCCCACCTCGGGTCTGTGTGAATAGAATTTGCATGTTCTCGTGCTTGGCGGGTTTCTAAATTGACATGCAGATTAGGTTAATTAGCGTTCCCAAATTGCCCGTTGTGTGTGAATGTGCATGTGAATGTTGACCGGAGAATAAATGCAATGGTCACCTTTAGCCTCCACGGTCGCTAGTTAGACTACAGAGGTTCCCAGATTGATGGATGGATATATACAATTATTATTTTAAAAAGATAATACAATTAAATAAAAATGACATGATTCAAAATAATTAAATAAACAAAAAGACAATTTCCTTCTGGAATGAAGTCTTTGAATCTTCAATTTTAAACTAACAATATATTCAATTCTAAATTCAAATCAATATTTCACATTCGCATTGCAAATACTGTACTTTCTGGTGCAAAATTTTAAAATCAACTGCTAGAACAGTATAATTATCTATAAATTGATCTTATCTAATTAAATTCTGCCATTAAAACAGTGTAACTCTCTGAGCAGCTGTTAGGGGGCAGCACGGACGCTTCTATTCGCCACAAGCTTTGCTTTGTGTGAGTCCACGCTGCAGTGATCATGCAGAACAGCGATGGTACAGTAATTACGGACACGTAATACTCTCTTTCCTGCTGATCAGGAACCTGTACTGTATATGGACTTTTATTCAAATCTTACCTGGGAAATAAAACAACAATTCATATCTAAATAATTAACAGCTCTCCAAAGTGACTGGGCCTAAAGCTGGGCCTCTGCTCTCTCTCTCTCTCTCTCTGTTTCAATACACAAACTGCTAGAAGTCTGGCCGCTTCTCAGAACCCCTTGTGTACGGTGTAAGAGAAATCCCTTATCACCGACATCGGTTTGCATTCGAGCTCTCGCCACTGCTGATGATCAGACCTCGGGACTGAGTAAGGTGATATAAGTACTGTAGGTTTGGATAATGAGCTTTATCATCAGGCCCTGGGCACAGCTGGGTAAAGTGGGACGAATTGTGAATAATTGATGTGAACGAAAAGAAAGAAACGGCACAAAACATTTCGGCCTATTTCTTTTCATTCGCTGAAATATTAATGCTTCATTGTGACGTCTTTGTATGAGGCTGATTTAGGATGTGAAACCTTAGCCTCAAACTTTAGATGATAGAAGTAGTGAAAAAGCTCACAGACAAGTGGGAAAAGCATCAGAAAGAAAAAAATAAAGAATTTGGTATTACAAATAAATATCTGTTTATTGCATTGGGGCAACGAGGGCACACAACATTCAGTCAAAAGTAATAAAAAAAAATTCAAGGATCCCAAATTTTCATTTTAAGAACAATTCTCTTTAAAAAAACAAAACAAACAAAAAAAAACGTACCATCATGTCAGTTTATTCCAGATGCAGATGCAGACTAGAAACACTGCAGGTCATATTAACAGCACTTGACATATTGCACAATGATGCAGAGTTGTGGTTGTGCACTATGGTTCCTTTTTTTTTAAACAATACACACACACACGCACACACACACAAATAATGAATAAAAAATCCTGCTTTTTCCAAAAGCTCTCTCCTTCGGTCTTTATGACGCTGTTTGTATAGGTGTGTGCTTTAACACATGTATTGCACCTTCCAGGAACAGGTGTATTTATACTGAAGTCATGTGACACTTTAATTGCATAAGTTCAACGATATGTTTTTTTGTGTGTGACGGAAACCAGGTGCATCGGAACTAAACTGGGTGAAGGTTGTAGATGGGTTAATGAGGAAAGTTCAACTCAAGAGGCGGGGGAGGGGGGGGGGTGAATACTTATGCAAACCACTTTAGTTTAAGTTAAGTTCAGCCTTTATCTGTCACATCAGCTTCTTCTTAGTAGGCTGGGGTCAGCCATTATACGGCACTCCAGGAGCCGACAGGGTTGAGGGCCTTGATCAAGGGCCCAACAGGGACAACCTGGCAGAGCTGAGTCTCAAAACCATGGACCTTCAGATCATAAGGTCCCACTCCCATCATAAGATCATATGGAAGTGGGAGTGGGAGGCTTAACACACTGCACCAAGTTTTACTTTTTCTAATGACTTATAACGAGAAGAAAATGTGCTAGGAGGTGATTCTGTAAGCCTGCATCAGATGAACAGACATCTCAGTAGGCAAGTGGGGTGCCAAAACTTATTTACAAGTCTAAAAACTATATTGTTTGGGTAAAGAAATAAGATCCAGCAGAGAGAGAGCTGAAGCGTTATGACCGAAGTACAACGAAAACCAAAATGTTGTGAGACGTTCAGGTCCGTCTGTTCTTTTTCGTTTTTGGTGTGATAAGAAAGAGCGGCAAAAAATAGAGAGACAGAGAGAGACAGAGACAGAGAGAGACAAATCTGCAGGGAACGAAATAGGCAGTGAAACCTAGAGAGAACTGAAGTGCAGAAACTGGGCTGCTCCAGTTGCTAAACTCCCTCAAGTCTCTCCTGACCCACTAAAGAGATTGATAAAGTAGAGACGGAGGGACGGGTTGTAGGGGGACAGATTTATTTTTCCTTCCGTCTTTCTGCCTGAAAAGTACAGATAGAAGCATGGGGCTAGAGAGAAATCCTGATAAAACCTTGTGTGTTTATGTATATAAAGATAAGATTTTCGCCTCTGTCTTCGTAGCACTGCTGGTAAGGAGATACCAGAAGGTTCCAGGTTCACATCCCACGACTGCTCGTCTCTCAGCTTCTCTCATTCAAACGAAAGTAAATAATAATTCCATATGCACATAACTCCGTTTCTGCTGACATCAGGTCAAACTTTTACTTTGACAGAGAACAGATTTCTCAGAGAACAGACATGTCACTCAGACACCACCAAACCTCAAGCCCCGAAAGTCTCGCCGAATTGGTGTTCAACCGCAAAACAGAAAGCGAGAGGTTAGTTTTAACCGGGTGTGCGATTAGGCCGCCTCTTGAGCGAGATAGACATCTCTATGACTCGGAGGACAAGATGCAGTTACACCACAGCACCCTTCAATTTGTTATTCTTACGATTGGAGAGTGCTGAGTCATTCTCACTGACTACACAGCACATATGCAGACGAATAAAACTAAAGATTAACCATAAATAGAGCGCGCGTGGAGCTCATCACGTCCGTCAGCGTGCGCACTGATTTATGATCAGCTCCAGCGCTGCACTCACATTACCTCCTATCCATCATGCCTTATCCTTATTATCATTGAATTTAATGTTCAAGTCATGCACTTGGTGTGTATTCGGGAAATTTGTGTATCTTGTGTATCTTTTTTGGTAGTCAGGTGACAGAAGGAAAAAGACGTGTCATTTTGTCTCGCATCGGTTCCATATATGGCTGAAAAACAGGTCTGTGTTGGTGTATTTGTCTTTTCTCTCTCTCTCTCTCTCTCTCTCTCTCTCGCTCTGTGGGTGAGAGGGCAGGACTCAACTCCTATCAGTCTATCAGGAAGTCCCCATTATTCTCTTGATTGATGTGAAGAAGACACGACGTATAGCTTTTGTTTTTTTGCACAAGGAAAAAACCTAAAGGTCATAGCATTTCTCAGCACAGTCATGCTTGGAATTATGACCTGGCTGGGAAATCCCCTGAAGAACAAGTTCATAATATCTATTTAATATAATGCGTCTCAGGGTTTCAGCTTCATTTATTTATTTACTGGTAGATTTATTTAGAAATGTAAAATGTTCTGAAGTGTGAAAAAGAAGAAGGAAAAGAAAGCCACATAAAGACAAGTTTTTGATGTTTTTTTTTTATTTTTATTTTTTTAAAGAAAGTGTTTTCTAAATTCATAGAGGGAGGAAAGAGAGAGAGCGAGAACGAGAGAAAAATCTGTGTAAATGAGAGTCGGTCATTTTTTCTCCTTTTTTTGGACATTGTTTGTTTTTCCACCCTAGCAGTTTCCTTTCCTGTCATTTAGCCTGGTAGTGCCATCTGTCTGGTATACTGCTGCAGCTCCATTACAATATACCGCACACACACACACACACACACACACACACACACACACACACACACACACACACACGCGCATTAGTGCCTATATAATCAATTGAACAATGTTGAAAGGTCAATAGTCAGGGCAGTGCTGCCGGACCAGTCAGGGCCAGTCATGTGCACTGCTTCTGTTCTGGTCAATGGAAACACACACACACACACACACACACACACACACACACACACACACACACACAATAACTTCACCTGAATAAGACATAAAAAAGCTCATTCTTTTAAGACAGAGAATCATAAAGACTTTTGTCTGCTGAAGTCTGTGACCGTCTATGGGAATCTATGGGAGCCTGTAGGTGTGTATGGATGTCTAAGACAATCATTAAAAAAAAGTCTATGACAGTTTATGTGGAGCTACAGAAGTCTGTGGAATCAATGGAAGTGTATGCAAATCTACTGGAGTATATTAAAGTTTATGGGAGTCTGCAGAAGTCTATACAAGATCTAACGCAGGAGCGTATGGAAGTGTATGGCAAGTCTAATGAAGCCTATGGAAGTGGGAGTCTTTGGAAGTCTATGAAAATGTGTGAGAGGTTATGGGTGCCTGTGGAAATCTGTGGAAGTCCATGGAAGTCTATGGAAATGTATTAATTTTATGGAAATCTATGGAAGTCTGCTGGGGTCTATGGAAGTCTATGGCAGTCTATGGAAGTCTATGGAAGTCTATGGAAGTCTATGGCAGTCTATGGAAGTCTATGGAAGTCTATGGCAGTCTATGGAAGTCTAT
>JAQMYL010000016.1:18893395-18910104 GCA_030014365.1 Clarias pachynema | reverse complement strand
GAAACTTTCTGCAGAACTTTTGTTAAAACACCAGTGGATCATCGGGGGAGGGGGGGGGGGGTGAATACAGAAAGAGGGAAGAGAGCATGTGGGAATCAGAGTTTGGTTTGGAGGTGGATTTCATAGTGTTTTGTCAGCAAGTCCCAACACACACACACACACACACACACACACACACACACACACACACACACACACACACACACACACACACAGAGCGCTATCCATTATACCACCATACCACCCAGTACCTTCTCATTTATTAAGAAAATAAAGAACAATGATTACTTGTTAAAAAATTAAAAAATAATAATTAAAAAAAGTGTCTTTTAAAGTTTTCCTGAATCTTAGAATTGTAATATTTGATCAGGTATTTAAAAGCTTAAAAAATGAATATTAATATTGAACATGTAAGTGTTTTTTCATAAAACATTAAAGCCAGTCAGGTTCGTGATTCTTCTTCTTCTTCTTCTTTGATTCTTTGATAAGGGTAAACTTTTCCATTGTTCGCTTTATGATTTTCCATGAATTAAAAGGATCTAAGCTATTACCTGAGCAAATCATTGGCTTGTCTACTAACACATATGACCAATGTAACATAATATAGTATACTGTATAAGTTTGAGTTTGGTTAGTTTGTGGCATGTAACTTCACATTTTATCGGGCCCTCCAGTCTATGTGGACAGAGTTTGCATGTTCTCCCCATGCGCACTTGGTTTCCTCTGGGTATTCCAGTTTCCTTCCCACATTCCAAAGTTTGGACTATACGGCGAGCTTATTGGTGTTTCCAAATTGCCTATGGTTTACCCAGTGACATGGCGGTGTGGTGGCTTAGTGGCTAGCACTGTCGCCTTGCACCTCCAGGGTCAGGTTTCGATTCCCGCCTTGGGGTCTCTGTACATGGAGTTTGCAGGTTCTCCTTGTGCTTTGTTCGACCCTGGATTCAGGATAAATCGGTATAGACGATGAGCGAGCGGGTACCCAGTGATGTGCACTGTGATGGATCGACACCCCCATCTGCAGTGTACCAGGTCTTGTACCTTGAAGTCGCTACAGATAGGCTAAAAGTCCACCATGATCCTACACAGGATAGCTGTATGGAAAATTAATAATGAATAGAAAAATAATGTAGCTCAGTATCATGTTTCATATCATTCAGAACTTCAAGAAAGAAAGAAAGAAAGAAACTTTCAAGAAATTGTGAAGGCTATAGTGAAGAAGAAGAATTAATAACGTTCACTTGTAAATAAACCAATAGCGATATATGTAGAGACCTCCACATTAAATACCGCATTAATAACACCGCATGCTTTAACTTTGCTTTATTTTTTAGTGACCCCGCACCGCCAGGGGGCGCTGGAGCCCCACGCTTACTCGCAAATACACAGATACGCAAAATAGAATCTGACTAAAGTGACTTTGAGAACAGTTACAGATTTATTCATTGAAGTAAAATCTAAGTTATATATTTTTTAAAAACATGGAATATTATTGTAGACCTTTTTAAATAAAAGCTGTTAAATAAATGTGAAGTTACATCAAGATTAAATGAAACGCGGTTCATCTACTGTCTTTATTCTGACGAACTTCTGAACGTTTCTCGAGAGACTGATAGAAAACTTTGATTCTGTCGCCATCTCGTGGTTACAGTGTGTAACTGCCTGTTTGGTTTCTGCCTTTGTTTGGCTTACCTGTAAAAAAAAAAAAAAAAAAAAAACTGGAAGTGTTGAAATATAAAGACAGAAATAAAGAACGCATTCTGACTATTAACAACTTTTTTTTTTTTTTTTTTAAACAAAACAACAATTAGATAAGGACAGCAATAACAAGAGTACTAGAAGTAACATAGTTTGCCAATTCTGACCTTCCTTATAATAACAATAATAATAATAATAATAATAAATTGCAATAACTGCGACAATGACTATTTATACAGCTATTTAATATAATTGTAGATTGCACAAATGTAGCCGCTTTGACATGAAAGGGAAATATTTATACATTGTTGCTTGTATCACGAGCCAACGCTTTTATGTTTAGAGCTGAGTGATTGAATTGCAACATTGCTTTTGCATTTTATAAACTCTTAAGTTTATAAATTTTTGGTAAATAGTTTTGCCATTAGCACTAAGTAAAGACTCGTGCACGTGCATGGTGAAATATTCCGCCATATTAACACACACGCACACACACACACACACAGAAAAAAAAAATCTCTCCTGAGCTCTATCTCTCTCTCTCTCACACACACACACACAAAAGGAGCGAGTTCATAAGAAACGCTTTATGATTCATTAATTTTTCATTTCCATGAGGTTGAAGTGAGTGAGTGAGTGAGTGAGTGAGATAAACCTGAAGCAGGTTGAAGGATTAAAGTGCCACTAGTGTAAAGCTGTATTTCTTTAAAATAAATAAATAAACCAATAAAAACAAGGAAATACTTAGAAAATAAATATAAATAACGTTAAGTGTTATTTTTGAACTCAAATTCCTAAAGACAAGCAAATACATAAACCGTGATCCGTTTTTTTTTTTTTTTTTTGCCTTTTTCTTTCTCTTTCTTTTTCCTTTTTTTAAGGGGAGGCTAGGTTAAGCGCCCGCGCATGCGCACTAGCACTTTGGGCCATATTGGAATGAGGTCGTGAACGACTAAACGAAGGCGGAAAAAAGAGACACGGCGTCTATTAAAGGAAAGAAAAAAAAACTCCTAAGGAGGTAAGAAACAATTTGAGTGCTTATATTAAAGAGGTTTAGGGTTGAACGCGTCGGCTCGGGAGGGTTTACACGCGGTTCAGTGTTCGGCTCTGTAAATAAATAATAATAATAAATAATAATAATAATAAAAAGAGCGAGAGATGACTTGTATGCGAATGACGTTTGGGGTGAAGTTGACTTGGTTCCGGCGGGTTTTAACGGCTTTTAACGGCTTTTCGCGGAAACGCGGCGTGCGGGAATGTATTTATTATTGCATAATGTTATAATATTTGTGTTAAAGAAGAAAAACCCCCGCTTTAGTGATGTGCGAAAGTTGCTCGTGTGTGTGAAGCCCAGAGCAGCTCGTGCTCCCTCTCTAAACACATGAATATAAAAATAATACAAATATTAACACGTTTATCTATTTCCTCAAGGCTAATTCTGATCTGTGTGTTTATTAATCCTTAGTGTGTGTGTGTGTGTGTGAGTGTGTGTGTGCTCTCTTGGGTTGCATAAGATGACCATGTCTGTCTGCAGTTCCTATATTGTTCAAATGCTTTTGCTTTGCTTTTCTCCTCCACTTGAAACAAGTTCCCTGGTGTTTGTTTGCTTGTTATTATAATTTTTGTTTGTTTGCCATTGTTTTAAAATGGTAAACATTGTTGCTGTTCTGAGAGTGACATGATTGCACAGTAAACAAGTTTTGCATTGATGCCTTAAAGCACAACTCCACCCTGAAACACTCAGTGTCCAGCTGTTTCTCTTAATGTTTACAGGTTAATGTGGGCGATGATGATGATAATGATAATTATTGTTATTATTGTTTTTATTTATTTTTTGTGTATGTGAGGTGTTGTTTTTGTTTTTGTGTTAGTTTATTATTATTATTTTTTTAAATTTATTTTTATTTTATATCGATTTCCCTCTGGGATTAATAAAGTCATTTAAATCTAGAATATTTATTCTTAAGATAAGATAAAATAAAACTTTATTAACCACAGAGGAAATTCTTGTGCCAGAAAAAAAAAAAAAAAAAAAAAAAAAAAAAATATATATATATATATATATATATATATATATATATATATATACACGCAATGTATATGCAAAGACATGATGTAATAAAGTAAAATAAAAATAAAAAAAATCCTAGACTAGACATAAGATAGATAAAATTAAAATGAAAGTACTGTAGAATGCAGCAGCACTAGACTAGCAGAAACCAGATTCTAATTCTGATGTAGCATTTACATAGCAGCAATGATGAGTAATATTGCACATTTTCTGAGCTTCCTTTGCTGCATTGCAAGTTAGGACCAAACCGTGACATGGTGTTGTCAGGAAAACAATCAACGACACACCGTTTACTCTTCCCGCTCTTTTTCCTGTAATGCCATGACTTTCTATAGATTTGAACTAGCACATACATTTGTGGATTCCTCTAAAATCCGGATTCAGAGCCACAAGTTTGCCTGAAAGTATATACTAATGTACAGCAAAAGCTCAAAGTAAACCTTTGAATACGTTCCACTTGTGTTTACACTGAATACATGACCGTCAGATATTTCTCAATGGATCAGAACCGTACTGTACCTTCAGTACTGCGATTGTTCTGAAGAAAAATAACTCAAGCGATGTTGTGTGTGGGTCTAGTTTTAAAGCTGTCTTGGGTTTGAAATAAAAAGAATTTCATATAATGAAAAGGAAAAAAAAACAGGGGATCCAGATTTCTTTTTAACCCACACCGATGTTTACTCAGTACTAGGTTGGAAACCCTTTCTGATGATTTTAGTTTTTTCCGATCTATATAGTCACTTTGTGTTTTCTTCAAATAAAATGATACACTTCACATCACCAGAATTCGACTTTAAAAATGTTAGAGTTAAGTTTTTAAAAAAAAATTATTTTTTTAAACATTTTTGCATATGAAAAACAGTCTCCGAAACTGATGATGTAAAAACCTGACAAAAATCGTTATGTGTAAGCGTCATTTTGTCACGTAGCTAGCCTACCCGGATATGATTCTGTGATTCTTACATGCGGTTGTTGATTAAGTTCCTGTTTAACAGGAACGTTTCTGTTACGTCATTTTGTTTGAATTTTTTTATTTCTTTTGTCCTCCTCTAAGAAAACGGCTCGCCAAACTACCTACTGTTTTTCACCAAACTCTGGTTCGTCTGTTCATCCCTTGTTTTATTGCCAAAACACATGTCCGTAAATTTCCACAACGTCACTTCATGCTGCTTTATACTAAATAACCCTTCTTGATTTACAAAACAAAAAACAGATGCTTCAAATATACTTAGCATATATCTCTGATCAAAGTTTTATTGCATTTTTTTTATTTTTTCCGGAAACTTCTTTGCTGTTCTTCACTGGCTGAAACGACTCTAGTGTCTCTTTGATGGCCATGTTGTGAACAGAGCGTGATCACATGACCACATGACGCAAACCTCTGGGTTTGTAGAAAACACAGCTTCCTAGAAACTCGCTGCTCATGTGGTCAGGGCATTGGTGTCCGGATGAGAGAATTTTTAATAAAAAAACTATTCCTGTCATCCCTACGGTAAACCAATTCGATCCGATGACCGATTTGTGAATCGTTAGTTTTAAAAATGTATTACTGAATGGCAGATTATTCTTTTTGACTCTTACATTCTGTTTTTTGGAAGTTATATGGAATTGATTTAATGTCAAAGTATCAAGACCAAAAAAACAAACCGATCCACAACACCACCAAAAATTGTATCTTGTTATGTTATTTACTTGTTTATTAATAAATGATTATTCCACAATACACCTTTAACTTCAATGATGTTGAAGAGCCGGAAGATTACTAGAGTGCTGAGTTAGCACTCTTACTTTAAGACTCCTCAGTTAGTAGTAGTAATAGTTAGTAGTAGTAATAATAGTAATAATAGTAATAGTAATAAAAGTAATAATAATAATATTAATAGACAATAGAAAATCGATAATAATGATGTTTGATGCTAACTCAGTATATTGTGTTATCCATATTTGCCATGCTGGAGCTTATAGCAGCACCAGTGTGGGTGGGTGTGTGTGAAATCCCCAGAGTTTCCACCTGCACCTTACAAAAGTTACACCTTGGTCTCTCGGTGCTAACTAAGCAGTCCGTCAGCGCGCTCGTCTCTCCAGGTGTCAGCGTTTCTCGGCAAGTCTCAGGTGGCGATATTCTCCCACAATGCAACACGTGCGTAGAAAGTGGGATGGAGGCATCACTGAGTCACATCTATAGTTAGATCATGACCTAACCCTGTTATATTTATATAGTGCTGTTTACAAAACCGACTCGCATACAAAAGCTGCAAAGCAACATTTGAATTGGGATTTTTATACAGATTAGTTACGAGATAAAGTAGGCGGAGCAACACTTATAGTTCATTATTTTTGAAATACTTTAGAACTGATTTCATGTTTTTCTTAGTGTTACTGGAAATTGTAATCGTTTCATACCACAACACTGATTTCTCAATTCCGATTGGTCAGTTCTTTTGGTATAAGTCTCTATAACAGCACCAACAGGCAACTTCATATTCTTTTACTCATTGTGATTTCTATAGTTAAGTCACTTAGATATAGTGAAATTTTCAGTAGATTAAATAAAAATGGAAGGAGTCTCCAGTGTCAAGCGCTTTATAATAGCTTTCCACCGAGTCTTCAGCACAAACAAGTGTATAATATTTTTGGGGGGGGTTTCTCAATAACGTCACAAGCTGTTCATTTTGTTCTCCCAACTTCATGAGGAATAAAAAAGAGGCTGTAGAGAGAACCACTGGTTATAGTCGGGCTGGGGATCACCAGTCACCTCCTGATACAATATTATCACGATTCTTTAAGTATAATGATTTTATAAATATCCCCATTCGATATTAAATTTTTTTGTAATTTTTAACTTAAAAAAAAAAAACTTAACGGTTAATTAAATGTAGCCCGTTCCTTATAACATTAGTTTTCTCACTTAAAAATCAACCTGCGACATTTAGACAATATAAACTTAACGTTACGTACAACAGTTTGTAAAATCAAATTAAGCAAAAAAGCTACAATTTACTGAGTAGCACATTTCTCTGTCATCTGCCATAATTATAAAAAAAAATTTCTGAATCTATTTCTAAACAAACTTGGCACATAATTCACTCGTTACCACTTGGGATGAAAATGTGTAAATAGTTATATCTGTATGATTATAAAGAAACAGTGACACTTTACCTCCTCAAACGCCTCCAAAGTCTCAAAACTCAATCTGACGGTGAGCGCGCGGGTTGTGACTTCTAACGCGTGTGACCTTCAACTAATTTAAACTCGCGGTGTTTTGAGACTGGTGTAAGTGTGTGTGATGAGTGGGTTTCAGACTAGTTCTCCTACAGAGTTCAGAGAAAAAAGGCAGATCAGAGGCTTTAAAGCGCATGATTTTTGATAACGTAACGCCATAAAATGCAGTTCTGTTGCGCCACTCGGAAACTTTTGCGCTCGGTACAGAATCGTTTATATCTGAGGGTGATGGGTCGCAGTCGGTTCACGGCCAATCAAACTGGAAACCAGCTAGTCCTGGTCACTAACCGATTGACCGGTTCATCCCTCTTATAAACGTAAAAATAGCATGTGATACGTGAATCGTCACACAAAAGAATGACGTTTTATAACTGAATGGATTTCCTGCCATCGCTAGTGTATGGCTACTAGAACATAAAGTAATAACTTGTTTTGAGAGAATTTCTTAAAATTAAACTTGACCATAAATGGATAAACAAAACTATGACGTCGTTCTTAACTAATGAAAATCTGTGCTGTTGCTAAAAAGCTGCTGTGGCGTAAGCGCGATCATAAAACACTTCTGGATGTAACATTAGTAGGTCAGTATTAAGTGTTTTAACAAAAATAACTCGATGTCTAAAAAGAGAAAGTGTACAGGCCGGCTACAGCTGTTTGTAATCGATACTTAAAGAAGCTTGAACAGGCCACGCCCCCAGGCAGCGGCCACAACCCTGCTAATGTGAACTCGAGTCGGTTTTGCACATCTTTGTCATTTGTACTTTTTGTGCAGTATTTATTCAGGTGGATTTCAGGGGGTTAAAATATCAACATGTGGGACAAGTAGCAGAATTAACACACACGTCTGAATCCATCAACTCTTGAAAGAGCGTCGCTTCACTCTCCCTGCGGATGCTTTCACAGCCAGGAAACGCCTGTAGACTCTCACGCTGATTTATTTCCACGTACGTGGGGTGGAACCCCTTTCAATCAAATACTCAGTTAACCCAGAGTTTCCTGACTCTGAGCGCAAAATCTAGCGAACACATGCCAGGAAAAGCAAAAATGGGGTTCGTTTGATGTCTCTGAGGAGCAGTTCGGGAAACGGCGAGGAAACTGTTTCAGGTGTGATGACATTTGGACATAGCAGGGGTGGCTGATGATGCGAAAACATTATCGTGATACTGAAGACTTTTTGAGATACATAATATGTATTAGAGTGTCATGGTGAAACCTCAGTAAAATAGTTTGTCACTGTTTAAAATCAAATTCGTATTAACATTTGAGTTAGAGTTCACTATGAAATTTTACTGTTGTATCTGATAAGCCGTTTTGAATCAAAGTTTGTACATAATTATATATTATATAATATATATAATAGATATTCCAGGAAATAATATTCTCAGGAAAGATGGAGTCTTCAGTAGGAATGTAGGCGTAAATTACGTCAGTAACACCACTTAACATGACTTACAGCATATAAATATGAAAATGTTAATGTCAGAAATAATTGCAAATAATAGTCTTGCATTGTGCCTCAGTCAATGATGATACTATAAATGTATAAACCTATTAGTTTTATAAATAGTTTATTAAATAGTTTTGTCCAGCTGCAGAACGGCTGAAGCTGAAGTCTAATTTTATATTTTAATAATAAAAAAAATGGATAAACTTAACTATGATGTCGTTCTTAACTAATGAAAATCTGTGTTGTTGCTAAATAGCTGCTGTGGCGTACGCGCGATAATAAAACACTTCTGGATGTAACATTAGTAGGTCAGTATTAAGTGTTTAAAAAAAAAAAAAAAAAAAAACACAAAACAAAAAAGAACACCGACACACTGTAATGTAAGCGATAATGGGAACAATCTGTCTCTCAGACGTTAGTTTTAAAATCTGTCACTGATTATTTTCCTTTAACAGCATGTCCTGTTTGCTTCTCAAACACTAAAACTAATTTAATTGTAGTGAGAAAACGTTATATTTGTTAATTTTAAGAATTTATGTTCTTACACGTAGTTAGTTCAATGTTGTTTTAATAACTTATTTGTTTATTTATATAAAAGGACATTAATAAACATTTCTATAAACACTAAAGCAATTAAACACGCTACAAAAGATTACCTATAATAACAATACAAATCTAACTAAAAAATAACAAAAATAACAAATCATATCAATAATAAATAATAGTAACCTAAAAATAAAAAATGAAAACATCAACGTTAACAAATGCATAAATCATTTAAACAAATGAGGGGCGTTCAAGTTAAACCGGGACTTGTGATGAAATTTCTCATGAATGAAGTGATTGATATTTACAGAAGACATCAAGCACAGGGTGATGAGACTCTTAGCCGCAGTAAAACATTCGAATGGTGCGTTTTAAAGAAATGTTTTAAAGAGGCCGTACGTGAATGACGATCCCGGCTGAAGTGGCTCAGAGCTCACTGTAATCGTTCCCGTGAACATTCAGCGAGTAAAACGCCTGATCCGTGACAATCGATGGATAACTTGTCACCAACTTGCAGTAAGAAACGCATCTGTCTGTGGGAACTGTACTTACTATCATTCACAAACACCACGTGCACGTTAAACAAACTTAAGCAAATACACAGAATGCTGTGTCATATTAATCGATATAAACAAATTATTTTCACCACCTCTATTATATTATGAAATCTGCAGCCTTTCTCCGGACACACAAACGTCAGGTTCTATCCCAACTGTTCTACACACTTGAATATCGAAATCTGAAATTGAATTATATCAGTTTCTAGTCGGTAGGTTTCTCAGTGCTCGTACGACTTTCATCTCCTTTAACAGCACTGCGCTTGGGTTCTCTGCCGCTGGATGAAGGCGCCTGCCAAATGAATAAATTACATTTGCGTTTACAGTACAGTATCTGGCAGGAGTTACTATCCAGAGCAACTTCCAGAAGTGCTTCGCTGTCTCCTTGGAAAGAATCTCCCAGCATCCAATACCAGCACAGACGCACCCCGCCCCGAAACACGAATACGATACGGATGTAATGCGTGTTGATTTAAGGGCTTATTGCAGACACTGCGCTTTAGTCTTCACGTCAGGAGAAGTTCAGTCCCTCGGCTAGGTGCTGATGCTGAGGCAGCCAAAAATATCTATCTAGGTGAAGTTTAAAAATATCTCCTGGCTGGCGCACCTAATCATAATTTCACTTTCACTTTAAATCTGGTTGTAAAAATAAAACCAATACATGATGATGATAAATAACACAATAAAGGTCACACTTTGCATGACACACACATGCAGCATGAAATCCGGTCCGGTTTATGAGTCGTTGCAAAGCAGCTGATGTGTCAGTCACTGTACACTTGGCAGGTCCAAGGTGCTGAGTAATTTGTCTTTATTTATGAATGAAATCAAGCTTCCTTGCTAGCCTCACCGCCGATCCAGCGGAAGCGTAAACAAATTAACCATAAATTAACCGCTCTGTCTATACATTAAAAAAAAAAAAAAGCAAGCCACAGATAAAGAGCCTTAAAGTACAGTGCGGTGTTTGAGGTCAGAGTTCGATTCTCATTTTAAAACAAATACGTAACCTGATTACTTTTTACTCGAGTGTATAAATATCCCGTTCCAGAATATTCTCCGTCCCTCATAAAGCTCCAGTTCACTCTGTGTGTGCTGGCCATGTGACTAGTCTATTCCTGGCCATGTGACTAGTGATAACAGTGGGGTTAGAGGTCACAGCATGGGTGTTTGAGTGCTCAGGGGGTGGAGGGGGTGGAGCAGGGTAAACGTGCGCTCTTGCGCTGTACGCCTGTCACACAGATAGCATCATGGGTTTTGGTTAGTGTGTAACTAATCACACGAGAATGTTCGAACGCTGCAGCCTGGGTTTGTACTTCTCCAATGAAGCGTGTTCGTGTATTTGCATTGTGACAAAAACAGAGTGTTTGTGCGTTTGCAGCGCAAGGGGGCAAATCTGTAACCTTGAAAAAGTCGATTCCGTGTTCGGGTTATTAGCTTGTAATTGGTCGATGCCTGGAGGACAACAAGGTTTCATAACCAGATGGGGGAAAAAAAATTAAGTCCTTATTGACTTTTTTTGACTGAAAAATAACCCTGGTGCTAATAACAGGCATCTCCTCACGGGTAAACGTATCAGCCATGCTTCTACAGCTCTCAGAGCTGAAATGTTTCCCAGAGGTCGCAAAAATACTGCAGGAACTTGTTTCGAAGAGGATAATGACACGGCCATGTGAACTCATCATCTGTTTCCTCTACTCTCTGTTAATGTTCTTGTCTTGCTAACTAGCTTGCCATGCTAGCTACAAGAGACAGGGGGTAAAAAATTTGTTAATTTGTAGTTAATTCATGTATCGCCACACTGACTCCAAAATATATTTTTTTGATTATTATTATTTTTACATTTATGTATGTTTGCATTCAGGTTGGTAAAAAATGCTGCAATTCCGTCATGATCCTGTAGGTGTGCTCTAAACTATTAGCACATTAGAAAATAATTTGCTCCTGTTAATTAGTTTTAGAATTGTAGAAAAATCCCCACAAAAATGATCATCAAATGGCGATGTTTATAGAATTGTGATACTTACAATTTGGATCTGCACTGAGGTATTGTGGTAGCTATGACACGAGACGACACAAGGTGGCCAGTAAACTATCTAGGACGGGTTAAACACCTTTTAAATCCTAAATGCACTTATTCACAAAATCTGTACGTCACTGATCCTCGTTAGTATGTTTACGCCAATTGTTCATGACTTCTTTAATAGTTTCTTGGAACCATATCTTGAAGTATGTGTAATCGATTGTATTACATGCGATGCTGGAAACCATCTCTGTTTTCTGCCAGATGCATTTCCACGCAGCGCTCCATGTTCCTGAACCCGTGACAGTATCTGACTCTTTTCTCCACATCATTTGCTTTGAGCATTTTGCCCTTTTTGTGGTTCTCCGACATCTCGACTAATACTTCCTCCCAGTCTCCTGTTCGATGCGTCTCGGAGATTTCAGATGTTCTCCGCCATAAGAAGGGATCGATGACCCTGTCGTTTCCAGTTTCTGTACCATCCTCTTCATAACACTCTTTGAGGGTGCGTCAGGGACACCATATTTCTTCCTAAATTCACTCTGACGTGGCTTAAACGAATTGGTGACCCAATAGGTTGCTCATTACTGTACACCATCATCCTGATGAGAAGTCGAGTGACTGAGTGAAGGGGTACGGCGTTAAACGGCGCGTTGGCTATCTGGCGCCTAACTTAACGGTCCGACTCAGGGGCAGCCCGGCGTGTTCGAAGCTGTGTACTGTATACTCAGGAGCACTTTTTAGGTTCGGATTGCTTCGTCCTAGTGAGAGTTATTACAAAATATTTGAAGCTAATCACAAGATGCTTCAAATACATTCAGCTTCCTGACATAAGTGGTGTTTAATCTTTCAGCATTCCGTCTCTGGTAAATGTAGAATGTCATAGAATGTCATAACTACTGCAACAGAAGTACAACACAACAAAACTACAGATTCCTCCTCTTTCCCAACCCCATCTCTTCCTTCCTGTTCCTCATTTCAACCGTTTTTCTTCTCGAACCGTTCTCTAGCCTCTGGGTGGAATGAGCAGCACGCAGGGCTTTGAGGATGGCCTTTTCTTTCGCTCATGCATTCTCGAGCTCTGGGACACAATCCCCCCACTTCGCTCTCTCTCTCTCTCTCTGTGTTGCTTCACTCTGAGCACAATGTGATGGAGGAGGTGGCGGCGATGGCGGTGGTGGCGGTGGGGGGGGTCGCGGCGGGTGGCTCGGGTCAGCTAGCGGCTGTCAGAGAGAGAGACTGTCTCTCCCTCAACTCCCCTTTTAATAGAGACGTCAAGCGTCACAAAGACAACTTGACAGCTCGGGCTGAATGGAGCTGTGGAGTTAATGCCACTTTGTTTTAACAGTTTTTTTTTTCCTTTTTTTTTTCCCCAACGACTTTTTTTGAATTCTCTTTAAAGCGGTGAATGGTTTAGATTTGAGAACAAGCTGTGAGACTTTTCTCAAAGTTTTATTTGTTAAGAATGGCATCCCATCTTTTAGGTCTGGTTAGGGTTTAACACTCAGCTCGTTGCTCTAGTTGGCACTAGATAGGAATATAATTTGCTGAAAATTACTTTTTTATTTGTGAGGTTGAAGAAAAATTGTTTATTTTTATTTTCTAGAAACAGGAAAAGAAGCTGCTGCATGAGTTTGTACATAGTGTGTGGCTTTGGAATCCCGTTCTTAGCTCACAACAAGTCCCACTTCTGTAGTCTTCTGCTTTTTGGAGCATCTCGGTGGGGTGGAGCGCGTCCTGAGATGCTCGTCTGCTCACCGCGGTTGTAAAGACCGCGGCTGTATGACTTGCCGGTCATTCTACTTTGATCTGTCTTATCAGCGAGGTGTTTGTGCCTGCAAGCTGCTGCTCACAGGATGCTTTTTGTCGGTTTATTATGTGTGTGTGTTTTCCCTCAGTATTGTACTCAGTATATTATATAGCGCAAAGTGTATTTTATTTATACAGTGAGACATTTATTACAGCGACATGAGGTTGAAGTTTTAGCGAACACAAACTAATTCATCTTTTTTGCTTGTTCTTATTTCATGTAACTTTCCTTATAAATTTCCGTATTTCAGCGTTTGAAGCTTCAGTCGTCATGCGCGATTGGCAGACAATAAGTATTTTCAGGGGAAAAAAACAAAACCCTAAAAGCAGCCACGACTGTCCTTCAAAACAGATCAGATCACAGTTTGAAAGAGGAATTGTCCTTCAACAGTATTAGCACATCAATAGGGCTGAGTGTCAAATGTGTGCAGCGTTCACGCCCGTCACGGCCCATGTGGCACTTGTGGGAAAATAGCTGTTCTTTTGCTACAGAGGTTTTTCTTTTTTTCTGTGTGTGACTGTGTGTGTGTCCTCTTTTATGGGTTGAAGTGTGTGTCATCCCCAAGCATTGCAGATATTGAAGTAAGCGTTGTTGATGAAAAAGAAAATCAGAACCGATTTCACAAACGAAGCATATGATAGAGAGAGAGAGAGTGAGTGTGTTCAGTGTAAAGCTCGTGTGACCGCTTAACCTTTTTCTTGGTAGTGGAATTTCATCTAAAGCCGTATTTGATAGGGATGGGTATAACCAGGGGCCACCCGATACGATATGATCACAATAAAGAACCGCTGGTTTGACCTGTATTGCGATTTCATGAGTATCACGATTTAAAATTTTTTTTTAGACATTGTTGCAAATCATTCACTCATTTCGACACATGCAAATAATTCACTCCTACCACACAGGATGCTGTACTGCCTCCTGATGTGCGAATAATTTAGAGAGCACCACCTGTAGGATTATAGAGGAATAGCAACCTGAAATGCAAACCTATATTAATAATAATAAAAACAATAATAATAATTTAAAAAAGAATCAATTTTGTAGTCAGTGTTGCAATACATGAATTATATCACCATACATCTTTGAAATTATTATTTAACTTCCATCTCTAGTGAATTTGTTTCTTGTTTCTTGTACATTTGTAAATAAGCTTAATCATGCAAGTTTGGTAAATTAATGGCTAATTCTATGAATATTAGTCTAAAGTATTAGACACAGTCTAAAGCAAACAGAATCCAGTTTGGCTTATTAATCACGTCTTAAAGTTGTTGTTCAGCTCTCTGGTATCGTGTTGTTTTATGTATTAAAAAAAAAAAAACTCTCTTCTTTCTCCCTCCCACACACACTGACATGTCAAATGTGGCTTTTTACAACGCCTGCTTATCTCCGCATTGATCTCAAGCTCATGATCTCTCTCTCTCTCTCTCTCTCTCTCTCTCTCTCTCATTTTCACACATTTTTAAGCAGTTTTCAGCTTGCATCTCTTTAATCAGGTTTTTTTTTTTCTTTCCTCCTGCAGACGTTGTGAGATCCGGTTACAAAATGAACCAAGATGCACTGGAGTCCGGTAAGAAATAATTTTATTTCTTTTGTTCTTCCATATATATATATATATATTTTTTTATTACTGCAGCATGTGCTATTAATACATGTGCTTTAATGCGCTAGTTAGCAGTTACTGAGATCCTAATAACTTTATTAAATGTGATGCGAGCTAATTAAGTAAAAATTGCCTGATTCGGAAATGTGTCGCAGGTATTAATAAGGGACAAAACACCGTCACTGACACCAGAGCAGAGTATTTCCTCAAAATTACTCACTGTCCAATAACAGCTCCTTAATGTGTTTTATTCCTTTTACACTATAACAAGCCTGCAAGTTGTTGTTTTTTTTACCTTAATTAAAGATTGACTTAAGATTAATTTTATTGCTTTTTATTCTCTCTTGTTGTTAAGAATTCATATATATATATATAAAAGCTTTGTCATGCTAGGGAGAAAACCCACTTTTTTCACATAACCTACTCTTTTCTAAAGTCTTTCATTACCTTTTCATTACATTTTTAGAGCTTAACACTTTGTCTTTTACAAAGACCTGACACTGGAGGCTCCTTCCAGTAATGGCAAATTAAAATGGGAATGTTTATAACCTAACACAGTCATTCAAACTAAAAAAAAAAAACCCTGCGATACCACAGACAAGTGTGTGGTGACATAGGTTATCACAGTATTGATATATCATCATATCACCCAAACCTGTCCTCAATCTGAGAGGGTGTTCTAGAATAACAGGTTGTGCAGAATAACAGGAGTAAAAACTCACTTTATTTCTCTATATAATCCCCTGCTACACTAATGCACTTATCCTAGTGTTTCACTACCGCTTGGATACCAACAAGGTAGAAAGTTTTCTCAGTACATCAGAGCCACGGTTAGACTGCCAGCGTCATGTCAGTAACACTGACCTCCCAAATATGTGGAAATGTAATTGAGCTAGGTCAGGCCTGTACAGAAGATGTGGCAATAACTCCCAGCCGAGTTCCTGCAACATGCAAGTGGTGTTGGTGAATGATTGTGTGTACAGATGCGTCTCTTCCACAAGTCGGCATCAAGCTATCCATCGATTTTCATGGATCATTCACCAGAAATTTCCACACGAGTCCTGGTTGGGCTTGAACGCCCCTCATATTAAACTGCTTAAATAATAATAAGCAAATAGTATGTTCAGGACAGAAGGATAATTTAAATTTCTATATATAAATATATATTAATATGATACATAATATATCATATTAATATATATTTATAAAGAGTCAGCCAAAAAATTTATTCACACATCAACATGAAAAATATATGCCTCTATTCTGATCACATGACAGCATCAATGATGGTGTGACTACAGACATCAGAGGAAACATCATTTAGAGGAAACAAAACTACACATTGCTGCCATTAATTCAATTTGAGGTTTAAAAAAGGACTCAGATAACAACTGTTGAAGTGTGTATACATTATTTTTTCTCTTTCTCTGTCATATAAATTATATCCAGAGTCAGCCAAAAAAATGTGTACATATTTCAGGAAAAGAAAAATAATATGATGTATAATATATTAATATAATATAAATATTATGATAATAATGTGATCATATTATTGGCATATTTATCAATATATAATATATAGCAATAAATGTATTAAATGTATTAAATGTAATAAAATATTTATACAAGTTTTTCTTTTCCCGGGGTGTGTGTATATACCAGTGCTTCTCAAATAGTGGGGCGCGCCCCCCAGGGGGGGCGTGAGGCTCCGTCAAGGGGGGCGCGTTTGACCTCG
>JAQMYL010000016.1:18879799-18893295 GCA_030014365.1 Clarias pachynema | reverse complement strand
TTATAGTCGCGCGGGGGGCGCGAGATGTTTTCTTCTTCCTAGGGGGGCATGACAGAAAATAATTGAGAAGCACTGGTATATACACACACAATAAACAGAAATTCTGTTTGGCCCCTCATCATGTAACAGTAGGGGGTTTTGTTGAAGATAGCAGTAGACAGCGTCATCACCTTTTATGTCATTCTGTGTGAGGTAATAATATATCTGAAACATTGAGGCGGTGTGTGGAGTGGCAGCGAGTTGACCGCATACACACTCCATTTGCAGGTAAGGGTAGCACGCAGGCACACGGGGGCGGAGCCGCTGGTACCCTTCATTACATAAATAAAGCAAACAACGTTTTCTAAATTGGTTTCGGCAGTATGTTGGTGCCTTGTTAGAAAAACCTCAACAAATCTTTGCTGTGTCATAAATGTGTCTTCACGTAGCCCAGTGTGGTTTTGACATTTGACTGCCTACTGTGGGTGTGTGTGTGTGTGGTTAATGATATACATGTAGCATGTAACATGTTCTATGCTGTTTCAGACGCGGACTCTGGTCAGGACATGACTGAGTTTAACTGGGACGATCATTTGGAAGAGACGGGCGCGCTGTCCGTACCTCACCATGCCTTTAAACATGTAAGCGAACAGCTTGGTTTTGTGACTGCTCTCCTCTTCTGCTTCACACTTACACGTCCTGATGATGCCCCAACACACCCTCATGACACACAAGCTTGATTTGGGACGTGCAGTTAACCTCAGTTGTAACTTATCCATCATGAATGACACACAGCCATGCAAATTCTCTCCATGGACACAAAAATTTTCACATTTATTTAACAATTATGTTTTTTTTTTTTTTCATTTAATACAATAAATTTAAAATGTATTCATGAAAACTCACACAAAACCTCTTCATATGTGTGGGTCTGTGTGTAATTCAATTTACGGTTCATTTGTACATTAATAATCAGCGAAGCCCTACTGAGACTAGTCAGGAAAAATCATAAAAAAGTAATAAATAAATAAATAAAACTGGGAAACATTAGATAGGAACGTAATGATAATAGATTAAAAAGAAATTATGCGTGAGTAAATTAAAATGTGCACTCACAAATGAAAGAAGCTGATAAGTTGCTGATAAAATCAAAATCGTTGTCATGTAAAACAGTCCTGTTAGATTAAATAAGGCATACAGAGATAATAAAAGCTGCAGCTGATCATACTGTAAATGATTAACCTCAACCAACTTTCATGACTTTAAATAGTGTTATATTATTTTTATTATTCTACATTTTGATATAAATAGTTCACCATAGTTATGCAAGTAGTTTATATAATACTAGCGTAAGTACGAATAGAGTTTGTAGAAATAGTTAAAAGGTTAAAGGCAAAAATAATCTGATCTTTCTGTATACAGTAACTTATTAATACAAAATAATAACATTTTGTAAGGTTTTCTGTTCCGGTATTTGACACGCTCTCACCTCAGAATGCTTAGGATATGTTTGCTCTAACGACTCGTTGCTTACTGCTTGTTATTAGTACCACAGTTTCGAAACATATGAGACAAATTAAAACTTCCCGCAGAAAGAATAAACAAGGTTTTACATAGCCTACTTGCCTTTTTTTCTTTGGAGTAAGCCATGCTGTGTCATGCATTGGTTGTGTTATATCAACGTTTGAGTGCTTTGTAGGTGCATTCCGACAGTTACTGTGTGTTCTGCATACTCTGTTTATTTACGGTAAACTATTATGTTGATTGGCTCTGTTGAGTGACGCATATAGGCACGACCACCTCATGGGCAAAAGTGCAACATTTGTCTAAAAAAAGCGCTGAATCCTGCGACATAATCTGGCACATACAGTAACTGCTTATAACGTCCCTTCTACGTTTGGATTTCATTTATGGCGCAGATTTAACTTCAGGCAAATACCTAAGGACTGGCAGAGTTTCATTAAGTTCTGTCAAGCCAGTTTTGCCTGATGCTGTGACGAAATCAGCTGGACAGACATTCGGATATACAGACATACAGGCAGAAATTCTGAGACTGCTTTCGGGCCCTCCAATGTAAGAAACGTAAAGATACCAACGAAAGAGTGAGTTCTGACCAATGTACAGGCAAACCCTTTCTTTTATTTATATAGATAATGCAGACAGATAACACTTTACAATTTTGGGGGATCAGGGTGCAAAATTTACCCTGAATTTAATAGATAATTTCAGTGGTGACGAGTTAAATAAGCTGCTGTGCTGCTTCTCAGATGGATCAAGGCCTGCAGACCGGACTGACTCCGGGTATGAAGCTGGAGGTTCCAGTGCGAGGAGAACCCGACGGCGCATATTGGGTGGCCACCATCATCACCACCTGCGGCCAGCTGCTCCTGTTACGCTATGAAGGCTACCACGATGACCGGCGCGCTGATTTCTGGTGTGACGTCATGACCGCCGACCTGCACCCTATTGGCTGGAGCAGGCAGCAGGGGAGACCCATGAGACCTCCTGAGGGTAAGAGCAGGGGCATATGGGTGATCCTTTCTTATTCTTTTCCAACTGACAATATAAAAGTCTGTTTTTTTTTTTTTTTTTTGTAATTCTCAGGAATGTTCTTACAGAGTAGAACTAGTGTTTAATTTTTAATCGCGATGCATTTCAGTCATAAATATTCATGAAAATGCACCATCCATATGCTAAGACCTGAGTCAGGCAAAAATCCTAATCCTAACCTCTCTTTAACCCATGCACAGTCTCGGAGGAGCTTCATGTATTAACCTGAGACATGATTATATGATAATCCTTGCAGCATCATGCAACGTTTGTGCAAGTTCATGCTTGATTTGCACTCTGTGTTGAGGAAGTGGGGGGATGGGCCAGTCTGTGTTGTGGCTAGATTGTGCCCCAGTTTAGATCACAGCTCAAGATTATATACATCGTCCAAATGCTTTCTACTTAGCTAACACATTAGCAATATGTACTGTGTGATATCTTTAGTAGTTTGTAGTGCGCAGGCCAAATGGGTTTGCACTCAATTTCAGACGGAGTGTCTAGTCCTGGTCGAGTGCTAAAACAATTTAAAGCAATTTAGATACTGGTAGAAGCAAAAAGACGCAAGTTCCAGGAAGTTCGTCTAGTTTCAGCTGTTGTATGGGATTTTAAGCCTGTGCACACAACAGCAGCTCGGTTTTTATTTAACGGCCGGTGTTTGTGTTTAGGCGTTCGAGAGAAGCATCAGGACTGGGAGTCGCTGCTGGAGAAATCTCTGTCCGAATCCAGCAGCGCACCGGCCAACCTGCTGGAAGGGGTGAGTAATATAAATAATACACGACCTTGCTGTTGCTTTTATTTTTACATAAGCTTTAGGTGCTCATAATTTGAGCATGAAAGGTCTTAAAGGTGTTTGCGTTTTATGTTTCCACGGACCATAGGCCCAGCGTGGCTGTAACCCTGTAGACCTGCTGAGTCCGGGTCTCAGCGTGGAGCTGGTGGATAAGGAGGATGCCGAAGCGGTCTGGGGAGCAGTGATCGAGGATAACGTGGGGGGTCGTCTCCGTCTCCGCTACTCTGGCACAGACGGACTCTCAGACACGCACTCCATCACCTGGATCTTCTACCTGAACCCGTTGCTCCACCTTCCTGGCTGGGCCAAAGAGCAGAGCTGCACCCTCAGACCTCCATCAGGTGAGTCATCAGGGTTAGTCAGTTGCTAAAGTACCCGCTTTTCTGGGTCACTACGTAAAAGAACACATCCAATTACAGCAGAATTCAATTACACTTAAAATGTTCAGACAGTGGCATCCAGCCACATGTGCAACACTGATTCAGCTGACCGAATCAGTTTTGCACATCTGGCTGGATGCCATTGCCTGAACATTTCAACACATTCAGGTTCTTGTTTCTGAGCTACTCCAGTGCTTGGGGTTGTTTGTCCAGTTTGAAAGTGAGATTCCTCTCAGGTTTCTTGAAGGGTTTAACAAGTTGTCTTCTAGGATTCCAGTGTATTTGCTTCTATCCATTCTTTCCAGTTTTCCCAGACCATACTGGCAAAAATCATCCCTAATGCCTGATGCTACCAGTACCATGTTTCATCAGAGTTTCCCACAGTTGTGAAATATACTTGCGGAAGCGGAACGAGACGACATTAAACCACCTGCACAAAAATGGTCTACTATATACAACAAACAACAAATACATGTTACACAATATTTTGATTTATTTGATATTTCTATTAGTTTCACATTTCATAGGTCCAACCTACAACCCCCCCCCCACCCTCCAACTACTCTTATATTGAATATAAGATGAATATAAGATGAATTAGGACTAAATACTCTTTGGATTATTAGGATTAATAGAAAGTGACATATCCTTTTTTTCAGCACAACCTGGACAATATGGTGAACTGAATTTTATTTTATTTTAAGCAACTATACAAACATGACTGAGCAGAAAGCAAAAAAAAAAAAAAAAAACCTCAACACATGGGCAGAGAAATAGCACAGATTCAAAAGTTAAAGTGTTTTTATGGTTGTTTTCTGTGATTTCTGTGACCAGAGATAATAATATTCTACATTTTTGCGATGCATTTGACATATTCACACATTTTAAAAGTAGTGACTTTGATTCTACATGACATATCAGAAAACCTAAGCACACAATTTAATATCCACCACCGCCTTCTCCGTTGACCAGCAGGACTTTATTTTTGAGTCGGTGATTGACCATTGGATTGAATGATCAATGCAGTGTTGCAGCACGGATCTGTGCCTCTTGATTTTTAAGGGTTAATCTTCCATTGTTTTTCAAAGAAGAGCCTGATCACCATGCGAAACTGTTTCTCTGCAAAGCATGTGCGACCGTCAGGACGCCCTTCTTGTTCTTTTTAAGGCAGCGGGCGTCCGTTGGATTTAGTTCCTCTCAGTGCACCGCTCTCACGTTAGCAGAATAAACAGGTAGAGGAGCGGTAACGCGAGAGGGAACTTTCCGCTACTAATTAATCGCTTGCAGATGGCATTATTCTCCCAGACAGATTTTAAAATGGGTGGGCAAATACTTGCACGGCCAAGTATCCTCTATGTGTGGGAGACACTGTTCATTATGTAGATGGTCTTCACAAGATGATGAGTTGTCTTGCCATTTCGTGCCAAGGATAAAATGTTCAGAGGAACATTTTTCCTACATCCACATTTTTTCCCAAGCATGCCTTCGGAGAAACAGTTTTTTTCCCCAAAATAATGGCCTCAATACTAGAAATCGTTTAATATGCTCTCGGGTTTAACAGACATTTGAAGGCTTAAGAAAGCTTTCCTGTCGTGCAGTTGAGTTTTCGGTTCTGCTTAGCTTTTAGGAATGTGGTTACAAAGCAACAGCATGTTATCTTTGTTTTTTCTTTAATTGGTTTCAGTGGAACAGAAATGACTTTTATCCTTTTTTCTAACAAAACTGATTCATGCAGCTTAATCATTTTGTTAAGAACGCAGTCGTATTTATTCATTTCATTTCATAACTCAAAGCGTTTCTGCCAAAACTTATTATTAGGAATGCTCACCTTGGGAAGCTCTTTTCATGCCTGGATAAAAGCAGACGTTTATAAACAAAACATTTCGGATGTAAATATTTACAAATGCTTTGCTTCTAATCCGTCACATTATTTATATTTAATGGTTAGTTACTCTTATTGTTAATTAACAAGCTCCTTATTATAGTACTTTTTATGGGAATCCAGATGTCATTACATTTCACCGATGTAGTGTTCTGCTTGAGTTGATACTTGATTATGTTTCAGTGATTATTCTTTCACTTTGGCTTCAGCAGTGAGAGGTTTTACAATTTAGCTGATCAGTACAGCAGGAGGAGGAATCTGGTACGGTAGATCAGAGTCCATTAGCTTATAAGAGATGAACATGGTTGTACTGTATGTCCTGACTTGATTTATTTCGCTCTAAATTGTGTTTGTGTGTGTAGTTTTGCTTCCGTTGCGCACTAAGGAGGAATGGGACAAAGTGAGACAGGCCATCACTGATCAGCCGCAGGATTCGAGTATTAGTGAGGAGTTCTATAAGGTGAGCACTGGTTGTTCTTTGTACATATGATCAAGTTTATAAGTATTCAAATGAAGAAAGCATCGCTGGTCGTATCCTGAATTTCAGCGTGTTTGTGTATTCAGGATCGTCCAGCCATCAGTCCACACTGCTTTTCTGAAGGGATGAAGCTGGAGGCTGTTGATCCTGTTGCACCTTTCACCATCAGCCCTGCTTCTGTTGTCAAGGTAACACACACACACACACACACACACACTTTCCCAGGTGACACTCATATCTGTCATGCATGTGACAGC
Organism: Clarias pachynema; assembly: GCA_030014365.1. Taxonomy (NCBI): domain Eukaryota; kingdom Metazoa; phylum Chordata; class Actinopteri; order Siluriformes; family Clariidae; genus Clarias; species Clarias pachynema. The sequence goes on along the minus strand of JAQMYL010000016.1, from coordinate 18,886,979 downwards.
TGTATTATAACACTCTTCCTAAGGAAACAGGAAGGTGTACACTTTTACCCTCATCAATATATCCTGATAATACCAACCTGCCTATTTTAAACACATGACCCCACCCACTCTCTTGGTGTTACATGGCCTTTATTTGCATACTACAACCTGATTGGCTCTTAGATTTTATGATGCAATAACACAGAATTCCAGTGAGATTTTTCAGTTCATGCCACTCTAGAAATAATTATTGAGCATATTATAAATTTGATTCATTACGTATTCCTTCAAAAGAAATTATTTAGCAAAATCAGACATCAATTAACCAAATAGTTTTATATTGCTTATTGTTTCATTAATATTACTCAAGTTAGTAGATATATTTTAATCATGATTAATAATCATGTTTTGGTTCCTATTGTTAAATAATATAAAGTAAATAAAAAATAAATATAGATGCAAAGCAACAGTGATCGGGCCCAAGCACCTGCGCTATCGCCACCTGGGCACACCATAAGGACAGTGAGCACATGCATTTAAAGTGGATCTTCCAATACCATAGTGACGTAATATAGAACTAAATAATTATATATAACTAAGGAAGTTATTAGCCACTTCTTTCCGAAAGTTTAATGCCTTGAGATCATATGGGCCTGGTTTGGTGGCGATCGTATAAATCCCCTAGGAGAAGTATATAAAATTCCATTGGGTGTGTTTTGCAGACAACCCAAAATAACCGCCTTTCTGTTGAGTGGAGCCCATGACATGCACAGCTGTATAAATGTATACCAGCAGATTTCAAGGTGACCTCCAAAAAGCCCTGGATGCTGGAAAAAAACAAGAGGGCCCTTCGAATGTTATGATGTCATAGTCCTTGGACCCTAACAAGTGGTTAATCACAAACTCGCCACTTTGTAATAATATTTATATTCAGTTTATATTAATTATATTTCTAGAATAGTTATTCTTATGTTATTATTATTTTATTTATTTAAGTATTTTCACCTCTATAGTGACGACAGGCATTGTACTATTCAGATACATATCCAAGGATTATTCGTGAAGATGTCATAAATCTGCATTCTGTGATATAATTTTACATTTCCGTACGTGTCCTTATTCCTAAATCGACTTAAAAATAGATACGAATAATCATGGTTTTAATATTAAGTAATATAAGTAATACCTCAACGTTGTTTTCTGTCAGTTGCATATGTTTATTCCTGCTCCCTTGTCTATTTTTTGCCTCCCATTTATATTTATCCTGCACCAGGGCATGACTTTTACCCTTAGTCTCAGTCGGAATGGTTGCTCTATTGCTATCTATTTATTTCTGCAGAGGCGGTCATATGCCGCCTCGTCAGCCCTCCGTTACCCTGCAGAGTGACACACATAACTCTTTCTTATTTCCAAACACAGATTTTTTTTTAAGTGCTTTTACATCGCTGTGTCATCAGACCCAAAAATAAATGATCGTGCCAGTATCAGCTTTTCTTTTACTTCTCAAGCAATTTTACTGTTAGTTAAAGTAAAAGCTTCCTAGCACAAACCTAAGATCCATTTCTTGTAAAAGCTTTAGGGATCTTTGGTTTGTGTTAGAGATTCACTTCCTTATTTTATTTTATTTTTTTTTTAACTTTGGAAGCAATTTATTCACCAGTCCTCATGGGGAATTTGATCACAGATCTACACTCTACTCATCCAGTGATCATTTATAACATTTTTTGTGTTTCATGTACACTTTTGCATTACAGGTGTTCAACGATCAGTTCTTCCTGGTGCGGATGGATGATATGAGAGAGGAAGCCGAGAGAAAAGGAGGAAGCAGGTTGTTTGTGTGTCACAGGGACAGTCCTGGAATTTTTCCTGCTCAGTGGAGCTTCAAGAATGGAGTGAAGCTCAGTCCACCACTAGGTAGCGCATTTACAATATTCACCCTAATTCTTATTTTAGCTTTTAAGTTAGCTTTTAGGGTTGTTTTAAAGTTGGAGTTACGAATAATTGTTCCTACATCAGTGGTCCTAGAACGGAGCCTTGTGGAACACCAGATCTTACTTTTAAAAGGCTGACATTAACATTCTGAAACAAGAAATAATCCTACATTTTCTTGTCTGTTTAGCAAACGCAAGAGGTATAACACAGAGTGTATTCCGGTTCCTGGCATTTATTACTTTAACCAGCACTTTTTCAGTATTGTGTTAAAGCCTAAATCCTGGCTAAGATTTATGTAAGATTCAAGTTCTCAAGGGCCAAAGAAATATTTCAAATTCATGTTTGCAAAAAGTTTCTTTAGCTTTTTAGCCCTTGCTAAAAATTAATAATAAAAAAAAAAGTTTCCACATCGGAAGTGTTTTTGTTTATCTGTAAATTCAGGCAGAATTGAATATATAGAATGTAATGTGCCACTCGGTGCTTTTTCTACCACTACAGATACTATTGGTTGGAAATTTTTAGGTAAAAGAAAATGGCAGAGTAAGCCCTGAATAATCTTCGATTATGAGCTGAGTGTAAAACAAACATGCAGCTCATTCTGTAGCATCTTACTAAGGGTGAACCCTTCTCATATTAGTCGTCTCTGACATCGGAGCAGAAATGGATTGAAAGGTACATTTAAGGCGTCACTGGCAGTGTTGAAGATGACTAAAACACAGATAATTTGTGTTTCAAATATTTGAATAGTTCTTTGGGCTGAGGCTTTTTGTATCTTACAGAAAAGAATGAGCAAATGACAGCCAAGCTGATAATAGTATGGTAATGTCATCACTTCTTGTTAAATGATGTCTTTTGTCTGTGTGTGTGTGTGTGTGTGTGTGTGTGCGCGTGTGTGTGCGCGTGTGTGTGCGCGTGTGTGTGCGCGCGTGTGTGCGCGCGTGTGTGCGCGCGTGTGTGCGCGCGTGTGTGCGCGCGTGTGTGTGCGCGTGTGTGTGCGTGTGTGTAGGGTACCAAGGGCAGGACTTTGACTGGGCTGACTATCTGAAACAGTGCGAGGCGGAACCAGCCCCGCAACACTGCTTCCCCTCTGTGAGTCTTGTTTCTTTCCACAAGAATTCAGTTGGGATTATCGAACACCAGAAATGTGAAATAAATGTATGACACCATGCGTTGATGCTTTGTGTGCTTTGTCTTGTATCAGGACCCCTCTGATCAGTGCTTTAAAGAGTCCATGATGCTGGAGGCTGTTCATCCTGTTTGTCCTCAAAACATTCATGTGGCCACGGTCACCAAGGTCAAAGGTCAACATATCTGGATCAGACTAGAAGGTGATTCATGCGTTTATGCGGCATGTTGTTGAGACAGCTTGCTGTTTACTTATTACACATTATTTTGCTTTAAATATAGCGAGCAATTATCTGTGAATATACAGAGTAAATCTATATTCACCAGTCATCCATAACATTATGACCACTGACATGTGCCGGGAGTAGCATTGATTATCTTGTTACAATGGGACATGGAAAGGGTGGGATGTATGAGGCAGCAAGTGGACATTTTGTCCCTAAAGTTGATGTGTTGGAAGATGAAAAAATGGGCAAGCATTAGGATAAGGATTATAAGCATAGAATATTCTGCTGTCATACCTACAAGCCATATCTTAACCCTCTTATACCCTTTTATACTGCATATTGCACATTCTGTACATGTTATTTATCTTAGATTAGATTCAAAGGCAAAATTTAATTTATATATTATATATATTTCTATTTTATTTTATTAAAGTTATTTGTTTTCTTTGTGCATTTTTTCCTCTTTCTCTTGTTGCAGTAAAATGTATTTTCTATCTTCTTATTCTATCTTATCTTTCCTTTTATGGCATGTACAGTCATTTAAGTATTTCACTGCATATCATACTGTGTGGTTATGCACATGACAAGTACAATTTGAATTTTATTTAAATTTGGATAGAAAGAGGTCTAGTGGGTTTTGGCAGCAAAAGGGGGATAATAGGTGGGTGGTCATAATGTTACGGCTGATCTGTGTATATATAATTATTCTTTGGCTGCGAAAGTAAAATGGAAATAGAATGGAATAAAATGCCAACTCTTTGTGTATGTTTATCATTATCTTCATCTTTAGGCAATGATATTTAGGTGTTAGTCAACTGGATGAGAAGCTATAATTTTACAGCATATCATACTGTGTTTGATTGTCTATGTGACCAAATAAAAATTTTAATTTGTCATTTTTATGTAAACGAAGTAAGTAAACATGAGGAAATAAGTACAAAAACGTACAGAAAAATCTCTGCCATGCATACTGTGCAAAAGTCACAAAGTCGTTTCTATACATTTGTGACCTACTGTATGGTGTGCAAACTACTTTGAGATCAGGCAGTAGTAGAAACAAAGAGATGCAACCCTGAGCCGAAGCTTTAATCAGCGCTTTTTAGTTCCATGATGAAGCCCAAGTCCTGAGTAAAACCTTTTCTGTATGTGGTTCTTGTGTGAATATGAACTCATCTCCTAAGACGACGATGTCATTTCCTACATTACGACGTAAGCAGTCACAGTAGACGGGTCAAGGGGGGATGATGTGGATAGCCTTGTTAGTGTTTTTATTGCAGGCAGGAGAGGTCGTAATGGCTCTTTTGAGTTTTCATTCTCTGTCTTTGGTCTACAGGAGTGAAGCAACCGGTTCCGGAGATCATAACTCACATGGACTCCATGGACATCTTCCCTGTTAGCTGGTGTGAAACTAACGGCTACCCTCTTCAGTACCCCCGCAAACCCAAAGGTTATTTAATATTTACATTGCAATAAACTGCGGATAAATATTTTGTGTCAGCTTTAACACCCTGAGTATTAGATGGTTAGATCAGATGGCCTCATCAGTGCACCAGCTGCATGTATGAGCGATGATTCATGTGAATGATCAATGATTGAATCATTCATAAATTGTGTAACGTTGCCTCTCTAGTTTGGTCAGTCTGTCAGTGCAGGTTTATTGATTTCCTTGAATGTGTCTGTTCTCACTGCAGTCGAAAAGCAGAAGAAAATCGCTGTCGTCCAACCGGAGAGACAGTAAGGGACACACGAACGAATAAATCTGAGACGTGGCTGTGTATAATTTCAGTATTTGCAGACTAATCATTTCTTTGTCTTACACCTACAGCAGAATGCCAGCTAAAGACTCCTCCCCTGATGCCCTCAAACAGCCTCTGAACAGCCAGACAGAGATGAGTAAGTGTTTGCTACTTCAACGTCCAAAAAACACCTACACACATGCTGTCACGCACACACTCACTCTCACACACACGTAGGTCTTTTTCATGTACACTTAACAGCGCAAGCTTTTCCTTGTTCATTTGTTTTAACACAAAACACTTTTAAATGGCAGTGGGAGTAATCTAACTTTCAATACTGCAGTGATAAGGCAAAAAAAAAGAACACTTGGTGCTGTTAAAGGAAGTGATAATAACAGAGTGGTGTGATAAGCTGGAGATACTGTTACCACTCAGAGTTTGATTATTTTCCTTTTATTTCTCCTAAAACACACTCATTTTCCGGTTTTCTAGCAATTTTATATTTATGAAAAGACATTTCACTTTTAATCATTTATACGACGGGCGTTCAAGTCAAACCGATGCTTTCGATTGGGAAGAATAACAGAACACAGTTATGAGAGTAAAAACTCTTGTTATTTCTCTATATAATCCCCTGCTACCCTAACGCACTTAGCGTTTCACTAGTGCTTGGATACCATCAAGGTTTTCTCTGCAATCTCTATAATCAGACTGCCTGTTCACACCTGAAACTCTTGCCTCCCAGGAACTCCTTTAATATCCCAAACATGTGAAAATGACTCGAAGCAAATTCAGGACTGTACGGGGGATGTGGCAATAACTCCCAACCGAGTTCCTGTTACGTGCAAGTGGTGTCGGTGAATGATTGATTGTGTGTACAGTTCCCACAGACAGATGCGTCTCTTCCACAAGGAAGGACCTACTGCTGACTTTAAAATCTTTCCACCACTTAAATATTTTACTGTGGCTAAAAGGGTCTAAAGTCTTTTGAAAACATCCATCAGTTTTCTGCCTTCATTCACAAGTCCCGGTTTGACTCGAACGCCCTTCGTATATACAAATCATGTTTTGGAAAGTCAGCCGAATAATTTCTCATCTGTTACAACAAACAGTTGTTCCCCGCATCAGAAAACTTTATCTCAGCTTCACCTCAACGCACTGACACTGGAGACTCCTTCCATGAACGTTAAATAAACATCTTGTTTCAGAAATAACACCTTGTTATTTTTAATGTTAATGTCATGTGGAGTTGTACAGTAACTGAAAGAATATTGTGTTGTGTAGCAGGTCAGACCAATGGGAAGTACAGCTGTCCCAAGATCTACTTCAACCACAGGTGTTTCTCCGGGCCGTACCTCAATAAGGGCCGCATCGCCGAGCTGCCGCAGTGCGTCGGTCCGGGCAACTGTGTCCTGGTGCTCAAGGAGGTTTGTGTTTCCCTCATAAATGTCTCAGTTACTTGCAGAACTCTGTTGCTTTTCTTTATTCTGTTGTTTTTGTTCTACATGGATTTGCTGCGTTGTGGCTCTCTGTGTTTTTGTCAAATATGTCTTACTCTTTCAACTGTTTTTTTGTTTGTTTTTTTCGAATTCAATTCTGCTCTGTTTTATTGTAAAATGTTTTCTTTTGTTGAGTTCTGTTTTATACTTCTGTGTCAACTGTTCATTAAAGCTACATGCACATTACCAGCCTGAAGTACCTCAATTCATTTTTTTTTTTTTTTTTAAACCCTAATGTAACAGATCTGATTTTTTTAGAACTTTTGTCCGAACGCACAAATCTAATGTATTTCAGAACAGATCTGGGTCACTTTCATATGTGCTCCTAGATCAGATACATATCAGATACATGGTCCTGAGACTTGAATGAGAAGAGTCCGATCGGAGTTCATGCAACATTTTGCCTCTGTGCATGTGTAGGGCCGTGACCTCATCATCGTGTCATCATAAGCAGCACTACAAAGAGACGGTAAAACAGCTAAAGCGAGGCGTCTGGCTTCCTTCCTTTTTTTGGACCTCAACAAATACGGCAGACTATCTGCTCGTCATCTTCCAGAGCAAAACCTTAACCATATATATATATATTTTTTTTTTCCAATTTTCTCCCCTAATTTAGTCGTGGCCAATTCCTCCCCGTCACTAGGGGGCTCCCTCATTAAGGCTACCACTACCACTCAGCCGG
>JAQMYL010000016.1:18849770-18875294 GCA_030014365.1 Clarias pachynema | reverse complement strand
GAGGTCGAGTAATACAAGCATAGTTACACAACCCTGATCAGAGGCCAATAGGAGGTCATTTACTACTTTAACGAGTGATGTTTCTATAATCCTATATAAATATAAATATCTAAAATATATAAATATATAATCCTAATGCAGATATCTAAAAACACAAAACTGACTATTTTTGTTTTAATTGCTATAGAAAAATACTAGTATGAACATAAGAATTTTGACTGATGAAATTATTTATGTTTTTAAAAACTGATCTTAAGTATTAAGGCTCCTCCGTGTTTTTTTCAGGGAAGCGCTGAGGAGGAAGACTTGGATGAAGACGACTCGCTGAGCGACGACAGCGGCTCCGAGCAGGACGAGTTGATGGAAGATTCTGAATACTCGGAAAAGAAATCGCAGCCCCCGACACCTTCCCCTTCTCCTCCTGAAACGCCACGGCCCACCCGGCGACGCCGCAAAGCTCGCTCGCCTTCATACTCAGACGATGAGAACAGACCTCCGTCACCCAAAGTAACCACACAGTTACAAAACCAATGGGTAGAAATATAAAAACATCTCATGCAGATGTTTCGAAGAAATTTTTCATTGCCTTTCATTGCAGTAATAAGAAATTAATAAGAAAGCATTTCTATTGGATATACAGTAAAAAAAAAAATAATAAAAATAAATAACTGGAATAGTGTCTAAGGATTGTTTGTGTATTACTCAGAGTCCCTTCCCTGAGACTCCTCAGAAGCTGTGCTTGGACAGCAGTCCTCTGGAGTGGAGCGTTACAGATGTGGTGCGCTTCATCAGGACCACCGACTGTGCTCCACTCGCACGCATCTTCATGGATCAGGTGATTGTCCTATTTTCTTAACCGCCGACGTTTCACTTTCTCATTTTGACTTCCTGTACTGTGTATTATGTGTGTAAATAAAACTCTGTATATATTAATCTGATTTATTAAATTATTAGTATATGTTTGTATTGCAAACTGCTGTGGTTTTACTGTAAAGATGCAGGCACATGTAACCAGAAATAAGTTGACTTGAAAAGATGAGAATCCAACTAATCTGTGTAGCAACGTGGGTGTTCATATTGTTTTCACTTTCCGACTTAATCCTGCCAGTGCTGAACCGAATCCTATCTTTTTGTGCTGAACTCAATCCTGTCAGTGCTCACTCAAATCCTTTAAGCGCTGAACTCAATCCTGTCAGTGCTCAATCAAATCTTGTCTATTGGTGATGAACGGAATACCGTCAGTACAACTGAATCTTGTCCTTAATGAACCTAATTTTGTCTGTCTATGCTGAACCAAACCCTGTCAGTGCTGTATCTTTTACTTGATCTATCTATTTTTTTCTTTGTCTCCTTTTCCAGGAGATTGACGGCCAGGCCCTGCTGCTGCTAAACCTGCCCACTGTGCAGGAGTGCATGGACCTGAAACTCGGTCCCGCCATTAAGCTGTGCCACCACATCGAGAGGGTCAAACTGGCGTTTTATCAGCAATTTGCCAGCTGAGAGTAGCAGGAAGAGACAGCAGGGGGAGCATTTCTTTTATTCCTGTGTGGGTGTGTGCGTGTATGTGTGTGTGTGTGCTTTAGTAGGGCCCAAGCACTATGGCGTCATAGCTATTGTCATCATCATAATCACACTGAAAGTGCCGAAGTGTGTGAAGGGCCCTCTTGTTTTCCTAAGGATTATTATTTGGGTCCAAGCACTGTGATAACAGCCCTGTGACATTATAGTGTGTGAGTTGGGGGTCTTAGCATGCTCAAGAAGTCATGAAAAATAGGCACACAAGTCCTTTAGCTGAACACCTCTCCCTTTGCATGTTATAAGCTCAACTCAACAGAAGTCACTTATTTTGGATCATTTGCAAAATGCTTTCAAAGAATTTTGATATACTCAATAATAACAATCCCAATAGATTGAGGATGCAAAATTGCGAAGGGATTTTTAATATCTCAAAGGTGTTCAGCCATGACAGTGCCTAAGTCTCATGCCGAAAAAGTGGCTAATAACCTTCTGAGTGAAGGTGATATCATAGTGTGATGCTTTTTTTCCCCAGCAAAATTATGTGAGAATGCTATTGGTATGTCCCCTTGTCCTAAATGCATGTGTCCACTCTACCCACTTTCTTTCTAGTGCATCCGGGTGGCGATGGCACAGGTGCTTGGGCCCGATCATCGTTGCTTGCAACTATATTTTTACGTTTTGTTTTAGATAGAAATAAGCTACTGAAGAAATCAGTGCGTGAGAACTCGGTGGTGTTTGTCACGAAGCTCTGCTCAGACTGAGCCTGCGTTCTAGGCGATTTTACCCTATTTATTAGAATCAATAATGGCGCATAAGGTAGAGTTTTCCTTAAGGCTCAAGCAAGCTAGTCGTTTCTGAATCCTTTAATAATCGTAGAGCGGATGACAATGCAAGAATCTTAAGCACAAAGACCAATTGCCCGTGTATAGTAAGTGGTATGCAAATGTGTACATAGTAGTTTGTCTGTATATAAGTGTAAATATCAGATATTCCCTTTAGTGGGATTAAATGTCCCAATTTTTTTTTTTTTTTTAACAAAGCTTAAGAATTACACTGTCAGTAACATAAACATTTATTTTCAGGCCTGGTATTTGGTTTTACAGTGGGATTTTTTTATGAATAATAAAACTCCTGATTTTTTTTTTTTTTAAGTTTGACGCTTATGTTCAAGTAGAGACGTGTTGCTGCATAAAAAAAATACATTTAATGTACTATAGCAATGTTAATGTGATTAATGTCGTGGTTAGTATTCAAGCACACGAAGGATTCAGGTTACTGTATAAAAATTTGGGATGATCTTTCCCGATTCTAAAATAATCAAGTATGCAAGTCTAGAATTGGTTAAAATTCATTAAGTTTTGGCTTCAAGTGTTGCGTTTGTGTTAAGGTGCTCTCAAGGAGTTCCACTAACTTCATTTTAATTTTTTGCCTGTTTTACTCGTTCCGTCTCCGAGCGTTCGTGCTAAAAATGGTGAATTTTGCAAGCATATTATATGTGTGTCTTTATGTTTGATTTTGTTCCCTTTTTCCCCAGTTTGATCAAGAACATTTGAATTAATGTTAATTTTTACATTTAAATTGTATATGTTTGTGCAATGTTATTTAAAAGAAAATAAACTAAACTGGAGCTAATGTTTTGTCTCTTTTTAAAGGGGTGCTGTAAATAAATTCCATAATTCCTCTGATTTATTGTGAACTTCATTGGTGCACAAGTTTCTTTTTTTAATCTAAGCATAACTGAACTTGGGCACATCTCAAAACAATCAAGAACTTCATGACTACAAGGCCAGATTGATAGAATGGTACTGTGCAAAAGTCTTGACACCCAAGTCTTTCTTGGTTATGGGCTGAAATAGGACAATTTTAGGTAGTAGTTAAGTTTGCTCAGGGTCATCACGCCCTTGTAAAGTAACCGTGATCCTACTTTGGTTTTACTCGACACACTACATAATGGTTTAACTGGGATACTTACCACTATTGAATCCCTATCAGAATGTGTTGGACAGCAGCTCTGACTATCTTTAATGCTGTAAATCAAAAAGCGGCTTTATCTTAATGCACTCGCTCCAATACGTGATCATCCTTGTACATACACAAGGATTTAACCAGGTTTAACCAAGTTACCAAAGATATTCCTTGTAAGTACATGTTTGTTTAAATTTTATCAGGAAAGTCTTCAGGACAGAAGAGACTATGTTTTTTCATTCCCCAATAAAATAACAAGAACAAATGTTTCTATCTATCTTGACCTTGGACTTCACACCTCTGTAAGTTCTGTGGGGGGTTGCTGAAGACCCCAACCTATGGAACCTACATTCATATGCACACACACACAATAACATAAACTACAGGCAAAAGATGCCATTGAACTGTGGGAGGAAACTAGTGTACCTGGAGGAAACCCACAAAGTACAGGGAGAACATAAACAGTTCTAACCACTAAACCACTGCACCACCAAACCAATGTTTTTTTCTATTATTATCTTCAAGTGAGGCTTGTGAGGGAACGACTATTTACCACTCGCTATAATATGGACAACCTGCAACCTTAAATGTAATGAATGATACGTGTGAAACTCTTACATTACTTTCCATCCATCCATCCATCCATCCTTCTAGGAACCTTTTGTAGTCCAACCAGGGCCAATGGTGACCATTGTATTTATTATTTTTACAACATTCACACACATACTCACCAATACGGGCAATTAGCCTAATCTGCATATCTTTGGACTGTGGGAGGAAAACCTGTACACTCCATGCACACAGGTCGGGACCAGGTCAGGTGGGGAGGTGACAGTGCTAACCATTAAGACACCTCCCCACTGACGCCTTGCCACCTCCAATGTAATGTAATGCCTTACATTACATTTCAAGGCGACAGTGGGGAGGTGACAGTGCTAAACATTAAGACACCGTGCCGCCTTACATTACATTTCTAATATTGAGTAGGTCCCCCATTTGCCACCCAAAACAGTAGTGATTTATGTGTTCTGACACCTTTCTATTGGAACCAGCATTAACCTTTTCCTCAATTTGAGCTACAGTAGCTCTTCTATTGAAACTCTAATACACAGGTCAGTGATCCTTGGCCACCTATGACCCTGTCTGTCGTTCACAAGTTTTCCTTCCTTCCTTCGGTCACTTTTGCTATGGTTCTTGACCACTGCAGCCTGGAAACATCCCACAAGAGCTGTAGTTTTGGAGTTGCTCTGATCCAGTTGACTAGCATCTACAATGGCGGCTGGAACTGGGTGGGATATACAGTATTAGGCAGCAAGTGAACGTTTCCAGAACTTTTCCTGAAGTTGATGTGTTGGAAGCAGAAAAAATGGGTAAGGAAAGGAATTTGAGAGATTTTGAGAGACACAGGCCACATTTTTTAATGACTAGAGGACTGGGTCAGAGCGAGTCTAAAACTGCAGCTCTTGGGCGTTCCCAGTTTGCAGGGGTCAGGACATTCCAAAAGTGATCCCAGGAAGGAAAACCAGTGAACTGGGGACAGGGTCATGGGTGGCCAAGGCTTACTGATGCACACGGGAGCGAAGGCTGGTCCATATAGAAGCGCTAGTGTAGATGAAATTGATGCTGGTTGTGATAGAAAGGTGTCAGAACACATGGCTGTAAAGTTTTTCTAAAGTTGCCTAGTAGAAGAAGTGAGTTGCTCGGTATGGCCAGGAGAGACTCAGTCAAACACACACACACACACGTTGTCTGTCAGAAAGGTCTCTCTTTATTAACAGCAAAAGATGGAGTTTTTATATGTTTGACCAAACGCCTGTGCCATAGACATATGTTACTACAAAGAACATGAACCATTGTAAATGTTCTGGTGAGATCCTGAAGAATCAAAGGAGAAGAAGATAGAGAGGTGTCCGTCCAGAGACAGATCACAAAAGGATGGCTCGAGTTAGGGGGAGAAGGGGAAGGAGACAGAGGGAGATAGAGAGAGAGGGAGAGGGGGAGAGAGAGACATAAAGCGAGTATGGGAAAGTGAGCGTGGGAGCGTTCACACCTTTAAGAGCAGATGCAAGAGGAGATAGGAAGATAGCAGGAGGGAAGATTTAACACGTTAATTTCAGATCTATGAGGAAGAGAGCAAGAGAGTAGAAATAACTCCTTTATATATAAAATAATTCTAACAATGGCTGATTGGTCCAGCAACATTAAATATCTAACAATAAACATTTTAAATGTTAAATAATTTGCATTACACTACAATGTTATGTTATGGGATATTTATCTGTTAAATATATGCAAATCATTTTTCTGCTTAAACGGTTTGAAAACTCCACGTCACCAGAAGCGGACTACGTTTCCCAGAATTCTCGTGTTCCGCGCGTTTTAAAAACGTCTCTGCGTGCAAAAGAAAAGGGAACTTGGGTAGGATGTCGCGTAGGGTGGACGCGGTCCGTGATGTTTAACGTGATTACTTGCGGTTGAACCTGAAAAGGGAAGAAAAAATAATAATCTCGGTTGAAAAGCAGAAAAGAAGTCAGGCTTCATATGTGACAACAAACAGACCGGACTGAGACTGAACCGCCTCAGGAGCTTCACCATACGAGTTGGATTATTTCGCTGCTGCTGTCCGCAAGGAAATGGAACTTATTGTTCATTTTTATATCGAGTATAAACTTGCCAGAGATATGTTTTTAAACAAGTAAATTAATATATATAGGAAAATACTGATATTGGACACGACGCGGTGTAGTTCGAGCTAGCCTGCTGTTCTGGTGTGACGCTACACAACTAGCTAGCAATTCATGATAAACCATTAACAGTTAAAAACAAGATAAATCAATGGATACACAGACTTTTAAACGAAATGAAAACAAACAAAATAATAATAATAATAATAATAATAATAGCTGAGGGGGAAATATGATTATTAGCACAGTATAGCCTCGGTGCTAAATAGCTAGATGAGGATGTGGCTCCATGGCATCCTTAGTGAAGTGAGGTAACTCATCAAAATAAAAGAAATATGCGGTATGTTACTTAATGATAACATAAACAACAACAATAATAATAAACCCGTGACTGACGTTTCGTTTAGGACTTGATATAAAATATCCCGCTAAAGCTTAAAAACATGGCGAACTCCGGGCTTTTTTTGTCCCGACCCGAGGACGGATATCCAGCCGGACACCTGATGTCCGGACCCGGGGAAGGAGCCGCGCTGGGGCCGCTTCCGCCCTCCAACTCCTCTCCCACAGACCCGGGCATGAAGGGCTGCGCTAACGGGGCCCTGATGGACAGCTTCGGGATCTTCCTGCAGGGCCTCCTGGGGGTGGTAGCCTTCAGCACCCTCATGTGTAAGTTCTACATCAGTCATGTGTTTACTGTTTCTGGTGTTGATGTGTCACTGAGGGTTTGTGTTTTTGATATTCCTGCATGAAGTTAGAGCTCGTGTGGGGCGATGACGTCAAAATGCACGAAGGTTTTATTTTAAATAGTTTGTAGAACAAGTTGAAGCTACAAATAATCTGATCAGCTTTAATGTAATCAGTGATATTATTATTATTATTATTATTATTATTATTATTTCAGGTTGAAGCCCACGTACATGTCCATCTCTCTGTACAGTATAACTCTCTGTCTAACTTATTAATACAAAGAAATTAAAATTGGTCAGATTGAGTATCTTGTGCTTTGTTTATGCTGAGTTGTACTTCATTAGTTGTCAGATAAATACAGTCCCTGTTCGTTAATCGGAGAGTGAATCACAGATGAGAAGCCGAAAAAGTTGATCGGATAAAGATAAAGTTTTTTCTTAAGCATGTTAAAATTTCAGCAGTGAAAATATGAACTAATCCCAGTCAGTAAAAATATTCAGTTTAGTCTTTCAAATTAATATCTATTGGTGCAGGTGTTTGTTTACATTGAGCAAGTAGCGCATTAGTAGCTTATTTATTAAATCCGGCACATAACTGTTCATGACATCGCTTTCACTTAATATTTAGATTTCACTTATGGTGCAGGTTAAACTTCAGGGAGATATTCAAGTACTGCAAAAGTTTCATGTCTAAATCCTAACAAACTCTGGCTGGACAGACATACAGATCAAACATTTTCTTTGACTGGTTTCTGAGACAGACCTTGAAAATTAATTTTTTTTAAATGTATTGTCATTATCATTGAGGAGGAAATAATATGACACAATATATTTTAATTGAATGTAATCAATAAATACTGTTATATAGGGTAGTTATATGTAAAAAAAAAAAAAAAAAAAAAAAACTGTGCAATAATAATTTCATCATACATCTTGTAAATGAATCAAATAATTACTATTTACGAGTTATACACATTTCAGTTGTATACGTTTTGTCATGGTATCAGTTTTGTTTGAATAAATATTCATTATTTAATTCCAGTAGTGTGAATTTTCCACAGCAACAGGTATCTGAGGGACTTACAGAATGTTACCAGGGTAGGTAGGGCACAGAGAAAGTGAGGTCTGCACTGATGATGTTCCACGGGGGTTCTGCTATAAAAACGGCAGAATATCGTGGAGGGAAGTTTCCTTAACTAAGATTCCGTGCACACAGAGCAGGGAGTAGGGAGCACACTTTGAAGTACACTGTAGGATGGAACGTAACCATGCTGTCTTCAAGTTCTCCTCTAAGATTTGTGCAAAGGTTTGGTCTGAGTGGAAAAAAAATCGACGATGAGAACGAACATTTGTTCTTTTTTTTTGATCATTAACAGATAGATGGTATAACCCGGTGTTTAAATCTTGTGCCTTGTACTGTGCAAAATGTTTGAGCCACCCCTCATTTCTATGTTAAATGAAGCGATGTAGATTAATTTAAAGAAACTGGAGCAAATGTTTTACTGCGATGTTTTACTTTGTTTTACTGTGCTGCAAAGTGCCTAAAAATTGCTGCTTCCCCAGCAGCAACCCCGTTTCCCCTCTCGCCTGTTCAAATCACTCAGCATTCTGCATCACCAGTATACATCATCTGCACCTGTGTCTCACTTGTTCATGCAAGTTAGATGTTTTTTATGCTTAAATGATTCATATGTCACTGTGTGGCTTAACAAACAAAAAACATTCCCATGAAATTACCCAGGTACAGAAACTGGACTGAAAATGAGAGACAAAAATGTCCTACATTAAAATATATGAAAGTCCGGCACTTTGAAAGCAAAGTGTGGAGAGATGAGGGCGGGTTCAAGACTTTTGCACAATATTGTATATCTGTGTTTTTTTTTAATTTTTTTTATTTAATTTATTTTTATTCTTTTCTTCCTCGTGGCAAAGTACTTATAGTCCCAGGATTTGCCCAGTACAGTTCTAACAAATGCACTGGTTATTAGACGTTAACCAGCTGAATCATTTGGGATTAGAACTTCTATACAGTGTGGTGGACTGGGATATTCCTGGTAATTCAGTGGAAGAAAAAATTTAAATTTTCAACATTCTTTGGACGGTATACTAGGTGTGCTCCGGTCAATCGGCCGATAATCGCTTAATTTTTACAATACGGTTGTCCCTCAATTGGCAACTCACATAAACTGATATTATTGTGATTCAAAATACAGTTATCTGTAGGGAAATATTACCAAGTCTTTTTAAAAGATGTCATATTTGCAATATGCAAAGTTTTTTTTTTTTCTGAAACAGAACCAAATGGAAGAACATAAAAAGCTTCAACACCACAAGCTTTATTTGCCGCATAAGTACAACGCAGTGTAAATAATTTAAGTATGAAAAGTTATCCGCAAAGGCAGCAGCTAAATTTTGAGTCGACTCTCACTCAAGCACCTATAGCAGAAACCTTCAGAAATCTCGAGCCTTATGCTGCAGAGAGTAAAAAGCCTAAAACCATTATCAGAGATATAATAATGGAGAGAGGAATAAAGAGCGGTTCCCAGTTCAGGCCGAGGCAGCTCGGGTTTACCTTCCCGCTCTCTGTGCATGCGGGCTGGCAATGAGCAACTATTTAGCATGGCTGCACACAAGCACGCGCACACACACACTGGATGATAAGAGGAACAGACTGTCTCTTAAAGTAAATGCAGAAGTTCTGATATTTACTGCTTAGTAATGAATAGCCATGATTGGCTTGGCAAATACAAAGTGACTGATGTGTGTGTTTATTTGGAAACGTTCAGTGCTCAGTGTTCAGATTTTCGATTTGTTATTCATTGATTCAAAATTCTAATTTTATTTGTCATGTACACAGTCATACACAGTATAATATGAAGTGAAATGGTTGTATGATCGCCCGTGACCTAAAAAAAAAACTGAAAGAAAATTGAGTATGCAAATAGTGAATATGTAATTAGAATACAATTAAAAGAAAAGAAAATATTTAAATATAAAATATGAAATAAGAATATAATAATAAAAACAATACAAATATAGTAAACATTTTGCTGTAAAATTTACACTATGTACAAGTAATAAAGGTCCCTTCCTGTCTGAGCAGAACAATGTGTAAAGGCTTGCTCCATGTGCTGCACCTTTTCGACGTGTGCAAGTTTTATAATGATGATGGTTAAGGAGTGGAAATGTTTGCTCTTTAGTCGAGCATAGGCTGCTCTGTTGGTTTCAGGGTCTTTTAAGGAACATGAAATAATAAGAGAATGGAATGTTACGTTTTACATTTATGATATTTTCTCAGATCTTTATTATGTTTATGCACTGCTGTTTAGGATATTTTTTTTTACTGCTATAAATATTAAACAAACAAACAATGCTACAGAATAAACAGAACACTTTAAATGGAAGATCCCAATATCTACCAAACAACTGTGATCAGTATCTGTAACCCTGATCGTGACACTCCTACAATACACTTTTAATATACTTGTATTAATAACATTGATGATTAGTCGTAGAATCCTGAAGTCAAATGAAAATTCATTTTATTAAGCCCTGTATAATTATAAGTGCATTGAATTGTCTGTCTGTAAGATGAAGAATAATATAACAGTGATTTATGTAATTTATTTAACCATCATTTATTTAACCACCATTTTAACCATCAACTGTAGACATTACATTCATGTTGGCAGCCAGCGTGACTTATGTTATTTGAAACATGGTGGCCTTGTGGTGTTAAGTTGAGCTCACAGTGTAATTGAGAGAAGGGCCAGATCTCCTCATGCTTCATAAATATATTGTTTTAGAGATGGCACAAAGTTCACTCTAATCTAAATATAATGCCTTATATAGTTATAATTGGTGTACCTGGAATATTGTTCAGCTGCATGATTAAATATTATTCTGTGATCTGCGGAATATTATAAGCCTATGGTATGTACTCAGATTCTAGTGAAATTACTCACTAGATATAAAGTTAATCTGACTGGTTTATTTATAAAAGCGTGTGTGTATGTGTAACTCGCACCTGGTTTATATCTGGATTAAATAGAAGATGATAATCTGTCAAATTCTCATACTGTATCATGGAAACTCAAATATTAAATTGACTCGAGTTTTTAAATGTGTAAGTTTCATATAAGGGAAAAGGTTGGTGTAGTGTATTTGATGTAACGGCTAGTTTGTGTGAATATTTAAATATTCCCAGTTATTTTTAGCTCTTTCAGTAAAGTTACCAAGATTCGTGTGGAGTGATTACTAATTTACAGAGAGAGACGTGTTGGGAACTGAAACGTGTTCTAATCAGGTTCCTCAAGGACTTCACTGCTAATCTGAGGAAACTCTAAAGTCCAAAATGTGGAGGGAAAAAAAGCTAATTGGCTATTGTTCAGAGTCTTCGATGTTGGTGCTTTTTTCTCTTTGTAATGTTCAGCTATAACTTGTAATAGTTGTTATAACCCAAGTGGTATCATGAAATAACTTGTTTCACAGACATGCCACAAAATTAAACACTTTTTCAATAAATGAACATATACAATCATTGACGAGTTGCTTTGGTATAAAAGGAATAAAACACTTGTTCTGCTTTGTGTCAGGCTGCATCACACGACCCCTTTGCTTAGTATTTTCCTATAACAGCGCACTACGTAGTCTCTTATTACTGACATGATATAGGACAACTGAAATGCTTTTATGGTTTCTCAGCTAAAGCTATTTTATATATACCATGTATACAAGCAAAATTCTTCCAGACACAACAGTCAGACTAAAGGCAAAAAAATGTTTCACGGACACAAAAGTCAGATTAAAAGAAAACTTTTTTTTTTTTTTTTTTTTTTTTTTAACAGCTGCAGCAGTCGGATCAAAGGAAAACAAATTTGGTTTACAGACACAACAGTCAGCCAAAACGCAAACAAAATTTGTTTTATGGACACAACAATCAGACAAAACACGTTAGTCACAGTGGTATGATAAACAAATAACACTCTCCTCACTGAGGTAACATGATGGGCCTGCTGGTAAACATATTCACAAACATTGACTAAAACAATTTTTTCCCCCCTTTTTCCCCCCCTTTTTTCTTTTTTTTCCTCTCCATTTGCCTGCTAGGGTATTTATGAGCAGTTCCTGTCTGTATCTGTCTGTCTATATATTATTTAGGTTGTGGTCCCTGAAAGGAAGTGGGGGAAAGTCTTGCCTGCTCTCCTGTTGTGTTACAAACACAACGACTATTGTCAGAAACAGCGAGAGCTTTATTTCTGATCGTTGCTGTCACTCTCTGTTTGAATAGCACTTCTGTCAGATTAGATCCAGCCGCTGTGGTATGGACCAAAAATAAATAAATAAAAGGGATGAATATTCCTGTCTGTCTTTTTACAAATGATGATTTCTCTTAGATTTATAATTATCCTACGACATCCATGTGACCATCGTATAGTTTGGTAAACGACGGGAAAGTAAAGCAGATTTGCATACTATTCCACTGAATTATTTATACTGCAGATTCATCATTATGGATGTGAAATCTGACCTTACAGACTTGGTGTGTCTCCCTGCCTGCACTCAGTGTGGTCATGTGACCTTCCAGGGAAAATGCTGAGTAATATGTGAAGGAATATTATGGTCTACCTCACAGTAACCTTCTGTGAGGGGAAAACTGGTATAAAGATAAATAATTAACTAAGCGTGAATGAGTTTTACTAATTTTGCTCACGTGTAGTGTTGATACATACTGTAATTTAAGTTACTTAATAATAATAATAATAATAATAATAATAATAATAATAAAAAACACTTATTATCAAATGCAGCAATCAGTTGCTGCATATGCTAATATCAAAAATAAAACATCTGCTTAATATTGTCTTGCTCCCCTTGTGGTGTGGAAACAGCTCTGACTCCACAAGACCTCTGGTGTGCTGTGGTAACTGGCCCAAAGACTTAACCAGCCGATCCTGCAGTCCTGTACTGTGTAAACTGGGGGCTCCATGCTTCGGATTTGTTAGTCCAGCACATTCTTCAGATGCTTGAAATTCAGATCTGGAGAATTTGGAGGGCAGTTCAAACACTGTCATGTTTGTTCAATCTGTTTCCATGAAGTAGTGAACTTAATCTGCAGCAGCGTTTAGGAAGGCGGTACAGTTTGTTTGTACAGTAAGTAATCTACGTAAATGGCAGGACACAGGTTTGCCCACCAGAACATTGCCCCGAGCATCACACTGTCTCTACCTTCTATAATTCATCACAGCGGAGCTTCTTCTTTCTCTTCACATGCTGCTCAATATCGACAATCCATGTTAATCACCTCAACTGTTACCCGATATCCAATTGCTAGTTTAATTTGTATTTGTAAAAATCTTTGTAAATATCCTGGTCTGATATTAGCAATTACTTTGCTTCTACTATGCAGGTTGCTGTGCTGCCTGTGAATAGTTTAGAGCACACCATCTGTATGATTATTGAGGAACTGCAACATATTACCACCTCAAAAGCAAACCTAACAACCTAAACAAAACAACAACAAAAAAAAACATATAAAAAATATCTATAGTAAAAAAACTACAATTTTGGAGACAGTGTGGTGATGCATGAATTGTCACACAAAACAATTGCGATACATAACTGATTCAATGTATTTAACCCCTCCCCCCCGTCCATGGGTGATCAGTGTACCATCAATTATCTCGTCAGAGTGACACCAATCAAGAGATGGGCATAGGTTGGGCAACAGAGTGAACAGTCAGCTCTTAAACTTTTTTGTATTCTTTTGTAAGCAGGAAAAATGGGAAGGAGTAAGGATCAGGGGCCGGATTGTGATGGCTACACATGGGGACTGTGGGAACGGAGCAATCTGGTGGAGGCCGTGTGATGCCCTGGGCAGTGTTCTTTTGAGAAAGAAACCCTGGGTTCTCACATTCATGTGGATGTTAAACATTTACCGCCTACCTGAACAAACTAAGTACACCCCTTCATGGCAACAGTATTTCCTAATAGTCCCGTTCACTAGGACAATGTTTTTCACTAGGACAATGTTGGACATTTTGAGAACAGAAAGAGTTCAAACTGTTTACTTGGCCTCCAAATTCACCAGATCTCAGTCCAAGGAGCTCCATGGAGCAACTTACAGGACGTAAAGGATCTGTCTCGGTGCCAAGTAACCACATCACACCTTCAGAGGTCTTGTGGAGTCCATGCTTCAACGCCTCAGGGGTGTTTTATGGGCACAAGGGGTGTGATGCAATATTTGGCAGGTGGTTTTAATATTATGGCTGATTTATTTCAAGCACTCAAGTGAATGCTTTGTTTTTAAACAGTATAAATATTGTTACTATTTGGTTCTTACTTTCTGTTGAATTTTCCATCTTTTTTATAGCATGTGTCTGAGATTTGTCCTGAACTGTTTCTGCTGTTTCTGAAGTTCGAATGGATTATGTTTTCCTTTTTAGAAGAGATTTTCTTTGCTTTATTTTTCCTGATATGGCAATTTGTTTTTGGGAAGCTCGTCTTATTTAATGGTACTCTAAATAACTTCTCGATTGCTCTGTGAGGAATTTCGCATTGCACTGCTGCATGTTTTCCCCCCCAGCACCTCATGGACTAGACCCAGACAGCTTAATCTGGCAGAGAATATTCTTGGTAGCTGTTATTGATCTGTTCTGTTGCTCAGACCTCATTTTAGTGCTTATGTGTGTGTTTTTTCTGTGCTTCTACTGCAGTGAAACGCTTCAGAGAACCCAAGCACGAAAGAAGACCCTGGAGGATCTGGTAAAGCATTGCACGTTTTAAACTGAAATACATTAATGCTGTGCTGTTTTATCAGAATTCTGTCACATTGCTGTCTATATAATGTCTGGTGTGCCCCGCCCACTGCACACGCCTCCTTCCTGTCACCACTTCTGTCAGGTTCCTCGACACTTCCAAACAGGCCATTGGGATGCTCTTTATTCACTTTGCTAACGTGTATCTGTCAGACCTCACAGAGGAGGACCCGTGTTCTCTGTAAGTCTGCGTCTCTGGTCAACAAAAATGTGTTCTTTCTCATGTTGCATCTTTTGTTGCATTTGATGTTGTCTTCTGTGTCGTCCCTCTAGATACCTCATAAACTTTCTGTTGGACGCTTCACTGGGCATGTTAGTGATTTATGGTGGTGTGAAGGCCGTCAGTGCTGTGGTCGAGTGGAGGCAGTGGGACTCGCTGCGCTTCGGAGAATATGGTAAAAAAAAAAAAAAAGCATGTATTTCATTTTCTAAAATTATCCGCACTCTGATAATTTTAAACTAAAATTAATTGACTCACCCTGATATATTTACAGGATTTTGTTTTTCAGTTTAAAGGTGTAGTTTGTAATGAAAAGGAGCACAACTCTAATTATTTTCTAGTTGTTCTAGAAAGGGGCAGAGCTTATTTCTGGCCCTGAAATTTTAATTAAGAAACTACTTAGATTTACTGAGTAATGCTAAGTAATATTTTATTATATTTTTTAAATAATTTAATGTACATTTGAAATAATGTGGTAATGGTAAATGCAGGCGCACCTTTCATATTAAAGACGGCACCAAAAAAAAAAAAAAAAAACACGAAAAGTGCCTTCAAAAAAAAAAAAACGTCTGGTGCACTGTGAACCCCCCATTCTGTCTTTCTGCACCAACAACCTGCTAGTGTGTGTTAATTATTCCGCTGCTTGATTAACCCTCATGCTGATTAGTCTTATCAGTGTAATGGTTCAATAGAACACACGAAGTGCGTCTGTGCTTATTTAAAGGCTTGTCAGGCATGCTGAGGAAATTATTATTCACCTCACAGACCTGCACTAATACACGCTGAGCGTGCAAATGTCATCGCTTTGGCTCTTCTTTTCAAACGTGTAGTATAATAGAGCATTATGAACATGGCTATTTTTTAAAATATATATATACAGTATAAAGGGTCAGGATTAATATTCTCCTCTTATACATCATATTGCACGACGGTCCTGATGCTGTTGATGTTAAACACGGTTGCGTATCGTTTGTGTTTAATGAAGCTAAAATGTATTCTACATGCTCCATCTGCAAGGTCGCTGTTTGTGTGCGTGTGTTTTTAGGGGAGCCGGTACAGTGCACTGCCTGGGCAGGTCAGTGTGCGCTCTACATCTTCATTATGATGTTTGAGAAGGTGGTCATCATCCTGGTGCTGCTAATCCCTCAGTGGAAGAAGGTCAGCAACATGTGATCTGAAGCACACCGGTTAAATTTTTTTAATAAGACCAGAGCAAGAAAATATGTGGTCTGAGAGGAAAGGTGTGTCATGTACAGTAGGCTTGATCTTTTATCCTTTATAATAATCTCTTTGTGTTTGTGTCTGGGTGTGCGCTGTACACAGCTGGCCATGCTGAACCCCATCACAAACCCACAGCTGGAGCTCGCTCTCGTTATGCTCATCGTCCCGTTCTTTGTTAATGTAAGTAGATGATGTGTGTGTGTCCTCTGGCGATAAAGCATTGAGATCTTTCGAGTTCATAGCAGGTATAAATTTGTGTGTGTGTGTTTGGGGCCAGGCACTGATGTTCTGGGTCGTCGATAACTTCTTGATGAAGAAAGGCAGGACAAAAGCCAAGCTGGAGGAGAGAGAGGTCGGGGACGATCCCCGAGGCAGCAGCAAGGTGCGCTACAGGCGAGCGCTGTCTCACGACGAATCCGAGTCTGAGGTAACGACACTCATACACACACACAGTTACCTCGTTCAGGAAGAGCTTAAACCCGGAAAGCTGAATCGTATTATGTTCCTGCACTAAGAGTGCATTATTTACACCTGGCATCTGTCCCGCACTAAGAAATAATTCCGAATGGGATTGACTGGTCAAACCGGTGATGCAACCCCATAAATCGGATAATAAAGTTTGGAACATGACATCAGATGCTTTTATAGCATGATTAATTATGCTTAACCATGCTGTCACGCTTAAACCTTTACTTACTTAGGGTTTGTGTTTGCTCTCTATGTGTGCAAGTGTATTTTGCAGGCATATGAAGCAGGTGTGGCTGAGCATGACTCGCCCCATATCGTTTACACAGTACTCACCCTTTCTGATTTCCTCCTTAGCCACGTGATGGACGAGCGTTGTGCTGATGGAGCAAAGAGTTTAAGAACAAGCCATTAAGTGCACCTAACTTTACGGATAATTGAGTCCAGTTGAGTCATTTGTTTAAAAGTAATTACAAAGTTTGTGTGTGTGTGTGCGCGTATGTAAACTAGAATAGTTTTTGCACCGGATTTCCAAGGATGGTGTTCTGTTCTGTGCCGCAGCGGTAATAAATCGAATTGAATGTTCGTGTGAAGTCAAAAAGCTTTCCCAGAGTCTCATTATGGTGCTTCCTTTTATTACAATTCTCTAAATATTCTGTGCAGGAAATAAAAGGTAGCAAGGACACGTCGCTCTGAGCGTAACGCTTACATGTTTTTTGGCACAGGGAAAGCTTTAAGAACAAATGAACCAAGGTTTCCAAATTCAAGGTTCAGTTATAAGTGTGTAAGGATAAAACACGTTTTGGCATGCTGCTAATAATCAACCTCAGGCTAGTGACACTAACTTCATATGCACCACACCTCTATAGTTTTTGATTATTTCCCTATAAACACTCATGCTAAGTAGTGTTTAATTCTTTATGTAACAATCACAGCTTTTTAAAAATTTATTTATTTAATTTTTTGTAATTTGAACCCTAATCAGATCCTGTTCTCAGCGGACGACGAAATGGAGGATTCGGACGGCGACGAGGACATACGCAGGCTAACCGGTCTCAAAACTGTCAAGAAAAAGAAACATCGACTGGGCATTCCTGTCTGATGATCTGATGATCCAGACCTTCAAATTTCTCTTACAGACTCACTCCGTTGCCTTCTGCTAGTCTGATAGAGAGAGATCAGCATGTGTCCGGCTTCCATGAATCTGCAGGTAGGCAGGAGGGATTACACACTCTTGAACAAAGCCCTCTGTGGGAGCGTCTTGATCATGGACCTGCAAAACAACAGGAGAGGAATGTGACTCTTCCTTCCTGCTGGCAGTCTCTCTTTACAAACCACTCTTATTAATCTCTGATATTTTTGGTTTTTATACCATATCGACCACCTTACTAAGGAGCGTGTGTACTTTATCGGTGCTGCTTCTGTATGCCTTGACTATATATACTGTATGCCTGGATCGGCTGCTCGGCCTGGCTGTACATCACATGGAGGAAGAAAGCAGGAAAATCTAACGTGGGGGAATCGACCCAGCCTTCAAGCACACCTCTACCTTTTAACGTTTATGGTCCGCCATGTTCACGGATCATCTCTTCAATTTCTGTAGATTAAATAACAGTAACGTGTGTCGGGTAAATCATGTTTATGTTGAATTCATGCGATGCAAAGAACTCAGGAACAAATGGTTTGTCGAGAATTATAAACTGTGCGGATACCAACGTGTGTTTGTTTCCTTTTAAAAAGTTGCCTACAGTGTGTGTTTCATATGAAACATATGAACGTCCTTGCATAACTGTGAAAAACAACCCTTTGTGCAAAATGTGTGTTTGGGTAATGCCTGTCTGTCTGTCTGTGTGACTTTATCGTTCTGTAGTGTTATACGATTCCTCAGTCCAGGTGGAAGATTTATTTTGATTCCTTGGTTACCTTTTTTTGCACATTTTGTTACTCACTGTGGTGTCACTTTTTTTTGTTTTTTTCTTTTTTTGGATATACATAAAACATTTGATGTATTATGCCGCTATGATATCCTGTAAGAATGGAACTATTTTCTGTTTGTATTTTGGGATGGGAAAGACATGGAAATGATTAACATCATGCCTTCTCTGTAGCAGAGTTCTGATTTTAACGTTTTTAAGAGAGAGAGTGAGAGTCAGTGTATTAACTAATTAACTAACTGACATTTTGTGGATTCTTGTGCCACCAGTTGTCCCTGGTGTCTGTGTGAGTGCGTCCTAATGTCTTGAAGTTCTCGTCCCCGTGCTTGGCCTGCTGATTTTGGAGTACTGTGATGATTGGCAGCAATGCTGATGGTGAATTATGTTTGTTTTGATTCGATAAACACTGACCGGGGACACTTTGGTGAAGTTGGTGTACGGGCACCAAAATCTTAAATACTAACTAGTACATGATTGGGATTACTCACAAGGTTCGTTATCATTATATGCTTTTTCAATAAACAATGTAAAATCTCTTTTTACTGTTTGCTACTTATTTGAAAGATTTTTACTTAAACATTTAAATGTCTCTCAGTCAAATCTTAAAGTATAAAATACCTGAACCGGAATAAAAACGGTAGTTCCCTGACCGGGAATCGAACCCGGGCCGCGGCGGTGAGAGCGCCGAATCCTAACCACTAGACCACCAGGGATGTGAAAGCGGGCGCCGCTTAGCTGTAATAAGAAGCATGCATATACTGTAGCGGCGACGAATACTCACGTGGGCGAGTCCAGAACGGAATTTAAAGCATGACACGTGTTACTAAATGAATGAATGAACGCGCTGCATACCAGGAATTATCCACTCTCTATGTCAGCGAACGCGCGCGCACACACGCATCATTCGTCACAGATGCTGTTTTATTTCTGTGTGACTTCTGGTTTCTATATGGAGCTCCGCATGTGATTGGCTCTTTGGCTGTGGCGATCCCTGTAGTCACTTTCCTTTTAGCTAATACAGTTCTTTGCTAACTTCTTTCAAGTTGGCAAAGTTGTTTAGTTGAATAATAACTAGTTTACATCACACCAAAGACTATAATTTTTGTTACTAATTTGCTTTGAGATGTTACAACGTTACAAATGTTTATATTGTTGCTGAAAATGAATAAAAAAAAACAGAATTATAAAAAGCGAATGTTTGTAGTTAGTAGTATCAATGTTTGTAATAGTAGCAATACTAGCTTGGATTATAGTATCATTGATTTTACATGTGTCACCCACATAAACATAAATGCTTTTAAAAAATTTATTTAAAAAAAAAAATCAACAAATTAAATTGTAAAAATTAAATAGTTGTAGTTAGGGGCAATAATAGACTGGATTATCTGTACAATTGGTTTTACATGTGTCACCGACCTAAATAAAAGTATTTTTAAATGTAATGATAGATATATTGTTTGCAAATATAAACTAATAAAAAAATTTATCAAACAGAGTTTTAAAAATCTAATGGATGTAGTTAATAGCAGATTTATTCTATTATTAAAAAGAGAATTAAAGCTTATAATAAGAAATAAATATGAATAAAAGAAATACTATAGAAAATTTTAATTTAACTAGGATAAAAATAGAAATAAAAATAGAAATATACTGTACAATAGAACATTTAACATTTTTAAATGTTTTTAAAGAATAAATCTTACAAAAGTTGATTAGGGCCCCCATTAACTGACTTTTTTCCCCACATAATTGTGACTTTAAATCAGATAAACCAAAATATTTATTATGGTGGCCCTAATTCTCTTCCATGAGAAAATACTTAGAAAACTAAGTGTAAGATTAAGGACACATTTTCTTTAAGGACACACTTTCAAATCTCATATTGCCATACAAATTATTTAATGTTATTACAGGGAAATAAAATATCTTAATATGGTGAGATATAAGCCAAGAGATTTTAACATTTTCAAAAAACTTTTTTTTTTTTACATTTTCAAAAAGCTTGAAAATGTATATGGCTTAGAAACCAGGAAGCTGAAATCACCAGATATCAACTTAATAAAAGTATTACGGACTGAAGGGAAATATTTAATACATATTCACCTTACACAGAAGTGACAGAAGGGAGAATCCTGTGGGTGTCTAATCAATCTTAGCACATCGGGAGACAAAAGAATAACACAAATTATCTAAATCTAGTCAAAAAAATCTCACAGAATTGCTTGTAGCTCGACATAATTTAAAGTGCTGTGAATTTTTATTTTATTTATTTATTTTTTTACATGTGTCACACGTAAATGATTCAGATCATCAAAAAATTTTTAGATTACACAAAAGATAACCCAAGTAAATACAAAATGCATTTTTTTAAACAATCATTTCATTTATTAAAGGGGAAAAAAGCTGTCCAAACCCCCCTGTTGTGACAAATTTTTTTTTCAGGAATAAGTATTACACTAGATTGATTTTCTAAATGTCTTTAAATTGAATGCATATTTATGCATTTATTTGCTTGCATACTCGCCTCTTTAGAAAGAGCTTAATTGAATACTAAAAGATGTATTTTTTGTAAGTCATGTTGACAATTGTTTATATCATTCAAAAACCTGCAACGTTTCCATAACAATACAGCTTTGTAGTTCTAAATAATAAATGTATTATTATTATTATTATTATTATTTAAAATATTTATAGTACATAACAGTACTGACCCTGCAATGCCAACATCTCAGGCTTTTTTAAAAGTCTAACCAGCTCACACAGAGAGCCAGGCATATTGCCTCAGTTGCTATTCATAGCCTGCTTTCTCCCCAAATACACACACACACACACACACACACTGACTGCTGCAGTTGTTCATTAAGGCTGACTCATTGTCCCAGAAAAAAAGTGCTTTATTTTGTTTAGCTGTGTCCAAAGTTCAATCTGTCCCAGTGATTACAGACGCCCACGTCTCTGTCCCTATGTCTGCCCCAAGGCCTATTTTAGTATATGTTCAGTTGACAAACTTATCAGTGCTTCAACGTTTTAGGACTTTGTAGTAAAAGTAATGCCATTGTTTAGTTTTTAAAGAGACAGTCTGTTTAGAAGAGAAAGACTGTTTATGGATTTTTATTTATTTTTATTTTTTAGAATTTTATTACTGTATGACTTTATCATAAGTCAGAATCACAGAATTCACACATTTATGGAGTTAAAAGAGCTGTATACTGTTCATTGAGCAATATCGGTGGTAATGTACATCCTGTTTTAATACTTGTTTCATATATTTAAGGACATTGATTAAAAGACTAAAGCTTCTTCATATATAACACATAAACCAGAGGGTTTCATAAAGTGTTGATTGCTGATTTGACACACCTGCTTTGTTGTAAATGTGAAAATAGTTTGTCGCATTACACTGATATGCATCATATTAAAACTGTAAAGCACTACATTTGGGTGAGTAGCGTATAGGAAGTATAATGTTACAGTAAAGGTATGGGGATGTTTTTTGTTTTATTTGTCCATCTGTTCTTGGCCGTCACCCTCAATGAAAAGGATCGTCCACTTCAGCCACACTGTCACTGACGTCATGTCTAATAATACACCGTGATAACAGAAAGACAGAGATAGCACCAATGAGAGAGGAACACTGCAAGAAAGATATATAAAGGGCACAGAGATGAGAGAGGAGTGGGACAAGTAAACAGCCAGCTTGCTGATAGTCAGGACCATTAGGACAGATTGTTCAACATGTCTCAGGTATGTCCTTTTTTAACAAATACATATATATGAAATAAATCTGTTTTAAATATGTTTTATTGTCTGGTTGACTCTTTCAGCCAGGAGAGGTGAAGAAGAAGAAGCGTCCGCCCGTGAAGGAGGAGGATCTGAAAGGGGCCCGTAGTAAGCTGGGCCTGAAGGGAGAAGTGAAGAGTAAAACATATGAAGTCATGGTGGAGTGTGGTGAGTTAAACACACTATTTATCATTCCAGATGTTTTCAGGTTACAGTTTGTTTATACAGACTTACACTAAAACCTACTCACTTATGTATCGTTCGTTGTACAGTATAATTGTAGGTTTCATCCGTTTCACATAAACAGTACATTACTATCTAATAGTGGGCTTATTGTAAATATTATATAAGACAGGTTCTGGGAAATAATTGGACTGGTCACGCCGTGTTCCAAGAGTACTGAATGGATTATTTCACAGTTTGTATCCCTCTGCTTTTCTGTCTTCACTACATAATACTCTACTACTGTACTAGTATTATTTTGTCACAGTGACACTTGCTATTGGCTGTCAGTCAATCTCTATGTTGTATGGAAAACCAAGATTGAATATTTTCTCCTTAAATGCCAAATGCTTAATATTGTTTTCTTATACTTAAGCACATTATTGTACAGTGGTGGATAGAGTACACAAATCCTTTACTATAGTAAATGTAGAGATATCCTAGGTAAAATATTACTTGAGTAAAATTATAAGTCCGTGCTTTTTTTCGTTGTCCGAAACTAGCTCTGCTTCAGATTTCAAACACCTCCTACATGATTAGCATTTCATAGAGGGAAGGCAATCCATGCCGAATTATGCACAACGGTCAGCAGGTGGGGATATTACCTCTTCAAATACTACATATCACTCTTCTTACGTAATGCAGCGCTATGCAGAAAAGTAAAGATCTTTGTTGCAGGGTTTAGCAGAATAAAAATCAAATGTATCCACTTATAAAACTATTTATATAAAATAAACTATTTGAGTAAAAATACAGATTTGTGAAATATTTACTTAAGTACATAGAAACAACATACTTGTAAATGTACTTGGGTACCTTCCATCTCTGAGAATAACGAAGCAATGTTCTGATTGGTCAGCAGCTCTGTAGTAATCCTGGTTATAAGCAAAATTCCAGGCGCTAATATGTTGATGTTTCCATGGTAACAGCATACATTAATGAAAAATTGGTTAGGAAAATTGCTGCAATGTAAAAATAATAAACCCTTCCGAATGTGGTGTTTAATGAAAACTGGGGCCAGGGGTAGCTCAGTGGTTAAGGCATTGGACTACGGGCCGGAAGATCCCAGGTTCAAACCCCACAACCACCAAGTTGCCATGGTTGGGCCCTTGAGCAAGGCCCTTAACCCTCAACTGCTCAGATGTATAATGAGATAAAAATGTAAGTCGCTCTGGATAAGAGTGTGTGCCAAATGCCTAAATGTAAATGGTGTAGTTGTGGTGGTAGCTCTGCTTCACCTCAGCACTTTGATGATATAGTTTTCTTCTAAACACACATCCCCAAGTGTTTTATTTTTAACATCACAGGTCTATAGAACTCAATGTTTCTATACATTACATCAAAGTCTATCTGTTGTGTATGATTTCAGAACGTATGGGCAAGACAGCGCCATCAGTGTTTAGCGGATTGCGTACCGGAACAGAGACGGTCCTGGACAAGCCCAAAGCTCCTTCAGGGAGTGTCTTCAGCAAGTGAGGAGATCAGGAAATCATCTGCCTTATATGGAAAGATGGCTAGAAGCCCACTGTGGGCAAATATTTTAAGATTAGATTTTTTTTTAAGGCTGGTGTTTTTAAGGCCAGTAATAAATGATCTAACTACAATTTTGACATATATTGAAATTACACATACATGAAAATTACACATATCTTATTTCCAAACATTGATTTAATTTTTGTATGATTTGTGCAATTTTTCTAAACAAACAAAAAACAAAAACAAAGGTGTTGGATTATTTTGCTCTTATTTCAAGTCTTATATTTTATACATTAAAACATTCTAAGAAAACCTTTCTCTATTTTTCTCTGTTTTAGACAAAGTAGTTGATTTGTTAGTGCAATTGCTGCTTATTATACCTGTCAATGTTTTCATGTCAATGCTGCTTATGATACTTGTGACGAGCATTGCTGTCTACATTTGCCCTCTTGTGCATGATAAGTAGCTTAACACACCACTGAACCACTGGTGCCTTCAACAAATGCTGATTATCAGTCCTTCTGAGTTGGTGAAAAGGCTATGCTCCCTTTAAAAAAGCTTAATAAAGCTCAGCTTATTTTCTCACTGCAGCCAAGGCTCAATCCACGAACGTCATGCAGCAATAGATTGTAGGAGCAGAAATAGGTGCTGTTGCCCTCTGACGAAACTTCTAAACTGGAAAGTGATAAATGTATCAGTCCCAGAACTCAATAGTTCAGGGGAGCTGTAACAGTTTTGTGGTGGGGATCTGTGTTTGCGTTCCTGTGACGCTGATGTTAATTATATGTGTGTTTTTAAACTACATTTAGATAGATATATAGATAGACAGATACTTTATTGACCCTAAAGGAAATTTCCAACATCCAGTAGCAAGGATAGTAACATAATTGACAATAAACATGTAGCTTGTCAGTCAGTAAACAAACAACTTGTCATATATAGTATAGTGTAGATGGACAACCACGATTCTGCAGCAGCAATAACTGACCCACATCACTACGGAGTCCGTATCCCAGACCAAAGTTCCACCTTTAGGGCAGAAGCCCGGGCTCTGTTACTTGCTCTGGAACATATTGAAGAAGTAAGGGAACTAAACATCTTAGTATTCACTGACTCAAAATCCTGCTTTGGAATCCATGAAAACAAATCACCCCATAATCACTGATATATGAATCAAGGCAAACCAACTACAGAAGAACCATCACAATATTATCTTCTACTGGAGTCCAGGACATAGTGGAATAACGGGAAATGAACAAGCTGACATGGCAGCCAGACGAGCCCTTACAGAAACAATTAGCGTATGTCAAATCCCACCCTCTGACCTCAAACCACTGATAAATCAATATATATCAAATGAATGGCAAGCAGAATGGGAACAATACCAAGACAACAAATTATTCGAAATAAACCCTGTGGTAGGAAAAAGAAGTTATCACCCATTCGAATCAAGACACGACAGGTCGTATATACAAGGTGCCGTATAGGCCATACAAATATTACCCATGCTTATTTATTAAAGGATGAAGAAGCTCC
>JAQMYL010000016.1:18812204-18822473 GCA_030014365.1 Clarias pachynema | reverse complement strand
GTGAACAATAACAGGACACGTGTACAGTAAAGTTGTATTCTGGGAGTAAAAGAATAACACTTGCTCATTCCATCCACCTTTAACAAGTATCAAATAAAGAAAACAAATCCCATAGATCAGAAGATTCCATTCTGATACTTACTGCCAGATGCATGTATGTTTTTAGCAAAAGTTTTTGCTTCGTTGACATTTTCCTCTGTGGCTCTGATTAGTGTTGGTTTCCATGTTTCGACATCAGTTGAAAAAGTTACCAGGGCAAAGTGATCTTCCTCATGCAGTTCACTGAGGATGGTCTGCATCGCATCTTGAGTCTGTCAAATGTGAAAAAGCCAGTTAATGTTGTTTCTTCTCAATCAGCATCGCTATGTTTTTTCTTACTCCACCTGTTGCATTTTTCCCCCGAACATGGAGCCACTCTTGTCTATCACAAACACAACGTTCTTGGGCAATCGGGGCAAATTAGCTGGGGCAAAGAAGTGTACAAAATACCCGTTCACTATCTGAAACAGAATGGAGGACTTTTATTATTTAGATAGTAATTATTAGACAAATGCTGACATTCACAAACTCAGAAATGTTACTGCTTATAAAAACATAACCTGAATATCACCAAGATCCTGTGCCCGCTTGACTTCATAGTTGATGAAGAAATCTCCATCTATCAGCGTACCCTCACAGTCAGAGCATTTCCTTTGCTGATCAAGAGTTGGAGAGAACGACACATGCGCCTGGAAAAAGAAAATCATGTTATCAGCTCAGCAAACAAAAAATCGTCTCCTGAACATTCCCTAAAAGTCCCTTACCATAAAAGTCATTGTATATTGTTCCCTTTACATCATCGGGACATTATTGGGGATGTCCGCAGGGTCTTTGGAGGACGAAATTTGAATGTTTGGAAAATTATACACAAAAGTTCCCTAAAAACTCCAGCTAAAAGTCATTGCAGGGTATCTTTTACATCCCCAGGACGTTGCTGGAGACATCCCCCTGACTTCACAGAATTGACGTTAAAAATGTTTTTTGTAGGACCAAGAGGAAACGTTCTCTGAGGGCTATAGTTATGTCTTATTTGGAATATTACACTGGAAATAAAGTAGGACCTTTATTGAATGTCAGTAAGGTCCTAATAATAATTAATTAAAGAATCAATTTGCATGGGAATGTTTGCATGGGGCCCAAATGTGAACATTTCCTGGAAAAGCCAAGGAACATCTCCTCGTTCCTGGGGCAAATTAAAAAAGGATTTTGTTTGTAGAAGTGTTGTTTTTCTGCCTGATTGTTCTCAGAATTAGACACCAATCATTGTTAAGTTAATCAAGTTAATGCAGACTGCTTTTTCTAGGTCAAGAGACAAGTGTGCTTCCTAACAGTGTAGCAAACTTAAAAAATATATAAGGTTAAATAAATACTTCTGAAATCACCTTTTTGTCACTGACTGTTTTCTCCACCAGGGGAAGTAGCTCATTGCTAATGAACGTACCATAGGCATCCAGAAACTCAATGCCCTGAGGCTCATAGACATCAGCAACAATCTATGGGTACATTTTAGAACATGTATATAACACATTGTGTTTATGAGAGTGAGGAAGGCTAATAAAAGAACATATCGCTAGTAATAAACTGCACCTCAAAGTGTTGGACCAGCTGCTTGGGTTTGACTCGGATCATGAGCTCATATTTCCCAAGCTGACGCTGAAGGAGCTCCTCATATGTAAGTGTGAATGTGACCCTGCTGTTGGCTGCAATGTTCACAGAGACAGAAAACTTCTCCATCTTTCTACCTGAAGCTCTTAATAAGACAGAGTGTAATATAATTAATCAGATATTGTACCATCCATTTCACATTCACATTTATTTTTTGCAGATATTTCATAGGTGTCTCACAAGGCTCAGTACTCATTCTTGTCTTAGATTGTATAATTTAGATAATTCCTCTCCAACTGTTATGGAGATGACACCAACACCTTCTCTTGCTACACTTTTCCAAAAGACACATTGGATCTTGGCATGTTTTGAATGCATTTAGAGATATGTTCACACAACTCCTTTTTAAAAACAAGTTTATTCTGGATATTATGTTTTAGTCCCATCTCTTAAAAACATGTACTGTATGTAGATAAATTTGCTACTCCAGGTTCAATTTGGTATTGCCATCACATACTGGTTATTACATCCAGTTCTTCTGTTAAAAGCTCTCGAACCACCATGACCCTGATTATGATTATTATGTTTATGTTGATTATTATGTGTACAGTCTGTCAATATTCCAGCCCCTGTTCAGTAGAAATAATCAATTCTGTTACTCACTTGACCAGGCCAGCTGTCTGTCCAGATGAAACAGCCGCCTCATACTGCTTCTTGGCTTTTTCCTTCTCTTTAACATCTCCTACATATGTTTTTCCATCAATCTCCCTGAAACATAAATATTTTAATGATAACTGATTTGAAAGGTCTTGGAGGAAAATGGTGGCATAATAAAGCATAACCATAATACAGATTATTCAAGAAAATAAGATTAATAGCATTCTGTGCAGCTAGTCCACTACTGACATGCTGAAGTTGGAGATGAAGGCCGTCTTGGGTAACTCCACCTCGAAAGAGACTTCCTGTGAGACGTTGGCCTTGTTCAGAGCCGTGGACATCATGACCGTGTGGGAAAATCGGGACGCCACCTTGCAGTTTATTTTCACATTCTGAAACTCTATCTGAGAGAGAGAGAGAGCAAATTTAAAAAAGTGTACTGTACATTCCATTAATTATAATATTAGGTTGAGTGAAGAGTGAAGAATTTGGAATGTGAAGAATGTGAAGAATGTGCATTAAAATAGATAGATGTGGAATTGCGTATCTTTGCGGCTGAGTAATCAAGAAATCAATTTCTTGTGTATTGATAAATTAGTTCTTTTTCTTACTTGAGAAGGGTTGACACTTCGTTTCTGTTTTGGAGAGAGACAAAATTAATATAATAAAAATGTACCATTTTGTTATGTCACAGCCTTATTCTAAGGCTGGTGGACTCCAATTAAGCTGCAGAAACATCTCAAGGATGATCAGGGGAAACAGGATGCGCCTGAGGTCAATTTTGAGCTTCATGGCAAAGGCTGTGAATACTTGTACTGTACATGTGCTTTCTCAATTTTTTTATTTTTAATAAATTTGCAAAAATCTCAAGTAATCTTTTTTCATGTTGTCATTATGGGATGTTGTGTGTAGAATTCTGCTGAAAAAAATGAATTTAATCCAGTTTAGAATAAGGCTGTGACATAAAATGTGGAAAAAGTGATGCGCTGTGAATACTTTCCAAATGCACTGTAACATTTAACATATTCAATATAATAAACAAAGTAATTAAAAATATTTATTTAATCTTATTATTTTCTTTAAATCCAGTTTGGGGCCGAGAGTCGGGGGTTGGGGCAGTGGGTAGTGGATTGAACCCCTAATAATCAAAACTGGCCAGTATAACCCGCCAAATATCATATCATAATGATGAATTAAAAATATGAACTGTTATAAAACATGATAAAGTGGCTGACTTTCTCAACTTTCTTTCTTATCGCAAAATAAATTCCCCCTACTAGGGTGGATATGTTGGATAACCAATTTGTAACAAAATAAAAAATAGAAAAGAATCTTCTGGTGTTAGAAGGAGGATGGAGCATGTCCTCAGACATACATGGGTGAAGATTCTGATGTTCAACCCAAAGTTACACTCTTGGTTTTAGCCATATACTATTTTCATCAAATTTGCAAGAAATTGTCCCTATATAATCTACTTTTTACGATTTTTGATTCTCTACAATCTCTACAATGTCTGTGAGACAAAAAACAAACAAACTAACTAAAACAAAACATACCTTTATGAATTTGCTGGCACTGCTGTCACTTTCCTGCAGAGGCAAACCAGTCATTATGCTGTAATGCAAAACTCTACAAAAAAAAACTGCTTTATTTTGCTGGTCTTTTTCAAGTTTTTCTAAGGTTTTCTTTCAAATGATACTATCAGAAATAACTTAACTGAATTGTTAAATGTAGAAATGTTTCAGAATTTAGGAGGTTTATTTGGTATGTCCCAGTTTGACTTTAATGAAGGTTTACACTCAAGCTGACACAAACCTCACAAGTTTAATGGAATTGCTATCTAGAAATTCTGCACCATCTCGACTTTATAATTTCCTTCACAATTCCAACACTTTCAGTGTAGTCTCAGATTATTGAACCCCAACTGTATATACTAATGACATACTTAAATAGCTTATACTCAACACCAATTTTACTGAATCTTTTTTAACACTAAAAGACTTTCATACCTGTTGCTCATTGTCTCTTGAGACTACTAACGCTCCATAAGACCCCAGTGGTATACATAAGTAAACAGAGATGCAGATCAGCAGCACAGTCCACACTGTAGCCATGATGCGTCCGGGGATCAAGCCTGAATGTTCGGTTTCTCCAAAAATCCTAAACTAAATCAGCCCTAGCAGGTCAAAATCCATTCTTGCTCAATAGCAAAATTGTGTTTCGTGTTTTGTTTGGCATACAGGTTTGTGTTATGTACGGTTTTAGGGATTTATTAAGGTAATTATTAATACTATTAGTAGTACTTAGTTGTATACAGTATGATGCACAGGTTTTTCCTATGAGTGATGAAAATTTTATCGTAAATAATTATTCTTATAAAAGTAATGCGAGTGAAAACTTATTTTGTAATTCTGCTATCATTTAATTTCTATTTTGGTTCATTGTTTTTGGCTTCTCCATTTTGACACAATTTTAATTCATTATGAATCAAATAATTTGGACTGACTAAATTCATCTGAATAAAGCAGACACAAAACCAATTTATTTCAGACAGTTATTAGAAAAACTTTAATCAGAAGTAAGTGTGTACAAAGTCAATAACAAAGTCCTCTCAGTGTTTGTTAAAAAAAAAAATCCTGTTATACCGGTTCATCAACAGGTACATTGTCTATTCCAAAAATAATGTCATGCTTTCAGTAATAAAAGGGTGGAAAATGTATGAAAGATGTCTACAGTCCAGTCATATCTGCTGTAGTCCCTTTTTCTTCTCAGACCATTGCAAAGAGGCCAGAGACAGTATAGTCTCCGAGGACTCCATCAATGAGCCCTGTGCCGTTATGGTGGATAAACCAACAGGGCACATTTTCTCCTTTCTTCACATCCCTTCTGAAGTCCCTCTGCCAGCCCCTAGAGTAGCACAGCACACAATTATCACCAAGCCATTTAGCCTCAAGTATATTGATTTATTCCAAGTCCTTACTTGTGTATTTCAAGGATTTTTGCCTGTTCATAAAAGAAGATAAACAGTGCATGGTGGAATATGTGTTGTTGTTGTTTTTTTTTCTCCAGATTTTTCATTTACCTGGTCACAGTGAGATTGTGGCTCTTCACAAACATGTGCGCATCTGGTTTTTCTGGATCTTTCCCTTGAAAGACATCACTAACCTCAAATGTTACACCATGGAAAAACTGTCCTGTTAGAAGGCAACATTAAATATATATATAAGTCGCCATTTTTATTAATATTTTATTAATATTAATATTTATTAATGTTAATAAAATAAATTCAAATTCAAAATTTGAATTTATTTTATTAACATTCACCATTATTATGTTTTTCTTGTTTTACACATACTGTCAATATGATTTGCAGGAAAAGGGTAATTTATAAACAAAAGTCTAATAATCAGACTAAAAGAGCTAGAAAAACATTGGGAGTTTTTAAATCATTTAGCTGTGTGAATTGAATATAATTTCCTTTTGCATTTAATGTCACTTTCATCAATGGGTTGCAGCCATGCCACACTGAAACACATTCACACTTCAATCACAACCCCACTGAATTTACCCAGAGAAGGAGAGAACACCCTGAATTTTTATTATTTTTTTTAAGGATTTGCCAGCCACACAAAATAACACATTTTATAATATCTTCAATTTGTATCGCATTGATATTTGAATCTTTCATCACTAAGATTTTGGAAGTTATTACTAAAATATTTCAATGTGAGTGTACATCAACTACAGGTCAATGAACCTTCTCCAAAGTTCATAGCCATTTTCAGTGACTGGTCTATTTAGTGATTAGATTATGAAAGGACTTTGTCCTTTGAAACAAAGGCAAAACATGAAGCTCCACATTCTTCCTCGCGACATTAGCTTCCTATAAACTCCCATCACTCCCACAACTAATAACAAGGTTTTGACACCCATCAACACCCTTTATCCTTCCTACTGTTCAACAGAACCTACCCAAGTGTCTTTACTAGCTGTCTGGTGGCTTTCAAGCTCAAAGTAAAAGCTGGCCATATTTCAGGTTTTCCCCACTAGCTGAGTGTGTGGGCTGCAAGAGCTTACAAAAGCCTCACTTATTCTTTTTTTTATATATATAATTCAAGAATAATATATATTTGGTGAAATTACCAAGAAGACCATGAACTCCTTCTGAAAGATGGTGGCTATCCAGGGTGTAAAAGCCCAGGTAGTCTTGGTGGTAAGGATGCATCTTCCACACTTTGTGTAGGATGATAATAAACTTCAACGAGTCTTTCAGTGTCACAGTAAGACTGTGGTCTTTGGTTACCTGAAGGTCTATGCTGCAGAAAAGAAAAGGTGAGGTTCAAGGTACAGTAAATGTTTGAACTAATGGATGGAATAACATTTATTTGTGGATGGTTCACTCACTGCAAGCTCTTAACATTAGATGTTTGTGACCAGTGAAGTTGTTCTTCTTTGCCGTGCTGAGACACTGTGATCTTTTGTGTTGTCACCATTACTCTAATACCAAATTTCTCATGAACAATCCCAAACTGACCAAAGTAGGTGTGCTGCTTGCTCCCAGCCTCCACTTTCTTGTCTCCAATGGTTTGCCCATTTACCACCAATCCTGTGGATTTATAATTAGGTAAATACCAGAGAGTAAATTGCATATCAAGTAATCATTATTTTGGCGGCCTTGGGAATACTTGTTAGGGAACACATTTACCTGAGACTGGATCTTTCACCAGGTTGAAAATGGTGCCTGGTTTATCATCAGTATTGAAGCATAGCGCATCATTCTGATCTGGCAACTCAATGATGAAATGTGGATCTCCGTCAACTGCCATGCCCACCAGCCCTGCCATACCTAAAAAATTAAATAAAATAAAAATAAATAAATAAATAAAACACTTGATTTATATTAATGGTCATTACACCAAATCTCAATTTTTATGATCATGTTATCTCACCTAAATCACCACTGAACCCATGCCTAAGAAATGCACGTCCAGGAGCACCGCTTTGAGGACCTCTATATGCTAGCCCATATAGAGGGACTAGAAGAAGAAATATTTTGTAGTACTTTTCAGAAATTGACTCAACAACTTGACAAAATTAACCATAATTATATATTAAGAAATCCAATTGTTACCTGGCTGAACAAAATCCATCCGTTGGTCTGACAAGGAAACATAGAAACACATTCTATCAGTACATAGCATAACTGAATTGTTTTTAGAAGTATTCTGCTGTAGCACGCAATTTAACTCATACCTTCTGTTAGTTTGTCAGCAATTAACGTGTCTTCTGAGGTTGTGTTAGTTTCCGGTTTAGTTACCACCATGGAGGTAAGTGGGGTGATGAAGTTGTACTTTAGCGATAGGTCCAGTGCTTCATCAGTGACATTCTCACATTCTTTGACACACTTGTCTCTATCGGGGCATAAAGTTTCTATTGTTATCATTCGTTTCTAATTTTGTGCAAAACTGCAATGTACAATAGTTAGAATTAGATTAAATTCTTAGATTACTGATACAAAAAAAAAATAATTCAAATGATCAATAATACCAGATATTTAATGTCATACTTACTGTTTGTTCAAGAGTTGTTGGATGGTCAAATATGCCCAGAGACGCTCAGTGAAGTCTCCAAAGATGTACTCTTGCTCAGGGAACAAGACAGCCCATTCTTCAGCATGAGCTTCCCCCTGGGCCACAAAAGGCTTTTCTAGCTAAATAAAAACAAACAAAAAAAGTATTTACATCTATGACATTTATTTAATTGTATAAAATGTTACATGACCACCATCCTTCAAAAGCTATGTATGCATTCTCTTTCAGTCTCATTCTGCAATCGCTCACCATTTGGGCTGAAATCTCAACAAGGATCTTGTCAGCTTGAGAGTCGTTCAATCGGCCAGCGACTACAATCTCAGAGCCATCGAAGAATTGCTTGAAATGGCTGGTAGTCAAGAAATTATCGATGCTGTCTGGATAATGTATATTCACTTCTAAGAGAAGTGGACTTGCAACCTCTTTATAGAATCCCTTTGGAAAGAAATCACAATTCATAAATGAATCAAAGCCAGAGTTCTTTGAATGTTCTTTCAATGAACTGACATCTTCAGAACAACAAATATCGATTTTCAGTCTATGTACCTGCAACTGCAGTACAGCATCTGAGGCTTCATAAATTCTTCGGGCCAAACCATCATTCTGTTTGGCCATTACGTCAAGGAAACCATAGTGTACATCGTAGCCAAAGCCTAAGCAGAAGAGGCTCATGTTTCCGCCAGCAGCCTCATGGACATTTTTTTGGATCACAGATGGATCTGTCTCCCCTGAATGCAACAAAATGCAGTATTTAGGCAGTGTTGTGGAACATTCAGTAATCAGGCCAAATATGGCTTTAGTGATGCCAATGATAAGTGTAGTGTAGGCCAAAAATCATGCAACCAGTATAGGGCTTTTAATTTTAGACCAATGTCCTGGTCAGTATCTTACTAGAGATATGGGCTTATCAAGGTTGAGTCGTGGCTGTGTTCTAGCAGCGTGATTTGGATGACGTCATTGCCGTCATGTCATCGTGGTGGTATGTGGGCAAAATTGAAGTACTGTAGGAGGCATTTTGCTTTCACTTATTTGGCACATGGTAAAGGACCTTTTTTCAATGTACATACTTTATGATTTGGGTACACAACAGCTTTTGCTAAAACTAGATCCACAGCTATTTCAAGCATCGGTATGATAAATGATTGCTCATGTAGCACTAGTAACCATTGGGCGTTTGAACCAGACATACCAGCAGTTGGGTCTCCATCAGTCAGTAAGATAATCATGGAAGGACTGTTGTCTGGAAGAGATTTGTTTCTCTTGGCGCTAGTCAACATATCAATCGCATGTAATACAGCTCCATTGATATCAGTCACTTAAAAAAAAATAAAAACAGGTATAATATTAATTAAAATGAGTATTGATAGGTATTTTGTCCATAATAAACCTCTCTTTCTTTAAATAATCAAAAGTGTAAAAAACTGAAAAACTTTCAAGTTATTTTTTAAAATGTAAAACATGGATTGCATAATACTTTCAGCACTTCCATCAAACTAATTTTATAAAGACTTACTGCTCCTTGCTGCTATACTTCTGACATATTTCTTTGCTTCTTTTATATTTTCTTTTGTAGCTTGGGTTAAAGACGGTCTCCATGTTTCAATCTCACTATCAAATATGACCAGTCCAAAGTGGTCTTCTTCATATAGGTCATCTAGAATGGTCAAGAGTGCCTCTCGAGTCTACAACAACAAGAAGAACTGTCTATAGTTCTATAACAAAAACATATGCTAATAATTCTGTCTCCTTATTGGTTTTGCATCCAAACAATCTTACCTACCTGTGTCATTTTTCTTCCGGACATGGAGCCACTTTTATCTATTACAAACACTACATTCTTTGGCAACTGTCCCAAATCAGGTGGGGCAAAGAAGTGTACAAAATACCCATTCACAATCTGAAACCAAAAGAGAGACATAAAATGAGTTTTAAACAGATTAATCCTACATTTTTTTGTTTTTCCAAAAATGCTTCTCAGGGTGGACCTGAATATCACCCAAATCCTGTTCACGATTGACATCATATGTGATGATGAAATCCCCATCTATCAGTGTACCGTCACAGCTTGGGCATTTCCTCTGTTGGTCCAAAGTTGGAGAGAAGGACACATGAACCTGGAAAAGAGGATCAGGGTATATACAGTTTATGATAGTTATGTCAGTGATCACTTAATAATACAGTATTCACTTAATAATTCACAGAAATACACAGTACTGTATGTGTCTGTGGAGAGTTCTTTATAAGGTATAATGTAAATATACACTGTAGTTTGTGATTATCCAGTCAGGCCATCTACTGTATGTTCTGTATTTTTCTACCCATCCCGAGGCATCAGGAGATTGTGCCAGCTTCAGTAGACAAAGGCCGACCCTGCGAG
>JAQMYL010000016.1:18765809-18804211 GCA_030014365.1 Clarias pachynema | reverse complement strand
GTTTATGTTCACATACAGCTACATGACACACTGCATGAAAGATCATATTTGAAAACGCATAATAGGGGCACTTTAAAAGTGTTCCACAATTGCTAGCAATTTCTTCTTATAGTGTTAACTTGCAATATTAGTCATATGAGGAAAATTAAGCAGTTAGAACTTTTATTCAGAGAATGGGTGTAGTTGCATTATTTTATCACAACACCTCAAAAGTATTCACCCCCCACCTTAAACCCTTTCACACTACAGCCCACAACTGAAATCATGAATTAAATGTTTTTATTTTTTTATTTTTTATTTTTTTACAATTTTATTCCCACACCATGTCTAACATTTAAAGGGGCAAAATTTTTTTTTTTTTTATTGTGATGCCATGATAAATTATACAAAAAGGTATCAGTTTATTGTTTGCATAAGTTTTTACCCCCTCAGTTGTATTTTTTTTCACCAGTATCCTGATACATACTTTCTTGCAAAATAGTTTAAGCTCTGTCAAGTCTGAAGGAGAATTTCCAATTACTGTGAAAGATTCTCAATTAGATTAAACTCTTGGGCTTTAATTTTGTCACATGAACACACTCTCTTTTTACAAAATTAAATTAGTATTTATTATTTAATACTGTATTTTTATTTGGGTGCCATGGAAACAGACCAGGGAATTACTGTATGCAGAATAATATGACTCATTTTCCATTTGCTCTGTGTTTGTCCCAGCCTCAAGAGCCTCTGTATTCACAGTATGTGTAGTGTCACTTAAACTGGTTGCCATATGTTCGTGTACATGAGTGCTATTTCAGGAAATGTGGGAAAGTTGAAGATGTTGAAACATTAACTCAGTCTTTCTCTCATCTGCACTTAGTGTGATGGGTGTGTTTAAGAGAGAGAGAAAGAGAGAGAGAGAGAGAGAGAGAGAATGAGATCTTGATTTGCTTGGCCTCTTTAGCTGTTTTTAAACGTCTGCGTCGTGTCCCCCCCATGGGGCGAGGGCAGGAGTGTTGACCCGGATCGTGTCGGAAGTTGAGGAGTTGAGCTGGATTTGAGTTGGAGGCTTCGCAAGAACCCTCAGGCTGCTCTGACTGAGACCTAATAACTAATAACAGATGTGTCTCTCAGTGTGCTGATATAGATACGACGAGGTAGATATGTGTG
The DNA here is from genome assembly GCA_030014365.1 of Clarias pachynema. Classification (NCBI taxonomy): domain Eukaryota; kingdom Metazoa; phylum Chordata; class Actinopteri; order Siluriformes; family Clariidae; genus Clarias; species Clarias pachynema. Next base: position 18,803,062 of record JAQMYL010000016.1, on the reverse strand, counting down.
TGGTTCCTTGTCTGCTTTTCTCAGTTTTATAGCTGTGACAGTTTTACATGCAGTGATTTTTAAAGCAATATTATTATTCTGACAATATCTTAAAATGGTATTAATAAAAAATATATTTTTATATCATGTATAAAGTGAAATGTCACCTAATCTCCAAATATAACTGATGTCTTAAGAGAGCAGTTTTCTGTATGGCATGTTATTGTCTAATAAAATAATAACAGGATATTACAGAGGTAAGAAAAAAAAAACAGATCAGCAATTTTCCTGATGCAGATAATTTTCTGTACAAGTACAAAAAGTGGTTTCATTAATAACGGTTTGTAATTAAAAAAAAATATGTAAAAGTAATTTAAATTATAATAAAGATCTATTTTGAATTTTATTATTCCTTATATAATTATGTCCACATCAAATACCAAACTTGCCTTACTATAGCATCAACACATTTACCATAACACAGTATTGGGAAAATTAATCCTTTTTATTTTTTATTCAGAGAATCGATGTAGTTGCATAGTTTTCGCCACAAGATGGCGGCAACGTTACATTAACTGTATTGCGTAGATGTGATGTCCACTAGATGGCGCCAAAATCCTAGTAATGTTTTCCGATTACTATTAACATAACCATTCTACAAAATATAACTAGCATTTAAATAATTTAAGCTTTAAATGTCTAAATAAAATGCAAATGTTATATAATAGTAATAATAATAGTATTGTCTATGTTTATATCCCAAATATTTTACGCATTGTATTATTAATTGTATAATTCATATTTAAGTAAGGAATACTGAGTGTTTCCGTAAACCAAATGCTGTACATCTTACATTAACAATCTGGCATATTTATTCTTTTTTTTTATTTTTTATTATAAAGCCAACTGTCATTGCAGTATAATTCACTTCTATTCCTTTTAATAAGCTTTTTTTTTTTTACTGAATTTCTTGACAGCCAGATTTTTACAAAATAAAATTTCACATAACAAAAGATTAGATTGTAAATACATTTACATCACATTTCTTTTCACTGTACATGTAACTAAATTCTGCTGCATGTGCACTGAAAATATATATATATATATTTTTAAAGAAATTAATTAACTTGGACTTCTAGTCAAAGAGACACTGATTTTTATTTATGTTTATATTTAATTAAACTGCCCATAAAGAGTGTGCTTGAAAAAATAAACTAAATTTTATCCACCTGTTGTGCAACAACTTGGTTGATTCTTCTGGGGAACAGAAGTATGGAGTACACAAAACAGGCCATGAACTATAAACATTATAAACATCAGCGATGATATTGTGACGTGTGTATTCATGTTACTCGGGTGTTGAATCAGTGTAAATAGTAAATAAGGAAATTTTGATTTTGATTCATTCAAGAAAAATACAATTCTTTCAGCAAGATGAAAACTATATATAATTCATGTTGTGCAGTTTGCTGTGGTTACTCGGTTTAGGGGGGGGGGGGGGGGATGTTCTTGTTGGAATCGGGTGCTTATTTCTTGGCCCAGAAGATTATTTTGACATATTTACCACATTTACTATCGTTTGCTGCTCATTATCGTCACAGTAAACAGTATGGGAGCTCCAAACCAGAAAACCAGAACAAATTCTTTGTATATGTGTAAACTCAACAAACACATTGTCCCCTGACAGTATACTTGATTGTTGTTTTTGTTGTTTTTGTTGTTGTTGTTGTATCAGTTCTTTATTTCACCATCTTGCTTCTGTTTGTGAGCGTTTGCTACAGTTGGCATGTGTTTATTTAGAAAATGATAACGCAATCTGTAGATAGACTTTGATATCAGTACAAATGCAGTAAAATGCATAGCATAAACCTGTGTGTATTGTGTTTTGTGTTGCAATTTAACTTATATTATATTATATTATATTATATTATATTATATTATATTATATTATATTATATTATATTATATTATATTATATTATGCTTAGGCTTGAATGCATTGTAAAGTACTAGTGAGAAACAACATGGTTAAAAATATCTAATTATATGTATGTAAGTACTAGACCATTATTTTAGATTATTATTTGTGACCCTAATAATTTTAAACACTGTTTCTGAATATAAATGTAACCATCTGCATCATTTCTTCCTGCTTGTCCCTTTACTTTTGTGTATTTTATTATTATATTTTTTGTTTGTTTTTATTAAATGTACAAACGTTTAAACAACATACTGAGCATTTATTAAAACACGCCATGTGCAACAAATCCTTCAAACGTCTTAAAATGCTGTCACTCATGAACAGTAAAAGCTGGATAGATCAGATAAGAGATATTAATTTAGAACATGAAATTTAAACGCATAATTATACAATATTTATATAAACAAACATGGAAATGTTGCTGCCCAAAAAAAAAAAAAAAAACACATGCTGATTGTTACCTTTGGGAACATTTATTATTTTTTTCTATTTTTTATTTGCCCAGGTAACACTGAATATTAAGACTTTGGAATCTACAACCATAGGAAAGCTGTAAGACACTTAATAAAGTGCAGAAAATACATAATGTTAATAAAGTAAAAAATAAAATATACCCTGTAAATATTCAGTCTTAAGTCTATTACAATGGTACTGCCATTGTAATAGTTGCATAGATTAGTTATGTAAGTAATAAGACATCTAGGGGCGCATGATTATATGGGCAAATCAACAACATTAAAATTGATTGTTTTCTAAAACCAGGGTGTCATGAAGTTCTTTATTCCTCATGGCACTGTTGTAATGATTTACATACTGTTTACATTTTATGAACAATGACAGAATGTCTGTTCTCTTTTCCCCAGTAACTACGGAACACAAAACACCTTAAACTATACCATCTTTAAAAATGGTGTTTTCAAAAATACGTAAATACATATATATATATATATATATATATATATATATATATATAGTGTCTACAAGTTTGTACGAGCATTTGCACCGTGCTTGAACCCAACTCTAGAATCGTGTTTGAACGTCCCCTTTGTCGCAGTTGATGGTCTCCCACTGCGCCGCTACAGAATGTTTACAGAGATGATGCCATTGACAAGAGCAATGAGCTCAGATAGATGACAAAGTTTAAAGACTGGTAAACTCTTTTTCTGATAAAGCTTCATAAAGAGGAAGAGTTACTCTACCAACAAGTGCAATTTGAACAACCTATGTCTGTTAATAACAAACTTATGCCCAAATTTGCATTACATTTGGTACATCCCATTTATAAATGTATTTATTTAAGCTTAGGATTCATTAGTTTTTGCTTCTGATTCTTCCTCTGATTGATTTCCTCTACTGTCTAAAGTACTACTTGGTGAAAGCTGTTGAAAATCCATGTGTGCAGCAAACATTTAAACTGCCCCCTGAAAAAAAAATGGAGTAGAATCTACAGTATTTGTTGCATACACAGTAAAAATACAATAAAAATGAAAATAAAACTACAAAAGTGCTAATTGGAATAGCACATTGCAGAAATGTTTGTGTATATGGGCTTTTTTAAAGTTAACCTCCTGATCATTGTTTTCGTAATGCTAATAACGTTAATAATAATGTTCTTTTCATTCAGTTGCAATCTGAAAAGACTTACTCTGATTTAATTACAAAACTATATAAATTTTTCTCCTTAGTCATTTTACATACATAATGATCGAATTTCTCCTCTGATAACTTTTTTCTTTCCAATAACGTTATTACTTTATCATCTTTTATTTGAGCTCAGACATGATCCAGTTGGCAGTTAATGCGCAGAAGAAGAACTCCAGTTATGTGAAGGCCGACACGTGGAACAAATCCTTCAAATCCTTTTTATTGAAAAGTGTCACCATGACTTTCCATACACATGTTACTATTATCTGATGTAAACCAGCTCAAGGTCATGTGTAAGGTATGTGTGTATGTATGGTGGTTGTGTGAACTGCGCAGTGATTACTGCGTCACCCTTCACCCCCTCCGGCTCACACACCACCTCTACCTTTGTGTTGGAATTTTTGGCATTGCTGCTGCCGGTGATGCGTGATGCAGGACTGAGCGCTCATTGTGCCCGCGTGTGGGCGCACAGGTATGCGGGCTCCTGGCGTGTGGCGTGGCAGGACACGCGTGTGGCCGCCGACGCCAGTCTGCCCGCCTGTCTGTCTCTCGGTGCTGCTAGTCGGACACACCTGAGCGAGGCTGGAATCACCCACATGGCTGCCTGGCCTTTATCTCTCCCTCTCTTTTTCTTTTCCTTCATCTGTAAGCTCTTATACCTGAGGCCTCTCTAGTTTCCTCTCTTTCTCCTTTTTGTGATATTCTCTTGCTTATGATTTATGTTTTTTACAACCCTAGAATCAGACTTATCCCTTACTCTATTCTTCTTATTTATTTTTTTTCAGATTTTAAGTCTAAATTCTGAGGGTAAGTACAAAAGTACAGTTTTTTTTTTTTTTTTTTAGCAAACGTGAAAAAGCATAACAAAAAAGAAAGAGGTCTTTGTTTTAAACCACATCATAAATACTAAAGATAATTAAGTTCACCTTTGGGAACAAATCAACTAACCAACTATCACTAATCTTCCAATTTTACTTAAGTTTGTGCAATATAGATTGCAGTTTTTTAGCATTTTTTTTTAGCATTTAAAAAAACCCAGCACAATTAATGATTTACTCATCCATAAAGGTCTAAAAATATGAACATTTCCAATACTACTGGTTTAAAGAAGAATATACAGTAGAAGGTGAAAGGTGAATTTTTAAGTGAAGGAAAAAAAAAAACGAAACTGGGAGAAAAAAAAAAAAAAACATCACCAAAAAACAGACTCTTTCTAATTTACATTTCCATAAAATACTTTATGGTAAATCATTTGGTTGTAATTTCCGACCTTATATTTTTCCTAAAAAAGTTGAAAACATTCTTTTTCAACTTACATATTGCCATCTCTTCCATTTACACTTGGAATGTTTACATGTAGTGCCTTTTTCTTTTACATTTTAAATTATTTTCAAGTTAATGCTTCTCGCAATCATATTTTATTCACATGATGAGGTTCTGAGATCAAACCATGGGTCCAATCTTAAAAAAACGCCTATATATTTTTTTTCCCTAAATAATGTTTACAGAAGCACACGTGAGAAAGAATTGTATGTGATTATTCTTCAAGTTAAAAAGTATAAATTATTTGATTGTTTTTTTCTTCTGTTTTTTTTTTTCCAAAGAAGAGCTCAGGTTTTTTTTTTGGTGTAGAACATTGGTGTAGAACACTGCGTTGCAAATCATTAAGTGTAAAAATGTACTGTACTGTTGCATACAGTTAAATAAACAAACACATCATTTGATAATACTTAAATTACTAAGAACTAAGTATTTTTAAAAAGAAATTACTTTATTTAAAAAAAAAATTATGAGTAAAATGCTATTTAATTTTTTTTTAGTACAATTGAATATTGTCCTGCACATTGTCAGAATTGTCTCAGTGTCTGTTCCATTAACTCAGTATATTTAATCCTAAGCATTGTTATGTTTGAGTTTCGAGTTAAATTCATGTAAGTAATGTACTTTATGTAATTATGACCATAATAATTACACAAGCATTGATCTTAATGAGGAAAGGTCAGAGGGGCATCAGGGTTTAGCCGAGGACGGAGACGTGTCCCTCAGGTACGAGCTGTGTTCCTGTTGCAACAAGAAACAACATTCTTACCATTTTACACGTTAAGATAAGATACTTTACATATTTCAGACTTATCTTCCTTGTTTGTTTGTTTGGTTAAGATATTTTTTTCCTGAACGTCCCATGCTGTCATGCTTGTGTTAAATCACAATTATGTCTAGAGAGAGAGAGAGAGAGAGAGAGAGAGAGAGAGACGTTCTGGTGCCCTATGTTTATCAGACTCATGGAGTTGAATTCCAGATGGTGCGATAAGGTAAGAGGAAAAAAACAAGCAAACAAACGTCCCCCTCAAATATAGAAAGTATAAGAGTAAAAGAGAAAGCAGACAGACAGACGACAGGAGCGCTGTTCCACGCTGGGAAAGCGCTGCACAGGATACTGATTCAATTAGACGGCGAGGGTAACAGCCTGCCATTTCAAGCTTATTTGATAACTCAGGTTCAAACTGAAAAGCTTTTTTGAGAAGTGACTGGTGCAGTGAGTGAACACCATGTGTGTGAGACGTACTCAACTGCTGTGCGTTTTCAGCCTTAGACCTGAAGGATTTCCTTGATAAAATATCACATTTATGCCATTTTAGACTTTCCCCAAATGTACCCAGTCTGGTACAGACATGATTGGCATCTCAAGTTTGCCTCTTTTGTTCTTCGCCGAAGCTACAAGGATAATAAAGTAATGTAAGTTTGTCTAACCCCACATTTAGTAGTTTTGTTTCAAATGACAGGCTTAAGCTTAAAAAAGCAAGAATATTTCAAAGTGCAAAGTAAATAAGGCCTAACTTTCTGCTTTCTTGTGATCTGTCCTCAAATTCCTAATGGCGGGGCTTGATTTATTTTATTTTTTTTGTCAACGTAACGACAGCAAAGTTTTGCTAAATTTCCTTGGATTTGGATAAAATCAAGAATGTATAGTAATTGAAAGCAAAGGAAATGCTTCCTTCTTAATACCCATTTAATCCAAAATCATGAAAATAAAATTTTGTCATGCTTTTAAGTTGCATTTTTATGCAACTAAAAAGCATGACAAGGGCAGTTGCAAGGGCAAATGCATTTTTTCGGGCAGTTAATTTTAAACCAGTACTTTTGTGCAGAATAACAAGTTATCCAAAATCCAGGTCAGGAAGAAAAAAACACCACCAAAAACAGACTCTTTCTAATTTACTGTACATTTCCATAAAATACTTTATGGTTAATCATTTGACTGTAATGTTTGACCTTATATTTTAGCTAAAATTTCATCCTTTTTCAATTTGTATATTGCCATCTCTGATTTCACAAAACAATTAGCTAGATAAGTACAAAACATAGCTAAATTTTAGCCCTTACAAAAAAGCATCATCAAGTATTTTACACTTGGAATGTTTACATATAGTGCCTTTTTATACATTTTTAATTATTTTCAAGTTAATGCTTCACGCAATCATATCTTATTCACTTGATGTGGTTTTGAGAGCAAACCATGTGTGCAAACTTTTTAAAATGTCTTAATAAAATCTTACAGTTATGAGAGTAAAAACTCCCTTTATTTCTTTATATACTGTACAGTACTCCACTGCTACACTAATGCACTTATCCCAGTGTTTCACTAGTGCTTGGGTGGAAAGTTTTCTCAGTATGCCGGAGCCATGATTGGACTGCCTACTTCACGTCTGAAACGCCGGGATCCCATGAACTCCTTTAAATGACCCCAAACATGTGGAAATGGATTGGAGCGAGATCAGGACTGTACAGAGGATGTGGCAATAACTGCCACCCGAGTTCCTGTAAAGTGCAAGTGGTGTTGGTGAATGATTGTGTGTACAGTTCACACAGACAAATGTGTCTCATTTTGTCTTGGACAAAAGTTATCCATTTATTTTAAAGCATCAGACGTTCCACTAGCTGAATGTTCACGAGATCGACTGCAGTAGGCTCTGGATCATCATTCATGGACGTACTGTACAGCCTTCTTTAAAATGTTTTCATCATTCAAATGCTCACCAAAAATTTCATCAAAAGTTCTGGTTTAAATTGACTGCCTTTGTTGATAAAGTCTAAATTCCTGCTTTTTCTTAAACTCCGTCTTCAAATTTTGGGAGACAGAGTTATACCCGATAGTGCTTAAAGAATAATTAATTCTGATTGTCCAAACCATCCACCACTCAAACATTACAAACATTCCCTAAAGGTTTGTATATTACAGTAAAAGCATGATATGTCAGTGATATGACTTGTAACAGGAATGGTCAGTTAGCAAATATGAAAAGTTGTTCAAAAAGTATTCAGCTCACCTGAATATCAAAACCTTTATGACACTCTTATACTGAAGTTTACATTCACAGTAATTGGTTTTATATTCAACATGTTCATTTTACAATATCTCATAAGAAACACATTCAAAAATGATTAAACTTCCATTTGCTCAGGGCCAGAAAAAACAGAGCAAACTGCATCCAAACATATTTTAAATATATATTTTGTTGAATTGTGGTCTTAAAATTAAAGGACAATTAAAAAGCACATAAAGTGAACATGTTTGTAATGTCAGTTTTCTGACTAAGAAATGAAAGATGCTTTTTGATACTTATTTTAGCCTCGTTTTTCCCAAAACTGTGGATTAAATATATTAAAAACAATCACTTAAATAATTACTTTCAAACTCTGTCTGTTTGAGTTCATCACCAAATATATGAATTCACAGACTTTCCACCAGACTTAACATTTTAATATATAGCACTAAAGGTGACTTGCACCCATAAGCTCGTCTTTGTATAACGGAACCAGGGCCTTATGACGAGCCTAAACACAGCGTAATCCTTTCTCTGAAGGAGAGCTAAGAGAGATGGGCTGCCAATTCTTCCCTCCATCTGTTTCGCCTTTGGGCGGGTTATGATGACCTGGCGGTGACCCCAACACCGGACTCCATTGCCCGCTCCTCTCCTGGGTCACCTGATCAGCTCGCCGCCTGCCTGATTGCGCTGAACGTGTTTGGTCTTTTCCTGTTTGCTCAATTAGCGGAGCCTGTGGCAAGTGCTGCAAATTGCGAGGGCCAATCGTACCGTTGTAGGGGAGTGTGAAAATCTTAAAACGGCGCTGGTCTTTGACCCAGCAGGTCCCCAAACGAGTCGGGAATGCCTCCCAGTCTGCTCGCCGCGGATCTTTTATTCAAAGTCGTGAGGTGACTGAAATTATGGCTAAGTGTTGAGCTTCCTTTTTACTTGATTGACCTGTGTTTTAATGAATTACAGCATAAACAGTGTTCGTCACTTCCTGTTTCAGGTGGTCTGGGTAAAGAGAAAACGGGCTTTGTCAGTATGTGTGTGTGTGAGAGTCTGCATGCATGCTTTGATCGCTCTCTCTCTTTCTCTCTCTCTCTAAAAGCTCAAAGCACACACGATCTGATGAGAGCAAACTGTTTGTTTTTAGTTGTTCAGTGGACGGTGTTGCCACACACACACACACACACATGCACACAAGCCATACTGGTCAGAATCCCCATGACCCTTATTTCACCCAGCATCTCTGGGAAAAGATGCAGACAGGCTGGCCATGTAACAAAATGACAACCAGACCAAGCACAAGAGCCTCCATCCAAGTTGTGCCACCCATGAAGCCAAGCCCTACATGCCCAGAGAGAGAGAGAGAGAGAGAGAGAGAATATTGCCCCGAGGCAAAACACACGCACACACACACACTCGGGAGCACCTCCATGTTCACCCATTATTGCTCTAAAATGAAAAGTGACACTCATGTGATTACAAAAAGAGCACTTCGTCCCAGTCTTGACCAAAAAATGTTTTTTGACAAATTTTGTTTTCTCTGACCCACCAGAAAGGAATTCTGGGATTGCTGCTCTCTCTCTCTCTCTCTCTCTCTTTCCTAAGTACGAAGAGAGGCAAAAGGTCAAGCTCTATCTGTTTGTTCTCAAAGTCTGCTGACTGTACAGCTGAATAGAGATCCCATGACCAGAGTCAGGTAAAGGGAGGAAGACAGACCGACGGACGAGCGGACACACACACATGCACACATACACAAAATACAAATATCCATACGCCAGCCTTTCAACGACCCCACAAGCCCCTGGGTGCAGCAGCCTGGCACCAGACAGTTATTTAAGCCCTCGGGCCCAAGAGCAACCACAGGTCAATCCATGTGTGTGTGTGTGTTTGTGTGTGTGTTGAAACACAGGGGATAGCGGGTGAATTGATGTAATTGTTACATATGTGTAATTCATTTTTCAGTAGCTCCCATGTACAGTACAGCTTGTTTATTTAGTGATGCAATGCATCTAATTAAGAACGAGAAGGTCAAAAGCAAAGAGTGAACAAACACACACTCTGACACACACACACACAGACATGACAGTAGGCTGAGCCAAGATAGGTCATTTGGCCAAGAATAAAAGTGGTGTGTGTTCGTTCGTAGTGTTCTTTTGCAATTCCAGCCCCTCGTGAATTGCACAATGGCTTCCAGACATTTTATTCACTCAAAGACGATGTTAATGCAGTTTCATCCAAAGATCAAATTAAAGAGGAAATTAAATGGCAGCTGTTACTTTTTTTTTCTTGGTGGAAAAAAAAAAACTGTACTGCATCTCTGTTCGTTTATCAAGCCAGAGACAAAATGTTAACTACAGGAAGTTTGGGCATGTCTTGCATTTTACGTGGTACCACAATATATTAGTGAACATAATACTAAATATATCAGTTAATGTAGAAGGTTGGCAGAGATTTTCAAATCCTGTCCTAGTATGTTCCTCCTCTTCCAAAACGCCTGATCTGATCCAGCTGATCATGAACGGCTCCTCAGATCCTTATCCAGATGTTAAGGAGCAACTTCAAACCACGCCTTTGGTTCAGCAAAGGCATCCATTCGTTTTGTTTCTGTGTGCACTATTCCAAACTGTTGGGAATCATACAAACACAGAGTGCTTTCGCTTAAGAGTCCACACACAGTGAATATTCAGTAGATATTTAATTCTATTATAAGTACATCATGCTGTTCTAATGTTTTTCCAAGGAATTAATAAATTAACAATAAATTTGTAATTGATTCTGGAATTAATTAATCATTAATTAAATGTAACCCCTATTGTAGTAAGGTTTTAATTTGACACCCAAACATTGCAATATACAGTACATATAGATTCCATCCATCATCCAGCCAGAAACCTCTATAGTCCAACTAGGGATCGTGGAGGCTGATGATGACCATATTTATTCCCATTTTTATGACTGTGGTAGGACCTCCAGTCACTATTGAAACACGCATTCACACACTACAGGCAATTTGGGAACGCCAATTAGCCTAAGCTGCATATTTTTGGAGAAAACCAGAGTACCCGAAGAAAACCCACCAAGCATGGGGAGAACATGGAAACTCCATGCACTCAGACCCTGAGGCGACAGTGATAGGTGAAGGTGACAGTGCTAAGAACTAAGCCACCGTGCCGCTATATACAGGAAGAAAAAAAAAAAAAGGAATTAAAAAAAATAAAATAAAATATATATATATATATACGTATACAACATAATAAACAATTTTAGTGCAATAATTATTATTAATTGATTATTAATTAATTAACAATAGCGAAATACTCACTCACTCATCGTCTATACCGCTTTATCCTGTACATAGGGTCACAGGGGGCCTGGAGCCTATCCTAGGAGACTTAGGGCACGAGGCGAGGTACACCCTGGACGGGGTGCCAATCCATCGCAGGGCACACACACATACACTCACTCACACACATTTACATATTATAGGCAATTTTGGGGAAAGCCAATTAGAGTAATGTGCACGTCTTTGGACTGTGGGAGGAAACCGGAGTACCTACAGTAGAGCGCCATGAACACAGAGGTGGGAATCAAACCTGGCCGGGAATCGAACCTGGACCCTGGAGGTGCTAGGCGACAGTGCTAACCACAAAGCCGCCGTGCTGCCTAATTGCTACATATTAACTGATTAATTATTAGTATTACCAAACCATCAATTAAAGTGTTACCCTAATTCAGAAACTTTGTTGTGTGCTCCTGTAGCAGTGTGAAAAGTTCAGTTATGCAATTTTCTGCGATCCCCAAGCATGTTTGATTGTCTCTACAATGAATTACTCTTCATGAACCACTGTGTGACTCAGAGGCCGAAAGAATTCATCTGTTGTCATGCACAGCAGATCCCTGAATCCAGTTGATCATTAATCTATTTCAGGGAGAGTACGACAGCACAAAAACAAAGCTCCTGTACGGAATGATTTGACAGATTTGACATATGATTGAAGATCAACAAAAATAAAAACAAACATGACTTCATTCAAACATTCATTCATTCATTCATTCATTCATTATTATCCTACATAGGGAGTCACAGGGAGCCTGGAGCCTATCCCAGGAAACCTTGGGCACAAGATGGGGTACCAATCTATCGCCTGGCACACATGCACACACCACACACTCACACACTCATTCACACACTGCGGGCAATTTGGGAACACCAGTAAACCTAATCAGCATGTTTTTGATCTGTGGGAGGAAAACCGGAGTACCTGGAGAAATCACGAGGCCGATTCAAACATGACAATATTATTTAAAAAATTATATATATATTTTTTGTCCTATTACCCTGAACAGACAATCCCTGCCTACGTCTCCCAAATCACAAGTTATTGAAAGTTGTGTCACATGCACTAGGAATAGGAAATGAACAGAGTTTGATTTATAGTGTAACACAGAGTTGATGCTAGTCAGCCTTTATTGGCTTAATCAGATCAAAGTGAGCATTTCAGAATTAGATGCTGGTCGAGAAAGAGCTCTCTGATTGGCTTAACACTAAACGCTTATTTTAAAAAAATTACTGCTTATTTGATGTAGCACGCCAGTTATAATGAGACTAGTTCGGCTTGGTCCCAAACCACATCCTACAACTCTACGTGTTACGTCAAGGCAATACACAACTATAGATATGGATGCTGATGCTGATACACAATCGGTGCTCATAAATATTTGGATGGAAAGATAACTACTTACAGGTTTACGCTTGAAACTGACTGCCAGCGTGCCAGATTGTAAGGCACGGGTGATGCAGTAGGTTTAAGCACCGCTACATGATCGTAGTTTGAGTGAGCGCATATACCGTGTGTGTGTGTGTGTATGTGCTTGTGTCCTACTCTCAGCAACAGCACACTTTATTCACCGACTTCTGTGGAACCTTTTATGGTTTTCTGTCAAGGTGTTTTTGAGAATATGTTAATTAGACTGCGTATTTACAGAGAAAATAAAGTCACGCTAAGCTGTCTTTTCTCGCTCTTTGTTTACTACCTCAGATCCTCTCACCACTGCCTCTTTCCTCTAAACATTAGACAATTTCCCCGACTAGTAAATTAATTAGTTTTGCCTGGTTTCTTTTATTTCCCTTCATGAAGAAAGGAGTGGGAGGACAAGAGACGAGTCTGTATTTGGATTAAAACATTTCTTCCTTTGTAAAGCCTGTGACCCGAGCTTCTGATGCTTGTTTCTTCCCTCCTTTAAGACTTGCTTTAGTTCCTCTGTTGGACTCTGCCGTGTCCAGAACAGGAAGAAGCAAGATGAAGGCTGTGTTTAAATCTCTCTTTTAAGGCTTTGTGCGCTAATATGGATGTGTTTTAAATTGTTTTGCACTGCCTGTTTGTCTTAGCAGGGCTTTGAGTGACTAGGGAGAGCTCTAATCCCCTCCACACATATTCATTTCAAGTAGTGTATTCCTATATACTGTGAAATATGTGGTTATTTTATGTGTTCCTCATAATGTTGCTTAGAAATTTTTCCTAAATATAAAACTATTACACACTACATATAAAGTATAAGCAACATATTCAAGGCCCTTAACATTAGTGCATAAACTATTCATATTGCATTGTGTTGTATTGTATCTAATTCAACTACAGTGCATGTCTCCTTCCTGCTTTATTTGTTGGTTACGTTTTTAAGCCTCGAACCTAAGAATCTTGACCTTGACTCTTCAAACCATCAATGAAAAAAAAGAGCTTCAAATAAAGCAAACTGCTTTACGCCTTCCATTAAATGTTGAATTTCATAAACAGTCATACCTTCACCAGCCTCTTTTTTATCACTTGAAATTAATAAGACAAATAAAAAACACATTTTGTCAAAATCAAAATAGAAATCACAGCTATGTTTAATATTAAGAGTAAGCATTTCCACATGCGCAATGTGACAACAACAGCTGTGTGGCCATAAGAAAACTACTTGCTAGTGAGACTAATCAGAAAAAGGACTTCAGTTTGCAAGAACATAAAGATTGAACTTAGGTGCAATGGAAAAAGGTCACATGGTCTGATGAGTCCAGGTTGACCCTATTCCAGAGCGAGGGTAAGAAGGGAAGCCCATGAAGCCACGAACCCATCATGCATAGTGCGCACTGTACGAGCCTCTGGAGGCCAGTTGCTCAGGTCTCAGCAACGTCATGTGGCAATAAAATAAAATCAGCTGACGACCTGAATGCACTGAATGACCAGGTTATCTTTGAGTGGACATTGTTGGTCATTGTTTATAGCTGTTATAATGCAAGTGCAGGCATAGTATAAATTGTTTCACAATGTTTCATGTTTTAATTAATTATTACAAGTTAAATAGTCAGCTTACAGCAGAAAAAAAGACTTTTGTACAAGCTGCAAAATAGTCACCCCCTGTCTAGTAACAGCAAATTATCATTATTTGTCAAAGAATAGGAGTCCAGTTTTTGAGTTTTACCCACTGTGCAGGCTCAGATTCCTGTTCTTGGATGTGGACTTCTACTGTTACATCCACATCCACCTCAAAATTCAAAATGTTGTGCAATGTCAAATGCTTTTCTCTTCACTATGGTTATACAGCGCTCAATGAGCTCTTCCTAATAAAGTGGCCAGTGAGTGTATATTGCATATCACCTGCGTGGTTTTATTGTAAAATACGTGATTGCGTACAGGAGGACCAGCAGGCCAACTGCACCCGGAGCCGGCAGCTGCGCCGTCCTGAAAGAGCCGTGTATCGACGCAGACATCAACAGAAATCTGAGTGCTACCATTAGGCAGAATGAAGAGGAGCAGAAAGAAAGAAAGAAAGAAAGGGATGAGACCAAAAAAAGGTAGTCAGAGAAAAAGAGAGAGGCTCACAGGCATAGAGCGAGAGCGAGTACGAGCCGGAGTGAGAGGGGGACAGTGAGAGAATTGTTCCTAACAGACTGACTGTCCTTTTAGTCTTATCTCTTACAGGTTCTCTTACTGAAAACCAAGGAGCGAGACAGAGAGAGAGAGAGAGAGAGAGAGAGAGAGACGGAGTGAGGAGGGAGACGGAAAAAAGAACAGTTTGCTCCTATTACACTTTCTCTGATTTCTTGTCTCTCTGTTTCGCCCCATTTCATTCCTCTCCATTTTCTTTTGTCCGATTTCTCCAAACGCATTTTCCCTCCATCTCATTTCTTGTCCTCGTTCTCCCCCAGTGTTTGGAGGTTCTGCTCTAAAAACTCGCTACCTGTCCTGTCAGCATATAAATACGTTAAGAGAGTATAGTGTGCACCGCAGCCCCTTTGTCCAATTAGAGTCAAACTGATCTGTTAAAGCTGTTAATGTGGACAATGAATTTTAAATAAGTGCATATGACACGCTCTGGACTCCTGATTAATCCGTGTTATCATTAATCCAAATTTATCATTTTATTCTCTTTAAACAAAAAGCAAATGTTATTAAATAACTTTCAGTAACATGCTTTATTATTGTCAGGGTTGCAGTGGATCTTAACCTGGAAACACTGGGTCGGTGTGATGGGAACACACCCTGAATGGGACACCAGTCCAAAAGCTAGGCATGCTAATACTACTATATATATGTAATACTTATATGAAACTTTTTAGTTACAAGTTCTCTATAGTGAATCTGGAAATGCTTTGTTAGTGCAACATATAACTAATAACATTGTGAAGCAAAATTATATTACAACAACAAAATATTAATTATTAACATAAAAAATACAAAATTGGACATTTGCATCCAAACCCGAAAAAAACCCCGAAACCTTCATGATAACAATACAAACAGTCTCTACTGCTAATGCAATGAGATGTCAGTAACACATAAGCGGTCTGGAAATTACTCAAGGGATGAAGGGTGAAATCTGGCAAGGAGCCAAAAATGATAAACAAATCATTAGGTTTTGGCCAAAATTGGGATTTTCTGTCTACACCAGAAACTAAATAATTGCAACATGAACAATAAAACCCTTCAGGTTATACCTAGCTGTAACTATTTCAAATTAAGTCCACATGTGCTTTTTGATAACACTTTTTTGATAATAGAGCATGAGGAAATGTAATGGAAGGATAGTAACATATTTGGTGATGCTGTGCAGAATCAGCGAACACTTGCTCTTTGCAGTATGGGTGGCTTTATTACTGTACAAATACAAGTATTACAATTTTTTTTATTCTTCTTTTTTTTGTCATCCTGATGATAATTTTGCATTTTAATTAAAAACACTGATTTAACTTTACTTAAAAACACTGATGCACAACTGGTAATAACATTCAGAAAGAGAGAAAAGAATTAGTTTATTAAGAAAATCATAACTAACCTGGCAGATGTGTTTTTTTTTTAATTAGCAGGTTTGCTTGGGGTTTCAATGAATGTGTTTAATGTGTGGCATAAAACACAGGCCTTGTGTCAGTAGTTCATCAGTAAAACGTGCTCCATGGCTGATAGGACAAAAGCATTAAGGGGTGGGGCATGGTGGGGTGGGGGGGATAATTAGATATCAAAGGCAAGAGCGAGGACAGGGAGGCAGGCGCGGGCCCGCTCTGATGCTAAAGCACTTATTAATGAGATAGGCCTTATCTACTGTCCTTGGAGGAATTCTGTCTTTGATCGGCCCCACTTTGGACTTAATACATTTTTGATTGATAGGCTGAGATGACAGTGGAAGAAGGCGAGAGGACGGGCGCGAGGGCCAGCAGGGAAGAGATGGAGATGCATGCAGAACGATGCCCTTCATGTGATAGAGCAACCTGCGAAACATGAACATGGGAGAATGCGTGCAGAGTTCATACCATGCCCACATTCATTACTGATCAGTCTGATATCAAGTTAAAGAGAGAGTGAGAGAGTGTGCTCAGAGCTGATTTATATCTGAATGCCTTAACTTGAGTCCTCAGGACCTAACACACTCCCTGTTCACCTGATCCAGATCATCAGCTAATTACTAAGCTCTTCACGAGATAGATCAGGTGCTTTTATGGAAATTAAATGTTTAATTTTCCATAAAAGAGTTATAGTTTTATTACTATTATCCTTGCTATGCACTGTGACCTGGAGTAAACCTGCCCTGATGTTTCTGTCCTTACATTAAATATACCATTACTATAAAGCACTATATTAACAATATGGTAGTACTATAGTTGACTATAAAATAATAAATATGTACAGTAGAAAAAAAGAATCATATACTTTAGTGAAACTATAAAATTACTCACAGAAGTGTTACGCTGGCATATATGGCTTGTATAGAGCATTTAAATAATTACCAGAATGAGATTTGCTAAAAAGCCTTAAGGGCACACAAAATACTCATAAACAAAGCATTTATTATACACAAACACAGAGAGAGTTATGCTCATACACACCCACTAGGACAGACTATCTAAATCAGTGACGCACAACCACAGGAAGCTGCAGCACACTAAGTTCAACACCAACGTTTATTACCGAGTGACGTATGAGCCAAAGAGACAGACCGAGCAGATAGGCAGCAAGATGAACTAAAAGCGAGATGGAAAACTAAAGCACAGGAGGAGGAGAGAGAGGCGGGGAAAAATCAAAGACGCCATAACTAAAAGTCTGTCAACAGTCCGTCACCTCCATTCATCAAAAAAGCCCACCAGGCAGCACAGGGCAGCCTGTAGGAGAGGAGATCGATCAGACTGACAGGTACATTTCACAACCCCCAATCGATCATTCTAATAAAGCTCGAACAGGTGAGTGTTGCTCTAAAGGACAGGAGGAGAACGGGCCACCATGACAGAGGCGTAAAAAAAAACATGCAGGAGAAAATACGTAGATCAAAGTCATAGCATGAAAAAAGAGCACAAGCAGAAAATTCACAAAATCTTTCTAAAAGCTATATTTGGCTGAGGTCAAACAAACAAACAAAAACAACCCCTCTAAATCTGTATAGTTCTTAATAAATCCAAAATTTCTAAATTAATAATGAATTAGTAAATTAGTAAAGTCAATAAATGTGTATAGAAGATTATAGCCATTATATTAATTTGTCACGTAACATTAAATCATTTTGTGTTTATTACAGTGTAACAAAGCAGTACTAACACTGTACCAATGCATGGACATTAAAATTATTTTAATATATACATCCTTGTGACTAGAGAAACTGTTTAGACATCATTTGTGTGTGTGTGTGTGTGTGTGTGTGTGTGTGTGTGTGTGTGTGTGTGTGTGTGTGTGTGTGTTGAACAACATTTTTGTCCATAAATACTTTGGTGCATATATTTAAGATTAGGCAGGACACAAGGTCAATGTCATGTCTACATGTTTTCAGAAAGATGCAGGTGACTTATGTCTTCATTATGTGGCAATTTAGATTACAATGTGAAAGAAAGTCGCAGTAGCAGACTGACTGAATCACTGTAAAAGAGTTCCGAAGTAGATAAGGAATGCTGGAGTCTGGTGAAGAAAAAAAAAAAAAAAAAAAAGCTCGAAGGGCAAAAGAAAAGCGATTAAAAAGAGCAATCAAAGGCAAAAAGTCTGATAAATGTACAATTCATTAATGAGCATTGTTCCCCTTATGGGGCTACAGGCAGCTGGTTTGCCTCTCCTTGTATTTCATGTCTAAAAACTAGACTTGTTGACGCACTGTTTCGGATGACCCATGGCTGTTATTGACCTTAACTGATACAGCAGACTGGTAAACTGGCAGCATGAATTACAAACACTAAAAGACAGGAGAATAAAGAGAAAAGAACGATCAGAACAGGAGGAGGTACCTGAAGAGAGAAGAGTGGTGTCAGAGCATGTTTTAGTGGTGCATGTGCCACTCCGAGATGCAAGACAGACAGGAAGAGGACCATAAAGCATGCGGCGACAGCACACACATCAAGCTGACAGGCCGGCCGGCTGCAGGACAGATAACGTAACCCTGCACTGCGCCTCTCCCGCTATCAACCCCATCCATCATCCACCCCTTCATCTACACCTCAGCCCGACAGCAGCCCACACAGACACACCTGCCCCAAAAACGCCCAGGCCTCCGCCAGAGCCCATCTCCATCAGGATATAAATGTAGGCCAATTATCTAGACTGAAGAATCACACATATGGAAGACTGATCTCTTTTCTACACCGAGCAGGCTAATACGTGAGGAACAGAACAGAGCAATGAACGATGCTGGTGGTGTGATATGGTCCAGCATGAAGTGGATTTAAGTTAGGAAGTTAGGATTATTTTCCAACAACAAAACATGGTTTATACATAATATATAAAGTGACACTGGAGACTCCTTCCATGAATGTTAAATAAATGGCACTTTATTTACAACTTATCTGTTTACACTGTCCTTGTGTAAGCTTGTGTCACTGTTACTCCAGAGCAATATCAATCGTCTGACCAATCAGATGTGAGAACGCCTCTGAGCTGTGCTGTAAATCTTCAGAACTGATTCTTTAACTAGTAAAGACCACTTTGCAAACTTTTTTTTGTATTTTTAAATGCCTTGTATTAAATGTCTGGGACAAAAGTAAAGGTGATTTAATATTTAATTAAACTCAAGCAGCTGTCTGTAAGTTTCTTCGAGAGGTCCTCCGTTTTGGCCGCGGCCTAATTTGCACAGGTGCATCCAGCCAGTGCCTTGTGTTGGCTTTGACAGAAATTACAATTAGGGGAAAATGTATTCAAAGAAAAGCAAATGACCCTTCAAGGCCACCATTGTTCCCTCATCACTCCGGGTTTTGTTTGCGTATCGCTCTCGCCTCGCTCGCCCTTGTTGCTCGTAAAGGGGGTGTGAAGGGGGGGGTAATTATGCAAATAGGTGCTGACACTTCGGCGAAACAATGTAGATAGGGAACACCCCTTTTCCACACGTCCAGACGTATTTACATACACACACATTCACACACACGGCCCATCTTATGTGTGTATGACCCGGCCAGTGTTTTTTACTGTGGTATAACCCCGTCATGGCCTGCCTCGGCTCTCGGAACGCTAAAAGAAACGCTGACAAAAGAACCAACAATGACTGTCATCGTCTCTGGCCATGGCTCCACTGCTTTATCAGAGGGAAGTGCTGCGTTTAGGAAATGTGGAATGAAAAGAGAGCTCGCGATCACCCTCTTTATTCGAGCTGTCTGACAAAAACTCCTCATCTCTCTCTCTCTCTCTCTCTCTGTCTGCGTGTGTGTGTGTGTGCATGTACCACACATGCTCTTCTTACAAGTTATGGATTTTTTTTTTGCTTTATTCTTCTAAAGAGGAGATGATGACTTTGTGCTGACAGATTAAGGTTAATGGACTTCTCCAGCATGTAAGAGTACTTTAAGACAAGTGAAAAGACTTTAACGCACCTTTCTTTAATGAGTTGTTTTAATTCTCCTGTATCAGCTGGGCGTCTATTATACACAAATATGGGCTTTTGGAAAAGAGCGCTCTGTGGTGCCATTTTTAAGAATCTTTTACACTATCGTAGCAGCGCTAGCTAGTGGTGAACTCTTCAGACCTCCAGGAACTAGTATCAGGTTTTGGCTTATTTATATTCATCACTGTCACATATTAGCTTCACTATAGACTCGTATTGCTGAATAAGTCTGAATAACATAACAGTATCCTAGGGTGCGAAATGCCTAGCTAGCTAACTTTTGATAGTTTGCTAATGTTTAATAAGAGAGCCTGTTCTATACATACATTGCATGTAACCAACATTTTAAACTGTTCTTTCATAATCAATTCAATGTTGCTTCGCTAAGTCATAAACTATGCTGTTTCATCTGCAATGCTCATATAACAGTCTATCCATCCATCTACGAACCTCTGTAGTTCACCTAGGGACCATAGAGGCCAATAGAGACCATTGTATTTAATCCCAATTTAAGACCATACTATGATATCCAGTAAGCATTTACACAACACACACGATAGGCAATTTGGGGATGTCAATTAGCCGGAAACCAGAGTACCCAGCATAAACCCACCAAGCACAGGGAGAACATGCAAACCAAATGCATACAGACCCCGAGGCGGGAATCGAACCTGGAACCTGGAGGTGCAAGGTGACAGTGCTGACCACTAAGTCACCAATATAACAGTGAAGCTCAAATAAGCGCACGTTAGCCATTTTTTTTCACCTGTATTCACAGAAAGAGGCATCAGCCTGTCTAACAAGAGAACTTCTTCTCAAGTTCTGTTAGCACACTCATAATGTTAGACATGACTCTTTAATAATTCTTTAATAAAACATGAGATTCCTGGGAAATCTGTTTCAAATCATTACATCCTGCTCTGAAAATCTTAACTTAGACATTCTTCTGGAATGTTCTTCTGGAAACCGACACATGGAAGTAAATATAACAAAGTACCGAGAGCTGGACAGATTTAAAATTCTTAAGCTTATGGCAAGAAAAGTGAATAAAAGTAATCAGATGCTCAAAGTTAAACAGGTGATGGTATAAAGGACCTCTTTTGGTCATGCCACAAATTTTTACAATCTCTTCTGACACCCTTTATCATTCCTCTAAATATCATATATATTAGTTTTTTCAGGTGCAACATAACAAGCCTAACACAATAGATAAAAACTTCTACAGTATAACACATGCATGCATGTAACTTGATGCAAATACATGTCTCCTTGCCGAACCCTTGCTTGTTTCTTCGCTTGCTTGATTGGTTGCAAAAGCTTAAGGACTTCCTCTTCCTCAAGATCTCCTTTGTATATTGTTATGGCAGTAATAATAACATGGCTAATCCGCAGTAGCTGCGATGGACACGCTAATAAAGCACTAATAGACGTGGTTATATCAGCAGTGGTGTGGTTGATGTTATTGCGGTAATAGAAGCAATGGAAATGCAAACAGCGGGGAGGGCTAAACCGATTACATTACACAGTTATTTCTGTTCATCTCCTCCCTTTCCTCCAGTCTACGCTTCCCTCCGTCCCGACATACCTGCACCACCACCACCCCAAATGCCGGAGGAGGGAATTGGACTAGTTATGCATGTTTGGTAACGGGATAGCCTATTGAGAGGAACTTGCTGCAAATTTGTCATGGCCATGTTTCCCTTGAGTGATGGAGACACACACACACAGACACAAACACACACACACACAGGCTTTTACTGTGTAAAATACAGAAAGTAACAGAAAAAAACTAACCAATTTATTTTTGCTTTAATTACAATGCAGAGAGACTTTATAATAAGAAAATAATTAATAGTAAAATGACTGTGGGCGAGTGAATAAATATGGGTGAATAAATATGATGTATATTTTAGCAATAAAGCATCTCTGGCTGTGCTGTTATAGGAAAAATAATCAACGGAATGGTGGTGTGATGTGGCCAGAGTTACTCTTATAACAGCCTCCAAAATCCAACGCATCCATTCACAGTTACATTTGAAGTTGCGAACAAACAAGAAACAGGACAAAATGAGTTCCTGCTACAGTTCTGTTAAATCAGCAATTAACATTATTCCTTCACCAGCCTATTTTTTTTTTTTTGACAGCTAAAAAAAATGTGCGTGCATGTCATGTTACTTAGAAACCACATAGTCCTCCATTTTGAAGACAGGCTTGCAATTATTAAAAAGACAGACAGAGGAAGGGAAACTTCAGAGCAAACTTGAGGGACAGGAAGCTGGGATAGAGTGACAAAAAGACTGACGATCAAAGCGTGACTGATTAATGATCTGTTAATGGGCCAGGAAAGCCTTCACTGTTGAACATGGCACTTTTTCTCGACTCGTCACAAATTCCCTCAGCTGGGGGAAGGTAAGTTGGGGACAGGCACTCACACACAATGGCATTTCTCCCACTCGTGTCCCTCCCCCTACTTCCTGTTGAACTCTGGGAAGGCAGCAGAGCAAGAGTGGTGTTGGTGGGAATTTTGTCCAGCCCTAAATTAACCTTTGGCCCCTCCCTCTGGCCTTAACCAGGCCAGACACAACACTCTCTGTGCCGAGACACAGGGCTTCTGGTTCAGATGGGGGGGCGGACTTGTCCTGCGGCAAAAAACACCATGTTCACACAAACAGCATTTTAGATGTACAAATAGGGACTTTTTTTGGAGGGGGGCATGTCGTATGTATTTCACAGCTGAGTCGGCCCGTCTTTGTTTTTGAGGGGGCGTGGACGTTGAGTGATTGGACCTTTTTTTCCCCTAAAAATGTTCTGAATTTTAGTCACAAACATGAGAGAGCAAAAAATGTAAAAAGTGGATTACCTAGGTAAAGAAACAGCACAGATACACATGATCCTGTGTTTTTATTGCTGTTTTCGGTTGTTGAGAGGCCTGCATTTTTTTGACATCATTCCCAGTAGTAAATGTTTCACGTTATAAAAGTAATGATAACTTTTGTTCTACCTGACGTATCCGAAAACCCAAATACAGAGTTTGATCTCTGAAACCTCTCCGTTAACACTCACCAGCAAGGCTTCCATATAGGTACTTTTTTTTTAATTGGCCTTGACCTATGCTGTGTCGTCGACACGTATCTCTGCTGCTTGAGTTTTAAGGGTTAAGTGATTTCTGGTCATGATTTTTTTGCCAAGCAAATTTCTTCTACAAAGTTGACGGTTCAGCACTATCCTTCCAGGTTATCCTTTGATAACCTGTTGAACGGCTCTTAACCCAGTTCAAGTAATTTCAAATCTCCTTCATTGTTTTCTTTGCTTGATGCAGCCCAGGCAGTTTTGACCAGGCAGTTTAAATGCAAGACATATGTTATGTTGTAGTATAAGGAACCAAAGGCTATGTCTTGTGCTTCACGTATAAGACATTCACATATAACATGCGTGTCTCGTGAGGTGTGAACGCTAACTTTCTTAGAACACTATGTTCTTTATGAAACATTATGAACATGAAGTCATCAAATTTTTCTGCAGACGCTCATACCTCAGTGTCCTTATCAAGTATGTAAGTCGGCAGCCGTGTGTCTCTGTGCGTCTGTGTCTGGGACTGTTGGTGGTTTGGAATGTCTGGTCAGAGGTGACGTTGTGTGTGAGTGACGTCTTCAACTTAAGGCTGTTGAACTTGCAACACGTGTACACGGACACACCCAGTGCACGAACGTGTAGGAGAAACGAAGACTGGCCCTGGAAGCGAAGAGGTCAAGGATCGAGCCCTTGAGCGCCAAGATGTTAGCACTATGCTCCTTTGAGCTACACGCACACACGGTGACCCCATATCGTGCTAATCTATGTTAGTGTCACCACACTAAGAGATTTATTCCTTCTGCCTCTTGAAGCCCACTCCATGAACTCAGTGCTTCAGGAATGAGGTCAGGTGTGTGAGATGAGGATTCCCCGCTTTATACGCTTCGTACACT
Organism: Clarias pachynema; assembly: GCA_030014365.1. NCBI lineage: Eukaryota > Metazoa > Chordata > Actinopteri > Siluriformes > Clariidae > Clarias > Clarias pachynema. Next base: position 18,778,854 of record JAQMYL010000016.1, on the reverse strand, counting down.
GAGTTTGGCTGGAGGTGGTGGATGTTGTTCCTTATTAGGTCTTCGTATCAGGACAGAATAAGTGACCTGGACACCGACCTCTCTACAGCAAATCAAAACCACATCTCGGCATAATCTAGCGCTTGTGATTTTTAAACCTGGGAGAGGTGTCCCTCGGATGAACTGTGCTCCGGAGGACGGGCTCGCACAGTGCCACGGTCAAAGCGTTTTTTTTTTCTTTTGCGGTGTCCGTGTGTGCGTGCGTGGAGTTCAGGTTGCATATTAAACAAACAGCCTGACCGGTTTGGATGGCCAGCACCAGAGCTTGGCTCCAGTTAAGTAAATTAGTGTAAATTTGCACAAGTAACCTAATTTGGAGAGAAAACAAAGACTGGAATTTTAATTGGCCACAATGGCGCTGGACTGGAGCAGCGGCGAAGGAGAAATGAGCCGAGACCGGGCTGCGTAGGCTGCCGCTGCCCAAGTTATTCGAGAGAGAGAGTCGTGTGTGTGTGTGTGAGAGAGAGAAAAAGAGTTAGAAAAAGATACTGTTACAGTCCAGCAAACCAAGCATGAAGGAACAGGTCAGCAAGTGTCAGGAAGGAATTTATTAGTATTTCTACTGAATCATGTCGAAAGAACAAGAAAACTCCCTGTGACCCTAGAAATGTGAAACAGCAAAAAAAAAGAAAAAGAAAAAGTACAGTAACAAAAAGAATGCAGATTGTATGTGTTTACATGCATACACACATAACCAGACGTCAATATTAACCATAATACATGCAACATTAATCATAGGCAATGCTGATTTCCAAGACACATCCAAGATGTATACACTTTCATAGGAACACCTGTACACCTGCTCGTACACTGAGTTACTATGGTAACTAAACTGAATAACCACTCTTTAAAACTACGTTGAGCAGAAAAGCATCTCAGAACATACAAAATGTCAAACTTTAAACAGGATCATCATCGTTCCTTGAGCGAGCATGGTTACAGGTGTTTCTATTAAAGTGAGCGTACGTGGCTAAACGTTGCAATCATACTCGTCTGAGTAAAACAGATTTGTTTATAAACCATCTCTAACAGGGAAAAAGCCTGTATAAATGTTTAAACCAACCTGCCCTGTTTCGATAAACCTGTCTATATGAAGCAGTGCGTGTGCAGTGCACATGTCAGAGTTGTTGCCCGTCTGTATGTTGCGCGCATGCTTTTTTTTTTCTCATTTCTCTGCGTGGATTACGGAGGTCAAAAAAACTTAGGTTCTAATGTACATATGCAACCCCTTAAGACTGCATTTTATGAAAACAGTGGCCATCCTCCAATCAGATAAGGGCGCAGGACAGGAGGGAGAGAGTCTCTAGAGTGGGAGAGAGAGAAGCAAAGAGGAAACAGAGGGAGGAGGGGAGAAACAAGCGAGGAAGGTAGAGGATGAGTGCTAAAAGGAAAGGAAAACAGAGTTAGAAAAGGCAAATCAACTTCAGGAGGATTGAAACTGGTTAGCGCAGATGTTCTGCCTTACGATAGTTCAAGGTCGAATTAAAAGCTAAAAGGGGGGGGATTCTATGATCTGGGCGCCATTACTTTTATGTGCATGTGTGTAAAGTAAAAGTCAATTTCGTATTCTGAGGTGAAGTTGAACGCAAGTGCAGAGTTTTTTGTTTTTTTAAATATTAGAATGTTTTTTCATCATGTAGGACAAACATAATTAAAAAATAAAGAGAGAGCGAGAGAGAGAAAACTAGTATGGCTAGGCTATGAGCTAAAGGCTGATGCTAATACTAATGCTAATGCTAACACATGAAAATACACGGACGAGAAACAAAACGCAACAATCACAACAAGTTTAAACAGATGCAAAGAAAAGAAAAAAATAATAAATAAATTCGCACAGTTGTGTCACCTGAACATTTTCACGTCTGTAAAATAACTGGAATGTTCCGTAAGTCGCTTTAACTGGAAGTTGAGTCATCAAAAGTTTCTGAATATGACGAAAAGGTGAAAAGACTCTTAAACATATTAGAAAAAGTTACGTTTGTCAAGTAAATAATTTTAAGTGAATCATTACAGCATCATTATGCAGTTAGCATGGATGCTAGTTAACCTAATTTTATGCATTTGCTAATTCTTTGATAAAAAAAAACTAAAAAAAAAAAAAGAAATTCTGAGAAAAATTCAGTCACTGTCAATAAAGAAACCTTGTTATAAACGACATGTCGTCATAAAAGGTAAATTATTAGGGTTATAAGGCGTGCCACATTCATTTGATTCATCGCTTGAGGCTTCTTAAAGAGTCCCGAGCTCTTCTTGGATTCCTCTCTGAGAGGGAAACTCGATTGTTAGATTTTACTCAGCAACTTCAACGGTTTCAGACAAACAGAAGGACCCTTAGGGATTCTAGATATAACATCGTTTTGGATTCTGCACAGACGCCATTTTGGATAAAATAATCTAATACATGTAAATGTTATGTAAAACTTAAAAAAAAAAGGAAATAAACCCCCCAGAGACTCATTTCTTTTTTGTCTGTCTGTCTCTTTTTCTCTTTCGCCGTGCTTTCTTTCCTTTTTCTCGATAACTTTTTCAGCACTTCTCTTCCTCCCCTCTGATCTCTCTCTGGGTTTAAAGATTGAGAAAGCGCCGCTGTGTTGATTTGGGAAAAGGGGGAAAAAATCTCCCTTGATCAGCTAAATCTCCGCGTGTGCGTCAGGCCTCCTGCCATTTTCTGTCACTCCAGGAGACGACTGTGTGTGTGTGTGTGTATGTGTGTCCCTGAGTTTTAGTCCTCTTTTTCCCTCTTGCCCACTGGCTGCCTGAGACTCAGTTCCTGCTCCTTTGAAGTGGCTGCGTGCAGAATGGAGTTTTTTTTTGTTTTTTTTTTTTTGCACGGTGAATTCGCCCCTGACGCCCGCAGCGTCCCCGCCGCACGAGTCTGAAGAACGCCGGCTGCTCGTTTGGGGTGGACTTCTTTTTCTCTCGCTTCATAAGCAGCCTCTTTGTGTTTTGAACTGGAGCATTCACAAGCCACGTTATCTCCAAATTAGGCCTTTCTTCTGCGCGCGAGCCGTGCGTTTGAAGTGCAATTATTTTGCTCATTACAAGTTAATTTTATTGTTATACTTCGTCTGGGTTTCCTGAGGTTACGGTGGTACAAAGTTTGAGAAAAAGGTAGAGAAAGGAAATTACTGAGCATGAACTCTTTGAGGTACTCGTGACATGCTCTCTCTCTCTCTTTTTCTGAGCATCTCACACTCTCTCTTTGCAAAATGAGAAACTCATACCGTCAGTTAAAAGTGCTTCAAGATGACTGATAAAATAGATGTGCACCTTTTAAAGTGTATAAAGATTCCCAGGGTGGTCAAGTCGTATGAAATATAGCCTCTCGTTTATTTCTGAATTTGGTCCCATATGGAAAAAGCTTAAACTCATATCTCAAATATACCATATCTCCGTCCTCCTAAAGCTGCTGTATATCTGCTGTTCCAGACCATTTCTGATTGGCTGCACACAACATTTCCATAGGCTGTGTGTTGTTTGTCACATGTGTGCGTCTGTGCGGGCAATCATGCATGTACATTTTTTGTGTGTGTCTATTCAGAGAACATTGGTCAGATTTCAAGTCGGTCCATTTAGGAACAAAGCAAACATTTGTGTTCCCGCGTACAGGCTAGTTCTAATGACGCGACCGAGTCCGATATCAGCCGCTCAAATCAACATGTAATAATAGACATCACATTTAAGCCGATTTGATATTTAGTGTCTCATTTCCAATTAAGCCCTCAGATATCAGAGCTGCCCAAAATGATGAAGTAAAGCGAGCAGGCCGGAGATCGGCTTCCAGATACGAGCTAATAGCTGCGCCAGTCATTAGCCACTTATAATTGGCAAAAAAAAGAAGTGTTTTAATGGTGGTACTGGAAGTCTTAATAGAAATCCTTCACAATGCCCTACAGTATTTGGTTTTTAAATGTTACAACATGAGAAGGATTAAGAGTTGCAGGAAGTTGCATGTGAAACGTTTGATAACGGATTTGTACCATGCTGGTTCTTTCCTCGGGCATATTCATGCAGTTAATACCAAAGCTTCCTGGATGGAAGCGACACACGGTGTGTAGGACCATGGTCTCAGATATGAACCGAGAAATATTACAAACAGAAATGTTTTCTTGCGAATGAAAGAATGTTGAGTTTTGGTTTTGCACAGGGCCTACAAATGGAATTAGTAAAGCAGGATTGATTTTCTGGAGAAACATACACGCAGTAACATAAATATATCCAAGACATTTGGAGTCCATGAGTGAATACCAGAGAGGTATTATAATAAAGTCTAATATGTTTTCTGTTCCGACTTGGTCTTTCCTAATTAGTTAATTTGAGGTAATATTTGTTTTTGTGTCTGATCTGTAGTTAGAGATGTAAAACAAGAACAAAATAAACACTAGTGCACCCATGGTGTAACGCCAAAACTAACGTATCAAGAGGATGTCCAGAATATACATCCTTTATCTCTGTGCAAATAAAAGTCTGGTGGCTCACTTCTATCATTGATCTTTTCTAGGACCTCAATCTGATCCTCACTGAATGGTGCGACCAGGATGCAGACGATGTAAATCCAAGAGATATCCAGGATATTGAGAAACAATGTGTTTCACAGATGTCTCCAAGATGAGCATCAGAACTGAAGGAATATTTTTAGGAAGAATAGAGAAGGTCTACTCTTAATCACTCATTATACATACCGCTTATGGTGTCCAGTACATGGTCACGGGCAGACTGGAGAGGATTTTGAGGCACAAGGTGGGATCGGGTGCCATTCCATCACAAGACATAACATGCACATACTGTACACTCACACACGACTGTAAATTTGGAAATGCTAATTTGCCTGCCCTGCTTGTCTTTGGACTGTGGGAGGGAACCGGAGTAGCTAAAGGAAACCCATCAAGCACAGGGAGAACACGAACACAAGCCTGAGGTGGGAATTGAACCCTCAATCCTGGAAGTGTGAGGCAACAATGCCAACTACTACACCACTGTGATGAAGAAGTACTAATGTTTTTGAAGTAGGTTAAGATGCAAAGCTTATTTTAGCTTAAATGACCACTCACAAGGACCTTGAGGTGGGTGGGCTACACCAGAACAGGGTCCCGCTCCTGACAGCCAAAAATAGGAAAGTGAATCTATAGGATGCTGTTCTTAAGTTTAACAACCCCTGATTGTACACTAATGCACAATTCTGTGTAGCATGATCTAGTACATATTTGCAGTATGTATACACCTACATCACTGGTTTGCTTAAAGACAGCGCACACACACACACACAAGCTGTTTGTTTTCTAGCTCCTGCCTTTCATCGAGCTCAGAGATACTGCCGTGTTTTATGTTCTTTCTGTCTGTTGCCTCTCTTTACTCTTTGCTCCTCCTCTTCTTCCTCGTGCTTAATTCCATTGACGCTAAATAAACTTTATCCACAATAATAGCCTGCTGGCAGGCCGCCCGTGAGAACAAAAAACACAGACATCATGACAGGTTCAAAGGCAGTGTACTTCTCTCTTTCTCTCTCTCTCTCACTCTGTTCCTCACTCTTTAGTCCATCCTTCTGTCTTTCTGACGTTTGTACCCTCTCTAGTCCTCGTCCGCCTTTAGATTTTTTTTTTTTATGCGAGAGAAAGCTCTTTGTCTGGTAAACGGCTCCATCGGTTTTGATCCAGGCGTTTATTAGCTGGAGAGTTTAATTAAAAAGGCCATTCATATGAAAATGGGAGTTTGATAGTGATTGCTGTCCCCAGCAGCCTCTCGCTTCTACTTTTAATTAGAAGCCTGGTTGATTGACATCAAGCCCTGGCGGCTGCTTACTGACATACGCACTCTTTTTTTTCCCTCCTCTGTACTTTTTTTACACACACACACAGACACACACACATAATACATGCATACAATAACACAAAGGTCATTAAGGAAGACACAGCACATCAAAGATCCAGCACACTTTTTGACATGTCTCGGTAATTAGCAAGGTGTGTGTATGTGTGTGGTTCAGTGCTACACAAATATACACAGTTAATTCGCTGTGGCCTTGTTCGTCATGCTCTGTGCACATTATCCAGACATATAATTTTTAAAAAACGCTTGCAAACTAGCATCATTAAACAAAAAAAAAAAACATGCTTCTCACGCTATAGGTAATAATGTAAGCCTGTGCTTTCAGTTTTTCATTTAGCCATCATGTCTTAAGGCAGAAGAAAGTGTGTATCTGATGTGAAAGTGTGAAGATAAATCAGTAATTAGGTACACGATAACAAGGATAAATGTTGTGAGCTGGGCATCATAAGTGAATGCATCATGCAATGACTGATATATAAAAATAGACAAAAGTCACCTTGCACCTCCGAGGTCCGGCTTCAATTCCAGCCTCAGGGTCTGTGTGCATGTTCTTCACATACTTGGTGGGTTTCCTCTGGGTACTCCAGTTTTCTCCCACAATCCAAAGACATTATTAGCTTAGTTTTAGGCTAATTGACGTTCCCAAATTGCTCGTAGTGTGTGAATGAGCATGTGAGTGTGTCTGTATGTGTGTGTGCCCTGCGATGAATTGGCACCCCATCCAGGGTGTACCCCGCCTCGTGCCCTAAGTCTCCTGTGATAGGCTCCAAGCCCCCCGTAACCCTGTATACAAAATAAACCGGACTAGATGATGAGTTAGGGAGTAAGTATATTGCCCTAAAAAATTGTTTTTATAAAAGTCCTAATTCTGCAATACAGTTGTATAAACAAATAATGATCTCTACATCAATTAGTGGCAGAACGTAACGCCTTGGAGAACACCTAGTGTCTGATGATTATCTGTATCAGAAATGCCAAACATTCTGTGAAACAAGTTTAATTACCTGAATGTACACCTTTCAGTTTCCAGTGTAAATCATAAAATTTTAGGCTTTATTGTTACATACTGTAATGCAGGAGAACTGAATGTGTCGTTATCATAGCACATCTGATAACATAAGCAAAAAAAACGTGATGTGATGTTCCAACGAAAGTCCGGGCCAACTGCAATGCTTTTGTTTGAGCTGCCAGAAATGACAGGACAAATGTGGGAAAGTTGCTTACTGGTTGGTGATAACTGGAAATCTAATATTATGTGGCAGGATAGTGTGGGAATATTCCTAATAGTCCTGGGAGAGTGAAAGCATCTTACATCATTCCTCTTAATAATGGCCCACTGAGGACATTTTTTGCCACTGAGGACAAACTATTCAGCAGGAATCATATGACAATCAAGGTATAAAACAGGAAGAAGTTTCTTCACACCAGCTCTACCTGTACCATGGCACTCCATGCCCCTTTACTGGGCTGGTACTCAGTGTCATGTTTGAGAAGTGTCTACTGATGTAAAACTCAATTCTTGAAGTTTAGTTCCAAGTTCACCCAACAAAAGAACAAATCAACTAATTTTCAAGTCACCAAATATTATTTTATATCACGTTTTTTGTAAATTTACATGCACTTAGCTAACACTGGTGTTTGTAATAAGTTGCTAGCAAAGATTTGCAAATTTCCACCGACATTAAGCGAAAACTCTGTTGGTTTGTGATTTTCTTGATGATGATCTAGATATAATGATTATGATGTAGATATTATGCACATATGAGTAGTATTATGTATTGAGAATCTATATTATGATGTAGATATGAGATTGGCACACATTTCCATTCTTCCAGACTTCAGCTTATTAACTAAAGAGGCTGACTGCTGAACATGACGAAGAGCCAACTTCTTTTACGGACAAGGCAAACGACTGAAAACAGTGACTTTCACAACCTTTCAGAAACCTCATGAGTATCATGTTTACTCACCACTAACTACGTTAAACCTAACTCTTGAAGATCTGGTGGTCCAGTGACTATAATCCCGCTCTAAAAAAAGATTAGAGAATCATGTGATTCAAAAATTACCAGTTTGAATCTGATGCACTTATAAGGAAAGGCTAATAATCAACAAGGTTGGAAATTGGAAAAATTTGAAGTCTGTGGTCTAAGGTTCAGTAAGTAACTTGCTTAAACTACTTGCACCATCACATGCATGCTTATTTTCGATCTAAGACTCAACTTGGACTTGTGTTTAAGAGACCTGGAATGTTGCTCAAAGACGAACTACTTTGCTCAAACTGCTCAAAACACTTCTACTACAGCAATATGTTAAGGAGACCAACATCCTTATAAACTTTAATTACTCTAATTTAGGAGCATCTTCAGGTCTTTGGACGAAAGCTTTTGACTGTGAGATCCACATTGGACTTAATTTATACCGAATTTATAGCCCTTTCCAGAATAATCACAAATGGGCAAAATGCTCGTTACTAATGGAACTGTCTTTCTGTGGTTGTGACCTGAGCATGTATTAACAATTCACTGAAATCTTAACATGTCTCTGCTTGTCAGAGATCATTCAAATTATTCTCCCCCTTACCATTTTATGATTTTAACAACATATGGATTTTTCCCCAAACTTGAGAAACCACAGTTTTGGACTGAAATACATCTGTAATGAACTCCATACTCTCCCTGTTAGTATATAAAAACCTGCATCAGTCCCTATGAGACCAAAAACGGCTCATTTCCCTAGTCAGTGGGAAACCGTATAAGCGTATAAGTTTAGAAGGTCTACTTATAGTTCAGAGACTGTTTATAATCCAGAGACAAAATTCTTACACTTTAATTTTAAAAGAGCGGTATATAAATGCCACAAACACAACATGCCAGTACATATTTCCCCCCTCACTCTCTTCCTGTACATTTCTCCAATCACTTCTATCAAACCTCATCCCATCCCGTCAGACTTCATTTGCGCTTGCGTGTGCCTGCTTTGTTATGCTTTGCCTGCCGTTTGGGTTTGATTTGGCTGAGAGTGAGCGCTCGCAGCCGAGTGGAAGCGGAGGCAGAAGCGTTCGAGGGCCAAAACCTTGTTCCAATTACGGCCGGGTTTGTTGCAGCCGCTTCCCAGCTCTACTCTCCTGCTCCATATTTCATGGCTGTGCCCTGAAAGCCCTGCTGTTGTTTTTTCATATCGACTGATTTCCTGTACAGCCTTGTTTAATGTATGTGAAAGCAGGATGCAGATATTGTCCAGTAGGAGGCAGCGATGGGGGGAAACTACAATGACGTTTCTGAAGATGGCGTGCGGGTTGCATACGGCAGCGGTTCTACTGTTTCTTTATCGAATTAGAGTGTGGTGAGCAGGCAATCCTGGGCATTTACTCAACTCAGTTTGGCCTGTGGCTGACATTTCTAAAAGCTGCAGTAAAATAACTTAAAGCCAGTAACGCAAGGTCAAAAACATTATGTTTTTACATATCACATCCAATTTAATATAACATACTGTGTGTATTTTTTTTTAGATGTACAGCTCAGACTATTCATGAGCATCAATAACTCAGACACAAAACAAAAAAAGAAAAGAAAAAAAAACATTTTTTGAAGAATTGGAAAAATGATATATATGATCACCTTCTATGTCATCAACTCTCTGCATTTGGCACGTAGACATGGACAAGACAATCTGCTGAAGCTCAAACCAAGCATCAGAATGGGTAAGAAAGGTGATTTAAGTGACTTAAACGTGACATAGTTTTTGGTGGGAGACAGGCTGGTCTCAGTATTTCCGAAACTGCTGCTCTACTGGGATTTTCCTGCACAACCATCTCTCCAGGGTTTACAGAGAATAGTCTGAAAAAGAGAAAATATCCAGTGAGCGACAGTTCTCTGCATGAAATTTCCTTGTCGATACCAAAGGTCAGAGGAGAATGGCCAGACTGGTTTGTGATGATAGGCAAAAGTAACTCAAAGAACATCTTTTTATAACTGTGGTATGCCGAGGAGCATCTCTGAACAAGCAACACGTCGAACCTTGAAGCAGATGGGTTGCAGCAGGAGAAGACCACACCAACAGGAATCTAAAGCTACAATTCACATGGGCTCACCAAAATTGGACAAAAGTTTGGAAAAAGTTTACCAGGTCTGATGAGACATTCGGATGGTCAGAATTTGGCATAAACAACATAAAAGTATGGAACCATCCGTCTGGATCAGTGGTGCAGGCTGCTGGTGGTGTAATGGTGTGGGGGATATTCAAACTTTGTGCCTCTTAGTACCAACTGTGCAAGGTTTAAATGCCACTGAGTATTGTTGCTGACCATGTCCATCCCTTTATAACCACACGATGACAAAACATCCCACAAAGCACAAATCATCTCAAACTGGTTTTTTGAACATGACATTGTTTGCTGTACTTAAAAGGCCCCCTCAGTAACCAGGTCTCAATCCGATAGTGTTTTCATTTAAGTCATTAGTTGTAGCGTAATGAGGTTGGATTACAGGTTTGTTAGTGAAATTGTATCTATTTGACATAGTTAAGCTCTCAAGCTCAGGAACAGTGCATTCCCCTCTTTTGGTACAGTACACACACACACACACACACACACACACACACACACACACACACTGACTTGTTTTTGTATGTGAGCAGGTGTGTAGCTTGTGTGTATGTGTGTGTGTTGGTTTTTGTATTCTACAATAAATGTGTGTTCGGATAGGTGCGTGTTCGTTTGAGGTACACCTCAGGTATACGCTGTGTGTTCCAGCTGCTGCCTCAGGTGAGTCCTGTGCTCATGTGCTCAAGCCTCGGTTGTATTCAGTGTCTTGCTTGCTGTCGTCCTCCACTTAAATATCACTTAACTCTGATTAACCCACACTGGCCCACCTGCCAGCTGACTGCCATTAGACTGACCCTTATCTCCCCTTTGATCTGGCCACAATAGAGCCAGGGCCGGAGCCGGGGCTTACGGAGCCTCTTCAATAATAAATCATTAGCTAAACACTTATGTTCATTTGTGTCATGTTACATGTACTTCAATTTGCTCTTCTGTATCTGACGCCTTGCTCGGCAGATGCAAAATCGCCCAGCTTTTACTTTATTTGTTGTTGTTTTAATTATGATTGAGGGCAAAATCCCTTTTGGGTGGCGAAGTCTTTAATTGTAACAGTAGCTTTGTCTCTCACTTTCTTTCTTTTTTCCCCATCTACCAGGCAAAAAGATTGTTCGAAAGTGGTTTGGTTTCCTTAAACGTCAGCTAATGGTATTAAACTCATCTCACAAATGAGATGGTTTAAATACTTTACTACGCACATACAAAATATCAATTATTTATTTATTAATTATTAATATCAAGGTATTGTGGATTAAAATAGAATTTATAAGAGGTACAGAAACTATGTACTGTACAGAGCTAGCTAGGATGCAAAATTTGGCAATATTAGTAATGAAGTGATGTTCCATATAAAAATGTCAGTGTCAGTGGGGAACAAAATGTTTTTTTTTTGTTTTGTTTTTTTGTGGTATTCATTAGAAGTGTGGTTTCTAATAAATAAATTCCTAGAAGGAATACTCAGACAGGTCCCAGATCCCACAGTTGCAAATGTCTGACACATGCTAGCTAGTTTAGTATTGATTATGTGACGTCCTTCAATTCAACCTAAAATTAGAAATAGACAAGATGCTAGATACTGAAATCCCATGGATGTCAACCTTTAACAAATGCTAGCTTATTTAGTATAGAAATGCTAATTTAGAAACAGAAAGCAAGCTGTCCTAAAATTGGGGATGAGCTAAATCTTGTCCGTTAGCTAGCTGGCTAGTCACCTTAGGCTATGTTAGTGTTGGATGAAACAACAGTTTGTCATGTTGCATTTCAGCTGGTGGGACTAGTGTTAGTAAATCACTAGTGACAATAGAGACACTAGAGACAGGGGGAATATATGAATGCATACTAATGTAGCTACTACAGTTATCTATGAATTTTAGCTATTTTACTTACTGTATCTAGCCACTTAACTAGCTTACTTAGCATTAGGACTGCACCAATTTGAGTGTTAAAAGCTAAACTGCTGAGAACTATGCGAATGTAGATGCAGAGTCTAAAATAACACATATGTCAAGTTCTGACAAATGCTAGCTAACTTGGTAGTAGTTACCTAATTGTATCACCTTAAATTATGTTAGTGATAATTTTAAAAAATATGGTTTGTTGTGGTATATTTTGCCAAGTGGGGGTAGTATTAACAAATACCTGAAGGTATGGTAATGCAAAATGAAATTGCTATTGAAAGACCACTCTTTTTAAAAAAATATTTTTTACATGTGATAAATTTAGGCTAGTTTACCTGCAGTTAGCTACACAACTAGCTAACTTATCTAAAGTCAAGGATTAACAAAAACCTTGGTTGTTAACAGCTAAACTCGGACACTTGAGATGTAGATACTGAAATCAGACAGTTGTCAGGTTAATAACTGTTAGCTAGATGGCTAGTTTTCTTATCTAATGCTTGAGATGTACAAAATGTATTAATTGATAAACTGGGAAGAGACAATGGACATTGGGTTGCAGGTAGTTCACTTGCTGTTTTGACAATGTGTTTGCGATGAAAAGCATTTCTAAAGGTTTATGTCAGTTGTCATGAAGGATTTAATGTAAGTGCCATGTAGCTTTTTGAACAGTAGGTTGTATTAAGTACACATTTTTAACAATGTTAAAATGCTTTCTAATAAAAACATTCTACAAAGGTCTGTTTTTTATCCACTGTCCAGTAGGACCTCAAGCTTGACCTTCCACCACAACAAGATTGAGCTGTTCTGATCTTTTAGGAGTCATTTGACCCTGTCGTGCCCTTTTCTTTTTCTTAGACCCGCAGCTATGTTCCTGTATGTTACACAACACCCACTTTCTACCTCTCTGTCACATGTTTCAGGTTCACAAGGGTTGCTGATAGGGGTTAGGGGTTAGGAATATATATGAAAATTGTTGTTTGCTTCTCCCAACACCCACCCACACACACACACACACACACACACACACACACACACACCCACACACACACACACACACATGCACACACGCGCTCATACACACAGACCAAGAGAACTACTTTGATGCCGCTATGTCGGAGACAGACGGCATTAGGCCTGTCTGCAGCATTTAGCCCTAAAACCATGTCATCTCCATCTGCACAGA
>JAQMYL010000016.1:18756191-18761191 GCA_030014365.1 Clarias pachynema | reverse complement strand
TCTTTCTTACTTGTTTTTGCATTCCTTACTCCCTCTTTCCAACTCTGTCCTTTTCCAAACTCTCCTTCCGTTGTTGTCAAATTGTTTATGATCTGCTTATCGCTTTAATGTGTGTGATTGCGCTTACGTGCACGGGCATTTGTGCGCTCGTTTGGCAAACGCCACGATGGAGCGATACAAAGCCGCATTTATCTACGTCCACGTTTAAAGATAACCAGCCTCCATGTTGGTTAAGGGAAATGGAAAACAGGCAGAGGGAAAGAAAGAGAGGAAGAATGGGAATGCCGAGAAGGACGTGAGAAAGAGAAAAAGAATCAAAGATGCTGTATAGCGTGTTTTTATTTTCTTGCTTCTGTCATGACATCACTGCAAAATCCAGTAAAGACACACACAATAAAGAGATTAAACTTTCCCACTTTAATCTTGTAATCTTGTACGATCAATGAAACCGGTCTCAGATCAGTAATTCGTGACCACGCTCCATCTCCAGAACCTCTTTTATTCCCACGTCTGATCTGAGAACAGTAATCAGGTAGAACCACAAGCATCTGTGAGTCACTCTGCGATCATAGAGTCATACCATGCGCTAATGATGGGGGGTCATGACCTCAGCAGTTGTGGGTGAATCCCAAATTGAAGAGTCACACACTGCACTCCTTTGATCTGATTAATGAGTCAGTATTGCTAATTCATCACAGTTTAAAGACTTTTTCTCAAAAAGAAAAAAAAATGAGAAATTAAACTCGCACCATTTCCCATGGATGACAAACGCAATCAATCCACCATGACACATGACGCGTTTGGTGTCTGACGTTTGCTACCACACCAATAAAGCTAATCCAGGTTTGAAGTAAGACTTGTCAATAAGGTTTAAGACACAACATTTTTTTTCAGTTTATCTTTAGCAGAAATGTGTAATAGTTAATATAGCTCAATGGTGAATGTGTTCTACATTACTTGCACATTTGTATTTCGATTCTTCGATAAACTGCTTTGACTCACGCCAAAGGTTTAATTTTATCAATTTAAATATTTCGCTTGCAGGATAGGCCAAGATATTATTATACAAATAGTATAAATGGACATTTATCAAAATATGCCATAAGTTTTTGAAACATATTATTGCGCAAAAGCCTTGACACCCCCCCCCCCTCAATTTTTCATAGTTTGCTTCCAAGGAGCCAGACTTTCTTATATTTTAATGTAGTCTTGAGGAATAGTTCTCCAGGATTCCTAAAGGACTTTCTTTGGCTCTCCTATTTTTGGCACGTTTTTGGTTCTCATTTTCAGTCCAGTCCCTGTACCTGAGCAGTGATGCTGAATCCTGAGTAGCTGAAACAGACAAGAGGGGAAATGAGGTCGCTGCTGAATTTGTTCATTTTAAAAAGCCAAATTTTAAATTGCATCTTTTGCAGTTTGTCAGAGTAAAACATTTGTTTTAATTTAATCTACATCATTTCATTTCAGGTAATATGGAGCATTGAGGGGTGACTCGAGACTTTGACGCAGTACTATATACAGTATGTTTTTAAGACTTGAGGACTTATCATAATGTCTTACAAAGAATCCAAAAAATGAGAAAAAACATTTCTTTTGTTTCTGCAGTAACTCATAGTCACTACAGGTTTTAGACTGATAGTACCTCGTAGAGTCTGGCATATTCATACTAGAATGAGGATATGTTTTTATGAAGGAAACTACAAACCAGTTCTGTGGGATTGCTCTAAAGATAAGAATGTCTGGCAAACGCTGCAAATGTCAGGGTTCTTTGCAGAATCCAACCTTGTTTTTTCTTGCAAAGAGATTGCCATGTAGAACCCATTTTGGAAGCCAAGAACGTTAATTATCTGAATCCTTGTATTGTAATAGTCATGTTTATGAATATGTATAATCACAGCTAAATGGTGCGATCAGATGTGGCGTCCATTTTGTACAAAGAAAGTCTTGATTAGGACAATATTTTTGTATTAATATGCCATAAGTCCCACCTCTTAAATGTTGTATCACAAATTTATAATTAATGTGGATGATGATAAAGTTTACATTCCAAGTTGACTATCCCTTATCCCTATTATGTCACAAAGGACAGTCAAAAATGACTATACATACATTTATATACTATGGTACTTAAATATGTATTTGATTATTTAGGCATGCATCCATAACTGAGGTGACATAAACTTTAATTTCATGTTAGATCCACCAACATCCTGTAATTATGAAAATTATGGAATGAGTGGAAAATTTTTATCTAAGATCAGATTCATCTACATATTGGATTACAGTGATCATGGACATACAGTACAGATGTTGGACAGTGTATTTTTTTTTCTGTATGTATGAAACTGCTGCTCATTAGCCAGTGTTATGGCTGCATTTTTTGTCAATTATGTCACTTCATGTTTACAAACCTAAATCATTCATCCATTAAATGCAGCCCTTGTGTCTTATAATCCTAAACACATCTCAAAAAGTGTATGACTAGTGTATAAAATCTAGTACAAACTGCATACTTGAATCAGATGGGTCAGAAGTTGTTGATTAGTTTTCTTAAACGGCATCTCTAAAATGACTGTCATTCAACGTATATGTTCATTCAATGTTATCATTTTCTTACATTATCATCTGCACGTTGCAGAGATATTTGTATTATGGACATGTGACATGGTGGAGTTTTATGTTAGGACACGTTTATTTAACATTTAAGGAAGGAGTCTTTCCGTAAAGTCTAGAGATGCTGGAAGCACTTTATAACTGCTGTAATGTAAAGAATAACAGGAATTAACTTGTCCCTTGGGCAATCCATAGCACTTAATGTAACTACAAGGGGTGTTCAAGTCAAAGCAGGACTTTTGAGTGCGCAGAATAACATAACACAATTATGAGAGTAAAAATTCCCCGCTACACTAATGCACTTATCCCAGAGTTTCACTAGTACCACTCGATACCATGAAGGTAGAAAGTTTTCTCAGCACACTGGCACCATGATCAGATTACCTGCTTCATTTCTGAAACGCTGGCCTCCCAGGAACTCCTTTAATGGAAGCCCAAACATGTACAGGGATGTAGCAATAACTCCCAGTTGAGTTCCTGTAATGTGCAAGTGGTGTTGGTGAATGATTGTGTGTAGAGCTCACACAGACAGATGTGTCTCTTCTGCAAGTTGTCCCTCGATTTTCAAAAATCAGCTGTTCCACTCACTGAATGTGCTCACAGATGTACATGCTTCTTTAAAACCTTTGCACCGTTCATGTTCATTCATGTTTTACTGCAGCATAGAGTCTCAACACCGGACTGTGCTTTACCAGAAATTTCATCACGAGTCCCGGTTTGACTTGAACAACCCCTTGTATAACGTTCTTTAGAACGTTAGGAATAGGACACCTTCTACCGTGCTGTTATAGGACTATAATCCTCTTGAGGTTGCTAATATTCATTTAGCATGAAAACATCACACCATCATGTCATTGATTATTATCCTACATTTGCATGAGCTGAATTATTTAATTTTTTCCCCATAAAAAATAATTCAAAACTCTTGTAGAGAGAATCTGAGAATACTCATTTATGCTTATTTCACACCATAGTGTGAGTGCTGAAGCATGGTAGTTTAGACAGCTACAGAAATCTTTATATCGTTTTTTCCCTTCTCTTGTCTGGTCTTTTCCCATTTCTTCCATTGTAATAAACACATGACCATTGGGAGGCACTAGAGTCCTACATCAATGACTGACCTTCTCTCTCTCTCAGTCTCTCTCTCTGTATTTGTGTGTGTGTGTCTCCATATTGAATGCTTTACACTGTGGATTTATTGAGGGTGGAAATGCTGTTATTATTATTCAATCCTCCTCTCATGCTCTGGACGGAGGCAAGGGGGAGAAAAAAAACCTTTTTTTTCAGAGGGGATTCTGCTCATCGTCTGTGTGTGTGTAGGGAGGCAACGTTGACATCTCTCACTCCTTCTTTCATTCCTCCTTTCATTGCTCTTCTCCCACTGGATGGAGGGCAGAAGAAAACAGCTTGGCAGAGAGACGCGCTGTAGAGTGTCCTTCCGTCTCTTTATTAACATGCCGTCCCCTCTCGTTTACTTGGACACGTTTCCACCAACGCCCCCCCCCTCCCTTTTTTTCTTTTTTACTTAAAGCTTTATCCATCACTCACAAACACTAATCTGACAAAATGATTAAACCGTTTTCACCAAATAAATCTGGGCGGATTTCATTCCAAGCTGTGGACGGAATGTACATGAGGTGTACGGTAAATCATAGGAATATTGGAACTCGCAATAAAGTCAGAAGAAAGATAGAAGCCAAAGGAAGAGTTCTCCAGTAGGCCGCCATGGTGAGATCTCTGTGCTATGCATCATGGGTAGTGTTTATTCGGTGTACAAACAGGCTAGAGATAGATGAGCAAAGTCTAAAACATGCGAGAGAGAGAGAGAGAGAGAGAGAAAAACCCTGAACAATCAACCTTGGAGGAGGAGTGAAAGAGCGACGATCCACCCATCATCCATTTTATGATTACAGAATCCATTTTGCTGATCCGCGCCTCCGTGCAGCCCTTGTGTCATCCGTGTTACTTTTTTTTTTTCTGCTTTGTGTCAGCGCTAATTAAGCAAAGCATGTTTAGGCAGGAAATTAATTGATACATCCCCAGCCGACCCCCTTCTCTCTCTCTCTCTCTGTCTCTCTCACACACTTATACACATTAGATCCGTTTCTTTTTCCGCACAAAAGATAGCAGCATTCAGAACTGGAGTTGGAAATGAACACAAGTGTGAGAGAAGGATAGTTTTGAAATCGATAAGCCTCCAAAGATCTTATTACGCAGATGAGTCGATAAGCGTCCCCGCTGCAGAAACGCTTAGCACGCTGTACTTTTAATTAAGCACGAATACGGGGAGGACGATGAGAAAAACAGGACGAGGATGAAGATGGAGAGGGGGAAAAAAGAATGAGATGTGTGTGTTTTTGTATTCAGAGGAGGATGATGATATAGAG
>JAQMYL010000016.1:18729337-18753591 GCA_030014365.1 Clarias pachynema | reverse complement strand
ACACACACACACACACACACACACACACACACACACACACACACACACACACACACACACACACACACACATTCACATATCGATATCAGTTAGTTTGGTTTTTTAATATGACTTAGCTTTCTAAATGATTGTCTGAGGTAATTGTCTAAATTACCTCAAATATATATTTTAATGCCTTTAAGCCACACCTAAAGGCTTTTCCTGTGTCATTACGTGCTGATTAATGACCTCAGTGACCTGTGATTTCATGGCTGTATGTTAGACATCATAGCATCATAGACTGTTATGAATAAAGATATACATAATGGTAATGATAACTATGGTTCTTGTTAAAAAAAAAATTATAATAACAAGAACCATAGTTATCATTACCATATATACATTTAAACATCTAATGGCATATGTCTCATCATAAAGGACATAAATGTTTACTTTGTCCTTTGTTTATTTATATTCTTTTTCTTTGTCCTTTGTTTATACTTCATCATTTGTTTATTTGTTCTAATTAGAATTCAACTCTTTTGTATCATTTAATCATTGTTGAGTAGTAAAACATTACATTGAATAATAAAAAAAACAGTTTCAACCTCGATAATCTCACTCTTTCTCCTTCTCCTTTTTTCTTATTTTTCTTCTTCTTATTATTATTAAAAATGCCTCCATTAACTTGAGCTTCGTTACTTTTTTTTTTATCTTTTACTCGACACTTTTATCACTTTTAGATGTAAAATTTGTACACTTCAAATTACTTCTATGAGTCACAGAACACTTTGACTCAATACTCTTACATAATATTCTAGAGTTAATCTATAAATATCTGGTGGTTTCAGGTCTAAATAATACACTGCAATCAGCTATGGTCTCTACAGGGTGTAGGGACAGCATTATTATATACTTTTCTCTACACATTTGTGTGCATGGAATTGTAAAACACATGAATAATTTATGAAAAAATATATATACACAATACAGTATTGTGCAAAAAGTCTTGAGCCCTCTTGATTTCTTCATATTTTGCTTCCAAAGAATCATTTGTGTGATTCTTGTATTTTCAATCTAGTCTTAATGAATAGTTCTTCAGGCTTCCTGAAATACTTTTTTTTAGCTCTCATTTTCAGTACAGTCCCGGTACCTGAGCAGTTTCAGAGAAATGTTTTTTGTTTCTTAAGCCACACAGAGACCAATCATTCAAGCACAAAAAACATCTAACACCTAACCCAGTGACAAATAGGTGCAGATGATGACATCAGTGATTATTATACTGCTGATGCTGAATGGTTGGAACAGACGAGAGGGGAAATGAGGTAGCTGCTAAGTTTGTTACATAAACAGCCCATTTTTAAATTGTATCTTTAGGCACTTTGCAGTCTGTCACAGTAAAATATTTGTTCCAGTTTCTTTCATTCAGTCAACACTACCAGTCAAAAAGTTTGATCACCCCTTTTATTTCCATGTTTTTTTCTTGATTTTTACATGATAAGCAATGCTGAAGGCATCCAAAATACGCAATAATCTTGCTTGAACAGTTGATATTGAGATGTATCTGCTACTTATGCACTGTAAATCCTTCATAACAGCTCTAATCTGAAGTGATGTTTGTTAATTGGTGATTTCTGAGGCTGGTGACTCTAAATGAACTTCTCCTCTGCAGCAGAAGTAAGTGTTGGTCTTGCTTTCCTGGGAAGGTCTTCATGAGAGACAGTTTCATCATGGTGCTTGATGGGTTTTGTAAATGCACTTGACACAATACTGTTCTTGTAAGAACGCTGACGTTCATGTTTTAAAATAACAACTGACTGTTGGTGTTGGTGTTGTTGTCGTTGTTACTTAATTACCTAATGCAGTATGTGTTTTTTCATAGTTTTGAAAAATCCAGTATTGCTATAGATTGCAGACAATAAATCATTAAACAAAAAACAATCAATTAGAAGTTTCATTTAATTTAATATTTAAAAAATAGGAGGAGGGCTCAGGCCTTTTGCACCGTACTGTATTTTCCCTGATTTTAACAAATAAATCATGCACATGATTTAGTACAACTTTTACTTGTATTACTTAAATGTGTGCATGAATTAGCAAAACAAGCGGCGAATGATTTAAGAAAAGATATGATGTGACTGTTTTTGCAGTGTGTTCTATCGTTTTACTAAATTGTGCACACAATTTTGTTAACATGAGCAAAATAATTGGAATTTTATTGATGTGACCACTCTATAATAATAATAATAATAATAATAAATACAAATATTACCAAATTCGATTCTATGCAAAAAATCATTTTGTCTACATGGACAATCCTGTGCTTACTAGTTATTTCTAGCGCAATATTTCTAGGGCCATGGAACTGATGAGCCTGGGTTTCCAAAAGCATTCTAAAGTTAAAAGAACGTGAAAGACTGAGTGTAGAGAGCGTGTAGTTTAATGCTCGATCTGCTGTTTAGAATTCTGGGTTTGGATGAAATCCGAAAGAAAATGACCGTAAATCTTACAAACGTTCAGCGGTTCTTGTTATCTCTCCCAGGCGCAGAGTGTATTCCCAGACAGGACACATTTCCTAAAAACTTAAAGGCACATTTAAGTCAATAGCAACAGTCGAACGTGCAGACGACAAATTCATCACCGCCTCGTCTGCTATACAAGTGCTAATGAAGTTAACACATTTTGTTTGCCTGGGCCTAACATGTCAGCAGGCCTAGTAGAGCAGTGTGCTTAAACACATGCTGAATTCTTATATGAGCGAGAGAGAGAGAGAGAGAGAGAGACGACAGTCCCTGCACTATTATCACATAAAAAGAGAAGTTGAATGAGCCACACTCCCGGCTTGCTGCACCTGCAGTGCTGAGGTCATTGTTCGACACCCCCTCCTCCGTCTTTCTCTCTCTCTCCGTCTCTCTCTCTCTCTCTCTCTCTGTGTCTCTCTCTGGAGGGCAGCTTAGTCGCTGCTGGTCTTTTCATAGCTCCTCTTGCTTTTCTTCAGACCCCTTCTCGCCTGCCACTGCGCAAACACAGCTGAGAGAGCAGCTCACGTGCCGCTCCGTAAAGCCCTCGGCCTGCAGCCTGCTCCCCGTGCGCGCGTGGCCATGCGTGTGTGCAATGTCACTATTTGACTCCATTGTCTCAGTGTTTCTGCTGCCTTTTTAATGCTGATGAGTTTGCTCAGTGCCACCCGTTTGTTTGCTGATTGTTTGACTGGAAAGAGTTGCATTGTGACTGCGGTTATTGATCTGTAGCTGTTTTACTGGCTGCAGTGTGTGTGTGCGCGTGTGTGTGCGTGTGTAGGAACATCCCGGTCACACCTGCAGTTTGCAAAGGCCAGGATGTCTAATCTCCCACATATTTCTCACATAACATATCTCTCATTATTTATTTAATGCTAGTCATCGAGTTACTGCATTTATAAAAGTAAGTAAAGAAATGAAAAAAATTTATTAATATTAGGCTCCAAAAGCCTGAGTGAGCTACAGGAACTGGGTTTATTTCACCAGGAGCAGACTAGAACTTGGTTATTTATAATTGTCTGACAGGCGAGCTATTTGATAAGAATATTTTTAAAGATATTACAATGATATTTATTGAGATGTTATGACAATGAGATTTTAAATATTATAGAGTAAAATAAATTACACACACACACACATATATATACGTATATATATATATATATATAGTTTATATAGTGAATACTGTTGCTAAAAAACTATGCAGGTGTTTTGGCATTATGAAAATATAAAATATGTTTTTCATGCTCTCATTAAAATTATAATTACCATTTTATAATAATTATTTAATTATGAGTAATATTACTATTTAGCCTACTTGACCTTTATTACTACTACTTATACTAATTATTATTATTATTAGTAGTAGTAGTAGTAGTAGTAGTAGTATTGTTTATTTTCTCTACTTTTAACTTAAATCTTCAAAAATGATGATGATAGATAGATAGATAGATAGATAGATAGATAGATAGATAGATAGATAGATAGATAGATAGATAGATAGATAGATACTTTTGACAATAGCAGTTGTATAAGTATTTATTTATTTAGATATTCAATTCAATTTTATTATTTATGCTTATTTATTCATTCATCTTGGGGGTTAAAAAGGTTTGTAATTAAAAAAAAATTTCTTTTATTATTATAATTTATTTGTTTGTAGTTGTTGTAGTTATTGTTGTTGTTAAAAAAAAAAGGACCTTTCTTCTGACATATTATATTCGTCTGAGTAAAACGGTGTTGACGATGTTCACAAGATTTAACTTTTCAAAAGAAGAAAATTATAATATGGTGCGATTACATACCATAAAAATTCCTCTAATAGTAGAAGGCACGAGCCAAAAAAAAAAAAAAACCTGAAGTCTAATTTGCCTTTAAAAAAAAAAAGTCATAACCTTTAAGAGTAAATGTGGGACATTTCAGTGTGGGGAAGATAAGAGAGATAAACTAGATGTAACTTTAAACTCTCGTACATATATAAAGATTGGACTGTCATTTTAAAAAGGCTGTGTGTCAGTCAATAGGTACATTAAATTTATGGCTCTGTATGTATGTGTGTGTGTGTCTGTCTCTGTGTGTGCGTTTTAACCTGGGGAGGGAGATGCATGTCTCCTTTATAAAAGCACATTAGGACTGTAAAAAGCAGAATGGTTAGAATACCAGGCATTGACATGGAAAATGGAGATCCATCAGAGAAGGCCTGAAGCTGCTACACACACACACACACACACACACACACACACACACACACACACACACACACACACACACAGACATAAACGCACAAATACACACACCTCCCCTGTTTTCCTCCTTGGCTCCACGAGCCCGTCCAGGGGGCAATAAACTCGTTATCTCCCTCTTTCAGATCCTAATCTGACGGCGGCCTGCACATTGCCAGGTGACCCGAGGTGGGGGCTTCCTTACTCGTCCGCTCACTCCCTAAATCCCCAGCTTTCCGCCGCCTGTCGTCACCCTCCTACCCTTCTGCAGCTCTAAATACCCCCCTCTCATCACCCAGCAGCCCCCATTACACCCTCTATCCTCTGGCAATTAATCCAGCTATTGATCACCTGGAAAGTAAAGCCTTCTCTGCTCCATTCAATTAAGCTTTTTTTGTGTTGCTTTGTTTTGTTTCTTTCTTGTTTCTCTCTCTCTTTTTTTTTTTTGGCTTCACACCAGTTCACGTTCATGGGTTTTATGTGTTCGTGTGTGTGTGTGTGTTTGTTGAGTTTGTATGTGTGTGTGTGTGTGCGTGTTCTGATCTGACCTCTTTTTTTTCTACTCTCTTTCACTCCCACTTTTCTTTCTGTCTTTCTCCCTGAGCAACGTGAGGATGTGATTTATTTCAAGGATAACGCGGCGATTTCGATCTAGCAGCAAATTGGCCTGTAAATAAATACAAGTATTATTTTATTCATTTAATGACTGAATTAAATTACTAAAAATTTACTATTGTTCAATTAAAATATCTCCGGGCAGCATCTCGTTCTACAATCAAGACGATCCAAATACTATCACGATGAGGTATTAGATATTAAAGCTGTGTTTGTTTGCACTGGTTTTCTCGAAAGGGAATGAAAAAGGGCTGTGAGATGTTTATAACAAGGAGGTCATATGATCAGGCCGACATGGTGGAAGAACCGTGGTGCTCAAAAGAAGTAGAAAAAAAACAGAACCAAAACAAGTCAACTCATTCAACCAAGTGATCGGAGATAAACAAGAAAAAGGTGTGTTAGATTACAGTGAAGTGTGAGTGTTGTAAAATCCTGCATCTATACTGGAAGCGGATCTGTCCATCTGAGTTTTAATTTCATTCACAAATTGATAAAATCTAATGATTTTATAGAAAGCATAAGCAGACAAACTTTTGTAAAATAAACATACATGCATCCAGGCTTGCTCTTTTTCTTCCAGCATGGCACATGGAATGTTTTCCTTCCACCTCCTTATATCCTCCCTATATTTCACCTTCGAAACCCACTCTGCACTTTGTCTAACGTAGAATGCTAAATGTGGGGCAATCGCAGTTCAGGTAGACAGCAGAGAGGCCTGCTATGAGCTATATCGACTGCATAACAAGGCTAAGTGTATATATGTGTGTGTGTGTATGTGTATGTGTGTGCTCCAGAGTTGATCTCAGTGTAAGACTGAGACGCATGAGGCATGCGGCGGCGCTTTCTTTGAGGTCCGCGGCGCTTTGATCTGGTTCTGCAGCCTGTGCCGGGGGTGTCGAGCTTGTCAGCCACTCTGATGGAGCGATAGGCCTCCTCTTTTCTCCTCTCGCGCTCCTGCCGTCCGCCGCCTCAATGCCTCTCTTCATGCGCACTGAAGGCCACATTATGGAGCCGAGAGGAGTGGGATATCCTGCGCTTCGACCCTACAGGTCACAGGTCGGGGAGGAACAGGCGCGCGGATGAAAAGAGTCCATAATTACGCCGAAAACAAAAACTACCTTGTCCCCCCACCCCCATACTCACAAACCCCTCAAACCCATCCCAAATAACTATTTTTGGTGGGAAGGCAAGGAAACGGGCACAATTGAGATCTTTGGGAATTGAGATTTCTTTGGGAAACGGAGTGCTTATCGTGATCTGCGCTACCTCATCACAGGCCACTGTGATTGGCCGAGACCCGCTGCTTATCTGATACGGATTGGCTAAGGCGAGCCATGACAGGAAGTGACAGCGTGGTTCCCACAATCCCACCCTGGGAGAAATGTGAGGTACCATGAGCACGCCCACGGCTGCATCTGCAACACAGAGACTGTGTGTTTGTGTGCTCGTACATGTCCGCATGCTACGGGAGGTCATGAGCCGTCTGCCCCCGTGTCTGTCTGTCTTTCTGCTCTGTCTGCAGGATGTGGGTGTAGCATTGAGGAATATGTAGATATACAGTAAAGAAGAGGATGGAGTTTGACATGTTGGTGCCATCTACATTCCACTTAGTATCTGACTCTTAATATCTGAACTCACTGATAATGAATATACAATGTTTTTTTTTTGTTGTTGTTTGTTTGTATGTTTTGTAATTGCTAGGATTTACGGCTTTAGATAAGCTATCATCATATGATCATGTCTTGTGAAACTATTCATGAGTCATAAAAAAAAAAAAGAAAATGTTGGCTCAGGCGCAGTCGCAATTGTATCTTTTCAGTTTGTTCCTGAGAAAGGCTTTTTCTGATCGTTATGATAAAGTACGCTGCAGATTTGGTGCTGTGTACAGTACATGTCTATGCTTCTGGAGTAGTTGTGTTTCCATCAACGAAGAGAGAGAGAAGACGTGGCGAGCCCATTAGAGGAGATGGCGCAGCATGTCAAACGGAAGCACATTTTCAACATTGCAAGCATTGCACCATGAAGCTGACACGGAAAAAGTGTCAATATTCCTCGAATCTGGGCTCTCAGATTTAAGAATAATTCTTCTATTGTAGCTTTGTGCTTGCTGAAACTTAACCATCATTAAAATGACATGTGTTTATATGTCTGTAATTGTTTGCATTAGTTTTTAGTTTTTGTATTATATTTTTTGTTTATGCACATTTTTTTTAATTAATGTGGTTTAAATGTAACTATTTCTATATAAATATATAAAAGTGTTATTCAAAAGTCTTTTAATTTACTCTTTTTAATACAAAGTTTCCTGGGGATTTTATTTATTTATTTATTTATTTTAGGACTTTTGACTAACTGAGTAAGTACAAAAAATGTTTGATTTCAAACTTCAGTATTCTATTACAAAATTAAGAAAAATATTTTTTAAAGCAACACATCATATAAGTGTCAGGATGCTGAGTAAAACCTACTAGATAATTTCCTTATAACTGCACGAATTGTTGACTTTGTTTCATTAATCACTGTTTACTGAGCATTATATCCCCCCCCCCCCCCACCCCGCCCACTTTTTTGAAGACACACTTGCTCTACAGCATTTATTTGTACTACACACACACACACACACACACACACACACACACACAAACACACACACACACACACACACACACACACACACACACACACACACACACACACACTTTTTATATTTTGAGAAAAATATTACCCTAGATCCCATTATTTATACAAGCAACGATACTGCAACTGCACTGACATTGATTTTCCACATATAAATGACAACAGTTAAGCATTTTTGAAAAAATAAAAATAAAAACTAAAATAGTGAAAAAACAGATTGGAAAAAGCATTGAAAATTTTAAACTTGGGTAATAATTTTTCCAAAACATTCACATGGCGGCACGGTGACTTAGTGGTTTGAACTGTCGTCTTGCACCTCCAGGTCCCGGGTTCAATTTGGGCTTTTGCATGTTCTCCCGATGCTTGGTGGGTTTCCTCCCACAGTCCAAAGACATGCAGATTGGTGTTTCCAAATTGCCCATAGTGTGTAAATGAGTATGTGAATGTTGGCTGGAGGTCCTACCACAGTCGTACAAATGGGAATGAATCCAATGGTCACTACTGGCCTCCACGGTCCTTAATTGGTCTACGGAGGTTCCTAGATGGATGTGTATAAACACAGATAAAGTTAAATGCAGATTATTTAAACAGAAAAATGTGCAACAATACAGATATGAAAAAAATATCACATGAAAATTTGCAAATGTGGTTTTTCACATAATTAGGGGTTAAATCCAAGATAATATTCAATTATTTTTCATATTAGGTTCATATTTATTATTCATTAACTAATTAGAAACTTAAAGGGTTTTTAATGTTATTTTACCTAATAACACTGAGTTACTGTTACACATTACCTGTCGCTGATTATTTTTCCCATAACAGCAAGTTCAAAAAGTATTTATTCCCTCGATACCACAAATGAACAAGTTATACTTGTATGTTTATCATTACATCTAATGTTGTGGAACATCTGTGAAACAAGTTCGCTCCTGTTATCAGTTATGTTATAGCAGCTATAAACAGTCATTTTCTCACCAACCTCTATTTTTCTTTCAACCGAAGCTGAAAAAAATACGCACAGCCAGATCGTGTCATGTTCATGAGAAACCAGAACATTCTCCGTCCTACATACGAAGCGCTGAAACTGAAGACTCCTTCCATAAGTGTTAAATACACATTTCCTAACAGCAAGTCCCTGTTGTTTAAAGATGTTTTAGGAAATGTGTGCAACTGTGCTGGATAGTACCACTGGTACCCCTCCAGGTGTGACCTCACTCACATCTGCCATTATTATGAACTTACAATTCTCCAGTCACAGGTGCACAGATGCTGAGACATCGGCAGTACAACTTCAGGCCAGCTGAACCTAACCTTGCACCATGCTTTCTCATACAAAGAGCCACTAGCATTGAGATTATTAGTATTTTAGGAATTTGGGCTGGAGATAAAGACCTAGTGATATGACTAAATCTATACTTCAACAAGGATTATTATTATTAGACTCAAAAGTATGGTATGAAACAAAGTGTGTAATAAGATACAGCCTGGGGGTTAGGCACATTCAGAACCATAACAACCAGCACGCTTGGTTAAGAGGTTCTGTACCGACATATGACGCATGCAGGTGTGTTGTGAAATTATGTCGAACTTTATCTTTATTTAGAAATTTGTAGTGCTAGAATTCATAATGCTGATATCCTGGTACAACAGTATGATCATCTCATAGTTAATTTTTTTCCCATGACAAGCACAGCTCAACACTCACAGTATTTTATTGCTTTTGAACCACAGTGATCTGCCAACAGGTAATTGTTTATGCACTAAATAGAGACAAATGATAAATGATCTTAGCACCAGATAGCACAAAGCAGGTATGGGTATTTGGGAGTTTACACAAATTCCTTCTGCAGTAAATTTGCCCAAGGAGAATTATGGAGCGTTATAATGGTATTTGTACATATTTTACAATTATGATGGTATGCTCCATTTTGATTGTGTGTGGGAGGACGGTGTGTTGACCCTCCATGGCCTACGCCGGCCTCACCCCGGCCTCATTTTGGCCCAGTGCTGGCTCTCTGACTTAGGGCAAACAAAGCACTCCTCACTGCCATGCATGGGTGATGGATGGCAGTGAGGTGAGGGGAGAAAGGACAAGAGAGACAGAAACAGAGAGCAAGTGAGAGAGGGAGGAACGAGGGTCTCCCTGACCACCCAGGCATGTCTTTACGAGCTCTAGAGGGAGTAGGCCTCAGGCCTCCGTCGCTCTCAGATTCCGCTGGGAGATTCACGACCGGTCCGATGAGGAATGCGGCACGAGGCCTTGTGCCTGGCCACACTGTCAGGTAGGGATAATGGACTTGTTTGATGAATGTGGGTGGATTATGTGTGTTTATGTGTGTGTATGTATATACATATGTGGAGTTAAGTTTATGAGTGTCGATTAATATAAATATGAATGAGTTTATGTACTAGGGAAATAAGTCTGATTGAATATGTACACACTTATACACAGTAACAATGTTTTTATGTACAATTATATACAGTATAGCACAACTTCTGTGCTTAAGAACAATAAACAAGGGGTGTTCAAGTCGAACTGGGACTTTAGATGTGCAGAATAACAGAACACATTTGTACAAGTAAAAACTCCCTTTATTACTCTATATAATCCACTGTTACGCTAATGCACTTATCCCAGTTTCACTAGTGCTTGGATACCACCAAGGTTAAACGTTTTCTCAGTACACCAGGGCCATGAGCGGACTGCCTGCTTCACATCTTAAATGCTGGCATCCCAGGAACACATCATTTGAAAATTGCTTGGAGTGAGGTCATGACTGTACGGGGGAAGCAGCAATAATTCCCAGCCAAATTCCTGTAATGTGCAAGTGGAACTGGTGAATGATTGTGTGTACAGTTCCCACAGACAGATGCGTCTCTGCTGCAAGTTGGCAACAAGGTATCCGTTGTTTTCATGGATATGGCGTTCCACTCACAAAATCTTCACCGGAGTGACCACAGTGTGTTCTCGATCATCATTTACAGACATACAGCCTTCTTTGAAAAGTTTGCACCGTGGTCTGGAAATGTTTTACCGTGGCTAAGAGTCTGATTACCATACTGTGCTTGAATCAATCAGTTTTTTTACGCCTTCATTCATGAGCGATTTCATCACAAGTCCTGGTTTGACTAACGGCAATCGTATTTGTACAGTATCTGAGGAATAAAATATGACAAAGCATGCCCCAATTGAGAAATAATCAATGACAGGATGGTGTGAAGGAGCCAGACATGAAGCATGAGTTACTGATCATCCCAAAGTAGCTAATTTCCAATAATAGACCATACTCAAGCATTTTAATCTTATTATACTGCAGGCATTTGTCAACAATTATTTATTTATTTATTTACCAACGGTCCATTAAGTTTGTTCATTGACATTCATTAACAGTTACATGTGATGATACTGTATGGAGCATCTCTGAAACACATGTGCTTGTTATAACAGTTGCTAAAGACAGTAGTTCCCTAGCTAGGCACTTTTTTCCTTTCACAGATGTTAATCAAGAAGATATGGTATTCTACCAGGTCCTCCATCCTGAAGACTGTTACGGCACACTAATACTGGAGACTCATTCCAAAAACATTTCCTCATGACAAATATCATATAAGTGTTGATATGCCATGGATTATCCTCTATATACACCCTTGTGTTGATGAACAGTACAGTATATTTGCTTTGCAACTTTTTCCATTTCAATCAGAAATGAGAATTCAACAACGCTGAAGATATTGAAATAATAATGTGCATATGTTTTATAATGTGTATAAGTACATTACATAGCAGTGTGAACATTTATGTGTGTGTATACAGACAAGAACTAGAGCTGCTTACCTGATCCTCCCTTTTTAGGTTTAAAAGGAAAAAGAATATCTGATATACACTCAGACAAACACGCATCTGTGGTGGAAAGAAGGGTCTCCCCCGAGCCCACCTGAGAGAGGGATATAAACTAGTGATGGGGAAAGAAAACAAGCAAAGAGGATAGAAATTAAATTCTAGCGCTTTATTACTGCGGGGGATTTACGACAGCTCGCTTTTAAGTCTTCATGTCCAAGCTGTAAAACTCTGAGCTTTTTATGGCAGGGAGGAGAACTAGGTAATACACTAGAGGGGTTGAAGACGAGTATCAAAACCAAAACAGGAAAAGATGTCGGAGTGTCTTAAAACAGGGAGTTCGAGGATGTGGGTCAAGGGAGGGTAAAAGTCGCCCTCTCTCTCTCTCAGAAACCTTTCTACTTTGATAATATTCAAGCACTAGTGCATTAGTATAGCGGTGGATTATATATAGAAATAAAAATAACTAATACTTCAGTTTGAAATAAGATTTCCTGTCAGTTTTTTTAAATGAATTGTCATTTAACATGTTACCAATCTTATTCTTAACACACACACACAGCACCTTAGCCGTCCCACACTTCGAGTGTTAAACAAATCTGACAAACTGCCATAATACCTTGAACTTTTGCTGTTTGTTTGCTGAGGTCAGTAAAAGTGTGTTATCACCAACATTGCGACATAGAGGAAGCTACCATCACTACTACTATACTTGTACACCCACACACACCTACACCCCCGACACACACTCTCACACGTACAAAATCAGCTTAGCCACACTGTGTACAGTGTGTCATTTTACCAAGAAACAAAAAAGGCTTACATCCTGACAACGTTTCAGTCAGCTTTACTCTTACAAAGGGTCAACAATGAAAACTCCAAATGTTATACATATTACATACTAAAAGAAAGCTTCACCATACCAACAATTCCAAGTCCCTGTGATGTAATTAATTTATTTCCCTTCAATTCAACAGTAAACATGGGTTTGGTTAGAGTATTTTTTCCAAGAATTGTGAATATAAATTATCATAGGCTGTCCCATTAAAAAAAAAAATTCTCCCACATTCAAACGCAAAACTTTCTTTCACTGAAAATGTATTTTATTTATTTGTTATTAAAGCAATTTTCAGCAAAGAAAAGTTACAAAGAATTGTTTTATGTTTACCTCTTTTTTTTTTCTTTTTTTTTTTACAAAAATTACACTAATCACAATTTCTTACAAAAGAAAGAAACATACCTTTCTCCAATCTACAGTCTAATTATTTAATAATGAGATTAACTAAAGTAATATTTGATTTAACTAGTAATTAATCAGTTAGAATGAAGTAAGTAACTGGTGTTTAACAGGAATATTGTGGATTTTGTGGTATACGGTGATGTGGTATAAAAATTGTGTATCTGTTAATTATTCCACATTAAAATTAATGTAATTGTTTTAAATTAATTATTCTCATTGGTATATTGAATAAATTAATACATAAATTTCACATAAGTTTACATAAGGAAAACTACAAAATTATTGGTAATTAGGTAATTATACCTAATGATAGGAATTTGTATTTAAGGGTCTATTTTTAAATAATAGTTTAATCATTATATAATTATATGATTTTTTAAAATAGATTTTTATGTAAATAAGTTCAAAGGTGAAGTATCTTAGATAGCTATGGAAATTCAATGCTGTACGAGTGGTCAAAAAATAAATAAATAAAAAAAAATAAAAAAAAAAAAAATAATAATAATAATAATTATTATTATTATTATTATTACTACTATTATTATAATGATTATTAATATTATTATTATTATTATTATGTTAAAGTTCCTAGCTTGGTCAGGTTGGTACCTTAACCTAATGCTAGTCAAATGTTTTAGTAAAAACATTTTTTTTTAAATGCACTTACCTCATTATGTTTCTATTGTTATGTTACTATTTTGCCACCGCAATCGTGCTTCACGTTTCACTTCATGTACGTGAGAGTGAGAGATGAGTGTGATTACTTTGATCACTCTAAAAGTTTCTCAGATACACCTTTGCAATAAATTATTTGAAAAAAATAAATACTAGATATGCTTACAATTAACTCCTTTGCAATACAATGGAAATGCTTATGAAAATAAAGTGCATTTTGGACATGACAATTAAACAGCAACTACTTTTGTCTTTTTTACCTTCATGGTACTAAATACTCTTACTATTAGTTTTGCCAAGTTATTATGTAATTGAATTGGTAAAGTTTGGAAAATATTTAACGAATACATACAAGTTAATAACCACATACTAACCAATTCTACAATAAATATTTAACATATACGTACTTACCTATTAATTAATTACTAATTACATATTTTGAAGCAAAGTGCAGCCGAACTTTTAAATAGACTTTAGAAATTCAATACCATCAACTAAACCCACTCTCCATGAAAATATTTCAAAACATATTTAATCTACATATTTAAACTAAAAAAAACAAACAAACTATAATTTCTGTCCAACTTTCAAAGCATCTCTTAGTCAATGAGTCACTTTTTCCACTTCAGACAATCATAAATGCTATTTTGGAATGTTTCCATTTGCGTTTTGTTTTATGCAAATTAGCAAGTTGCTTAGAAACGGCTGAATGTAAGTCTCCCCTCTTATTAGGGTGTGGTGCTCAAAGACCTTCCACAGGAAATGCTTACATTTCCAGGTAACAAAACCATGGCAAAAACTTTCGAAAACAGAACCTTGGCCATTCTGGTTCATCTGACACGACTCATCTGCATGCTCACGGTGTGAAAAAACCATATAAGGAACTGCGGTAGTGCTGCTATCTTTTTTTATCTATAAAAATTTATGAACTCGCACTGACTTTGTGAGGCATCTGCGCAATCAAAGTTCCTCTGTTAACCCAGATAAATTAAGGTCGGAGATGTACATCAGTAAAAGCTGAGTTGAGACACAGAGCTACATTTCCTGATTGACAAACACTGATAAAGGGAGAGATGTAATGGGCTGTGTACACATAAAGTCAAAGCTGTGACACTATTTTTACAAGTTCTCTAATGCTATGAGTAGTAGCATGCTTGGGGGACTACAGAAATCCCCATTTGAGAGATTTCTCTTTGTTAGTTGATCTTGGTATAACAGTCACGGTACCCTGATGTTACTTAAAAATTAATTCATATTAAGATAGCTGGATTTCATAAGCATCCTATTCTAAGGAAAATTACAACTGGCTATTCCTGGGTATAAATTATGTATGTTGAACAAGCAAAACCTTTAGCCATATCGACCTGAGGACAATGATTTTTTTAAAACTCAATTTTCTTCCAATTTAGTGTTTGCCAAATCCTATTCCATTATCTAGATCCCACCATTTCACAACAGAATAAGAAACAGATTTTTCCCCCATTCAACCATTTATACAATGTCATAGGGGAGCTGAACATCCTCGGAGTAGAGCACTAATCACACTCTTCTGTATAATTAAGCTAACAAACGCCCATGATTGGCTACAGTTCTATAATGTCTGGGAACTTGTGTTGTAGATATGATTGAAAATTTTTACCGTACCTATCTTAATGACTTTTACCACATTGTACTGTCGATCCTGATTAGTCAAATGATTCGGTATTACTTAATTTTCTTTAATTTTGATGAATGTCTGGCTATAAAGATGATGTTGATTTTTTTATATGATTATAAAATATACTCCATATTATACTCCATCATTGATGGAAGGAGCTTCCGGTGTCAGAGTTTGCACCATCACCAAGAACTCGCCGACTGTACTATTTGAGTTTTGATCAGATGTTTGGTCAGATTTGGACCCCAGCTCTTTGTCTTGCAAAGGACATTGAAAATTTGTTCAAGAATTATTAATTTTAATATTTGTATACACTAAAACACTAAAACTAAATTCATGTTTGGATTAAAATCATAGATTTTAGATTTATATATAGTAAGGTAGCACAAGCATTCATACTGTATACAGTACTGGGGGAAAAAGTCTTGAAACACTACCATTTCTTCATAGTTGGTTTGCAAAGAGCCAGATTTCTTGTTTTTCTTTTTTTCTTTTCATTTTTTAAATGTAGTTTTGAGGAATCGTTCTCTTTTTTAAAATCTTTTTTTAAATTTTTTATCTCTTGTTCATTTTTATCAATATTTGTATCTTATTTCAAGTCCAATCTATGACCAGTTTCAGATGAATGTTATTTGGTTTAAGGTTCAATAGTGATGCTGAATGCTGAGTGGTTGGAACAGACGAGAGTGGAAATGAGGTTGCTGCTGAGGTTGTTACATAAACGACTAATTTTGCAGTAAAACATTTATTCCTGTTTCTTTAATTAAATCTACATAATTTAATTTAATTTAATATGAATAAATGAAGGGTGGTTTAAGATTTTCGCATGGCACTGTAGGTTTTTAGAGAGCACAGTTTCCTTGAAATCCCAAAGCTGGTGTGACAGTTTAAAAATGATTTGTCAGACCACTATCTCTTTCTTCATTAGTTAAGCTGCTACCTGTTTACCTCTTTATCTTGTTTTTTTTAGCTATGGGAAATCCCAACCTACGTCTATGATCATGACCTCACTGTGAATCATGATGAATCCATTTTCTGCTCTGTTTGGTAGCCATAAATAAAAAATGTAAATTATGCCTGAGTGGTAGGAGATCAACTGATGTAAATTGATATTGACATTTGTCAGTGCTTTTCTGATGCAAGAGACCTTTTATAATGGCAATTCTTTGCTTTCATCTTTTGCTTTTTACTCATTTAATGTTACTTGCATTCCCATTAGTTGACCTAGAAGCCAAATTCCAAATGCATAATCAGAGACTGTGAATTTCTTACTGGTCATTTCTCATATTAATGGCACATCTGTGTGGGTCTCTCCCTCTCTCTCTCATACACATTTAGGATATCATTAAGATCATCAGATTCCACTTAGAGATGCACAAAGTCTGCCTTCAGTAACAGTAGTTACACACATTATACTTTAATGTTAATGTACCATTTATAATACAACCAAAATAACATAAAAATACATAGTAGTTAACAGGATCAAACCATATACTGTACATTGGGGGAAATTGTTTTCAGCAACAATTAGCATTTTTAAGTATAATAATAATTTAGCCACATCGTATCATCATTTGATCCTCAAGATCTGGCATACGTTTTATGCCGGATGTCCTTCCAGTTGCAACCCTCCCTCTGCTTAACTGGGATTTGAACCTGCACTAAACACAGTGCCTAGGTTATTTGGGGCATAGGGTTAAGAGTCTTGTCCAAGGACCCAAAAGAGGTGCCGCTGATCCTCCAATCAGCACCTGAGAGCCTCAACCATCTGAGCCACAACTACCCATAAAATATGCTATAATGTATATTACTAAATATTGTGATTTTACTTAAGCAACATAAGTTGAATAAATTATGTAATGCTAAGATAAGTATTCATACTTATCATACTGTATTATACTATACTAGTATTATCTATATTTATTTATTTATTTATTTTGAGGCCAATCAGTTTAGTGAACATAATTGTTTTGTAAAGAACTTACTTGCCAGTAAAATAGTAAAATACTTGCCAGTTTACTGAGTTTCATCCACATATCAATATGATTTTGAAGAGTATTTCTAATAATTAACTTTATTACAAAAAATATTTAGACAGAACTATTTTGCTAAAGACAAAGCCATTCATTGTCAAGACAAAACGCATTTCTGTAAGCTCATGTATGCAGAAGTGGGTGGATAGCACAGGCCTGTGACACACATAACAGTAAGGACATACATACGTTAGTAATAAATACCTTCCTTTATGCCTCTGATCACTTGGACACATAGATATCCACCTTCTCGGTCTAGCTGTTTTTGGCTGGCATCCAATTCAGATTATTTTTGTATCTTAAAGCGATTATCAGTCAATCCTGCTGCCCTGTGCATCGCTGCCTGCATGTCTGGGAGATCATTTTGAGCTGGATTGCCAGAGTATGTCAAAAAAATTTAAGACAGTAAAATTCTTAGTGTAAGTCTGAAGGGTAACACACACACATACGCACGCACATACACACTGCAGTGTTGGACAGTATTTTCAAATCATAGTGATCACAGTGAACAGGCATGACTGAGCATTGAGTCTTATTCTCACCATGCTCATAGGCTTATGGATTGTGTGTGCATGTGTGTGTTTGTATGGAGAGAGAGAGAGAGAGAGAGAGAGAGAGAGAGAGAGAGAGAGGTCCTACACCATGTTAAGATTCTGAAGTGTTCGAGAATGGTAATATCTCCTCCATGCGACGATCAGCATGGATTTAGAGTTGGCTTTTGGCAGGAAGGACTGCAGCAAAGACGCGCTCCTGACAGAATAATCGCAGTGAGGCTTAACAGACACACACACACTCACATACACACACTTGCAGAAGAACAATACACACAGTTCCTCCCATCTCATGAGTGATGAGAAATGATCAACGAGATTGAATTCAAGACAAGTCAGGATACTTTAAGGTGGACGACAAACAAAGTGGATACTTACTTGTGTGTGTGTGTGTGTCGAGCACTTGTGGAGATAATCTAAGTGAGGTTTACGTGAGGTCTTTAATTTTTAGAATTTAAAAATGATCTTTAGTTTAATACATAGGGTCAGTGCTAATCTCATCCACGTTTCCCTACATTTCCTATCCTCTCTCTTTTCTTTCCTGCCATCCTCGCTCTCCCGCAACAGATTACAGAGCCGCACTGCATCTGACATATGCTAATGAAGAGTACACATTCGCATGCAAGATGAAAAGATGGAGATATTTATAAACCAGAGAGCTAGAAAAAGAAAGAGAAAGTTTAATGTAAGGGGATTCGATTCCACACTGGATGTCTATTGCACATAAGATGAATGCAAAAACTTTTTTTGTCTCTACCCTGTGTTACTTTGCAAATGTGCATTCTTGTTCGTATTTGTTCACTTGTTCAGTTTGTCTATTTTTACACACTAGTGGTTCATTGTCTAGTTTTGAAGTCTGTCCGACTGCAGTTTTGCACTGAGAGCGTTCATGCATTCGTAGTTATGTTTTCCTTATAATATTTTCCATTTTATATCTAAAGTATTTAGTAACAATTACAATGAGCACTTTAATATAAATCTCTAACTTGCCTCGGAAAAAGAATACACAAATTTGATCAACCAGATTTGGGAATTCAGTATGGATGTGCTTTAATGCT
This sequence comes from Clarias pachynema, assembly GCA_030014365.1. NCBI lineage: Eukaryota > Metazoa > Chordata > Actinopteri > Siluriformes > Clariidae > Clarias > Clarias pachynema. The sequence continues at coordinate 18,734,564 of JAQMYL010000016.1, read as the reverse complement.
TTATAATCAAGATCCGCTCCATTGTCTTTCATAGACGCTCACGCAAAATCAGCGGCCATCCCGGTTCTGAACTTTGCCTTTCACACCCCATTAATGACTATTCCACATTCTCACTTAATGATATCCAGCTCCATAACTCCGCCTTATCACGGAGCCCGATCTCTGGAGCGGTGTGAGAGGGGACTCATTTTTGTTAGACAGCTAACTTGTAACCAGAGACACTCTCGCGCTCTCTCTCTCTCTCTCTGTCTGTCTCGCAGTCTATCTGGGTGGCGTTACAGGCTTTTACAGGTGCACTGATTTGATTTCCTGGGCTATTTGAATGTGCTGAGTGCAGTCGGCCTCCTCCTCCTGTTCGTGTGCGATAAGGCCCGGAGGTTAGCATTACCCCTCGTTGCACGCTCGTCCCTTCGCGCTAATGGTTTCCCTCGACGAGACGACAGGTGTGTGCTCAAACGTGGCCATCGCTCTGAGACGAGTTGAATAAATTGAACCTGATGAATACTATAACAGTATTTTTTATGTTATTTTCAGATTACTCTTTATAACCATGATATGATCTTTATTTGTAGTCATGATTTACTTTGTGATAAAATTCTTATTTTTAATTTAAACATATTTTGTTTAGTTTTTTTGCCTTTTGCCTTTACCTAAACTTTGTGAGTTCCATTCACGTAACCCAAAAACACAGTAGCAAAAGCGAAAACACCATGACATTAACTTGAAACGGAAAGGGTATGGCCTTATTGAAGAAATTCGCCAAATCAGAAAGGAGCATGTGATGTTCCTGCATTGTTCCCCTTTTTATGTCGTGTTTTGGCATACGCCGTCATGTTTTTTTCTTTTATTTGGTGAAGTGTTTTGCACCATAATTTTTTGCAAATGCAAAAAAAAACCCAATGACATTAAAAAGGAAAGGTGCTTGAAAGATGTAGGAACATCACATGCTTGTTTCTGACTGGACACAGAGCACTGGAGCCAATCAGAAACAGGTAAATAATGTTTAATAGGGAAATAAGCTTTACATTATCCTCTCACATAACCTGAAACACAACAGCAAAAGCAAAAACACAATGATGTTAACTTAAAACATGCCTCTGTGTCCAATCAGAAATGAGCATCTGATGTTTCTACATGTTTCAAGACCCTAACCTCTTAATGTCGTTGTTTTTTCATTTGATTTCCTGATCAGAGAAATTGAGTGAAATTTTGTGATTGTGTTGCTAATTTCTTGGTTGGGTTTGTGCTTGTTTGTTATTTTTGTGAGAAGTTTTTACAAAAGAGACAAAATGACATCAATGGCAATGTTGACATGAAATTTCATTTCTCTGATCAGGAACTTAAGCAGGATTATGAGTAATGTAGGAAATGTAACCAATGTGAAAATTATGGTGCCTAATTATGTTAAATAAATTTTAACAAAGACCTAAACTTTCTGACACCTGTTCCCGTAACCTGAAACACAAACGTAAAAGTAAAAACACAACGACGTTACCTTAAAACGGAATGGTAGGGCCTTATTGAACATCACATGCTCGGTTATGATTGGATCCGTTGCTCTGTGTCAGGTTCCTACATCTTTCGACGACCTTCCCTTTTAATGCCATTGTGTTTTCACGTTTGCGTCACTCTTTTTCAATTTGATCAATTGTTTCACACTTTTGGGTCACCATAATTATTTGTCTTGGTTAAGTTTTCTACATTACCCATAATCCTGCCAGATTTCCAGTTCGGAGAAATAAAACTTCATGTTAACACCACCATCGATGATATTTGGTCTCTTTTGTAAAAACATCTCATAGAAACAACGAACAAGCCCAACACCAAGCAACAAATTAGCGTCAAAATCTCTAAACAAAAGTATTTTAACCTGGAAACCTTTAACATGTTTTATGGCAGACTTTCCTCTTCACTCAGCCTGTCTAACAACTGCTCCCCCCCTCCTGCACTGCATCGCTGTGGCCTTTGCCTTTTAGCGAAGCTGCTAATACGCCTAAATTACTGTCAAACAACTTGGAAGCATCAAGTGCTTAAATGCTCAGCAATAATGACATCTGCTTCAGACAATTCAATTAGTGCCACAAACACCAGCAAGAGGTCCTCTGAGTGTGTGTGTGCGTGTGTGTGTGTGTGCGCGATGTGTGTGGGCGCATCTGTGTATTTGTGTGTGTGTGTGTGTGTGTGTGTATGAGAGGGAAAGGACATAGAATGAGAGACAGAGAATGAGGTTGCCTCTGGGGCTTGTCAGTGAATACACTCATGTGTGTGTGTGTGGGTGTGTGTGGGTGTGTGTGATACCTGCTGCTTTGGCTGGAAACTGTCACTGTCTGTGGCTAATCGGATTTGGAAAGCACCAATGGCTAATGCAGGCTGTTGCCATCAAGTCCCCCATTTAAAGCACAAATGATCCGATTGCTGGAGTTTATTAGAAAATGGAGAAGCTCATGGTGTAGCCCCCAGCTCTCTCTCTCTCTCTCTCTCTCTCTCTCTCTCTTACTATATCAGTCTCCATCTCTTCCTCTCTCTCTTTCTCTTTCTCTCTCATATTGTTTGTCTCTCTCTCTTGTATTGAGTGGAGATGGAAGTTGTTATCAGTGCAGGTACTTTACCATAGACTTGTTTTAAATGATTTAATGACGTAATGCAATTTCAGTAAAACAGGAAGCACTCTGCCATCAATGAACACTTTGGTTAAAGGGAAGGTACTGCCACTAGCATCTCCAACGCTTAGCAACGTTTAGAAAGCAGGTTTGCAGCTTTCTTTCCTTCTTTTTTTTTTTTCAAGATTTTATTTTTTGCTTGTATAAAAATACATTCACTAATCATTGTCCTTCATACTGTATGTGTATCATACTGTATATTCTATAATTCTTTCATATTCTCAAAGTCTCAATCCTATGTATTGTGACATTAAAAGTAGGAATGCATAAGGAAATCAGAACAAGAGGAAAGATCATTATCGCCATCCACACATCTAGTGCAGACCTTAAAGATTCCGTATTTTACTATTTTCTTAGCAAGTTAATACAGGCGTATGTGTGTTAATACTCCAGCTGAAATAAGCCTCAGATAATGTGGTTTCTTCCATACCCAAGTCCCCCTATGAAGAACAGCAGAATTGAGCAACAAGATGTGTTGGGGAAGAAGCTCTTCTTATATGAGGTCACAATAGGGGGAAATAATCCAACTGTTTTGTTTAAGGCCCAGCCAGTAAAAAAGTTTTTTTTTTCTTCTTTTAAGCAAGATTTAATTTTTTTTTTTTTTTTTTTTTTTTTTTTTTTTTACATGTATTTGTATTTTGCATGTTTATGGAATCACAATATATTTAGAGAAGATTTCATAATCAATGTGTTTTCATACTAATGATAGGAAATTGTAAGAGAGAAGCTAGCAGTAACTTGAAGAGAGTTGTAGGACGACCTGAAAGCAGCACCTCAGATTAATCAAAATTATTCTGGTAATCAGACAGTGGTCTGATAAAACAAAACTAGAACTATTTTCTTTACTATTTTTTACAGTAATGTGCAGACATGAGAGCATCCAAATAGCCTCTATGTAAATAATACTGAAGCTTTTAACATTTACTTGAAAAGAAAATGAATGCAAAGGTGTACCAGGACATACAGTTGATGAATTTAGTGTCATCAACCAAGAAACAAGATTTTATAATAGTTATGTGGTGAAACTAAAGTGCCTTAAATTTACCAAATTGCTGCACTTTTCAGCAGACAAACAAACATTTTCAAAGGTTTAGTGGGAATTCTTTGTGGCAGTATGAAAAGCAAGTTGTCTGTATTTGTGTGATTTAAACAATGCACATGTCAGGTACGTCACAGGCGTGTAAATAGAGAAAGTGCATATTTTTAAATGAATTTATATAGGTATATACAGGCAGTGGCCATGTCACCATTGTGTGCGACATGAAAAATAGAGCTCGTCTGTCTTCTGCAGGAAATGTGCTCCAGCTCACACTCTCTATTTAGATCGGCGTGTGTATTTTTACCTCGCCATGTTGAGCGGTTTACTGTGCACCGGGGTCGCTTTTGTATCCAAAGTGTACTAGTGTGTCATTAAGTGCCAGTATGTTGGAGGTCTGTTTGTGTTTTTTTCTATAACTGTGTGCTCGCATTTGTGTGTGTGTGTGTGTGTGTGTGTGTGTGTGTGTGTGTGTGTGTGTGTGTGTGTGTGTGTCTTTGCCACATCTCGCCTCTCTCCCTGATGCGTCCTGATCCTTATCGCCGCTCTGATTTTATTTGGCAGTCTCGGCTAATCAGAGGCTAACATCTGGCCAGTAACCATGGCAACAGCCTGACCAGATGAAGTCAGGGTAGGAGAGATCGACAAGCATCTCCCCTGAGAGAGAGAGGAAGGGAGAAATCTGACAAAGGTGGCCTGAATGAAAGAGAGCGAGTGAGTGTGAGTGTGTGTGTGTCAAAAAAAAGCCCACAAATGCTCACACATATTTTGAAGCATAAACATTCTCAGAGCTCTACAGGCCGTTCCACGGCCAGGCCGACCTGTATTCTCATATCCCATGAGTCCAGGTTCCCATACACACACAACTATGCATGCAAGAGTGGATGGTAAAGGCTGGTTGGAGCACTGTGTGTGTGTGTGTGTGTGTGTGTGTGTGTGTGTGTGTGTGTGTGTGTGTGTGTGTGTGTGTGTGTGTGTGTGTAGGCATAATCCTGTATAATTGCTTTTTAACCCATTGCTGTTTAAATCTCCAGATCATACCAAACTTTAAAATAGGTGAATACAGATATTACGCATACATTTATTCCTTCTTACAGTAATCGGTTCATAAATGTATCACTCTATAAGTGTGCCTTTTTATCCCCCAGTCAGGCTTTCAGTGGATGTAGAGCCTGTCCTGGGAACACTTTGTGAGAGGTTGGAATTACCCTCTGGATGGAACATCAGTCCATAACACACACATTTACACCTACCCCTCACACCTACAAGCCATTTTGAGTAGCCAGTCCACCTACCTGCAGTCATTTGGGAAGGAAACTGAGAGCTAACCCACACTGACACAGGGACAGCATGGGAAACTCCAAACACACTGCAATCAGGCTCAGGCTCAAACCAGGAATATTGTCATTGCTTTATATATAAAAAGCAATGACAATACCTGCTATCAATCATATATATATATATATATATATACTGTATATATAAAACAATGACAATATTCTATCTATCTATCTATCTATCTATCTATATA
>JAQMYL010000016.1:18709662-18725516 GCA_030014365.1 Clarias pachynema | reverse complement strand
GGTGAGGGTTGGAGGGGGGTGGGGGTTGGAGGGGGGTGGGGGTCATGGAATTACATCACTATGAATTAAAAGAAAAACCTTGTGCATGCACGCACACTCACACACACCTTGTTAATCTGTGTCCCAGGCACACGGTCCTGATCACAGGAGCCTTTAATAGCATGATTGCTCGAACAGCGCAGAGGCTAAATTGTGCCGCATTGAAGGCTTTCACGGTTGAATGAGTTTATCACTATACGCAGTGATAAGGAGCCTGAGAGACAGAGGACGCGGCGGGACACAGCAAAGCTCACGACTGTCGACAGACAGAAATACGTAGAGGAGTGAGGGGAATAAAAGATGAGCGTAGGAAACGGATTAAAGGCCGGAGAACCAAGTCATGACTCAGAGAGAGAGAGGGAAGGGAAACCGATCAGAGTTCAGCGCTAACTATATCTGTGTTTGATATTTGCAAGAGCAGCGGGTTGTGACGATAAAATGAAACGGTTCCATCTTCTCTTCTCGCTGTATCTTTAAATTCATCTTTCCATCCTTCATGACGCAGAATGCACAGATCTCCTTCCTATATTTCTTGCTCAGTTTCTTCTTTTCTCACTCACCGCTTCCCAGCGTAATATTCATAAGAAATCCAATGGAGACGTCAATAAGATGCGAACGTTGGACTGGAAGAACCAGAATGCAATGCAGCTCTACGGAGTACTCCATCTTCGAGTTATGGGGGAGACTCGGCTTAGTTCGTAACCTACGTGTGATGGTGGTGATAGTTGATTTGTTGAGGAGGAAAGAGCTTGACAACCTAATGGACAACGCACCTATGCATCACTTTCTTTAGGTAAAGACAAGCAAGAGATAAATCTCACACCGCGTACCTCAGAAGTGGGAAGTTGGAAATCTGAATTACATCAGTTTTAAATTTGTTCGTTCAACATTGACGCTTCTTTTGTTAGCAACAATCTAGCCAAGTTCACTGTAATGAGTTTGACAAGCTAATACGTCTGTGTGTTCATGGTTGCGGGAAGCCTAGAGCCTATTCCAGGGGATTTCAGGCACGAGGCAGGGAACACCCCCCGGACAGGACTATCACAGGACATATATGCAAACACATACACACTCATTCACATGGGAAGGCCAGTTAGCCAACTCTGAATGTCTTGGTCTGTGGGAGGAAACTTGAGTACCCAGAGGAAACCCACAGGGGAAACATGCAAACTACAAACAATTTGTTAATTGAGCCAAAGCAAATCCTTGTAAAAATAAAGAAGGGCTGATTTGTTTGTTTGGTGCTGTGAGTCAACACTTGGATTGGATGTCATTGACTGAACTCGAGAGTTGTGAAGAATTCTTCTGAATAGGTCTCGAGAGGTCATTTGCTTGGGTTTTATTCCAGTGAAGCCCTAGCCCCTGGAGCAAAAATGATGACAAAAAAGAACAAGGTGGCTCACTTGACATGGCTTGAACTAAGCACATGTTAGGCTTATGCCTTCTGGCCTGGTGGCTGTCATGAGAGGAAGAAACATCAATCAGACAAAGTGAAAATAAATGGAGGTAGTAAATCAGCTCAGCTGGATATGAAGACTAGGCGCTTAGAAATGGAAAGTTTGAATTCAGTTCCTTATGTGAAATAGACATCTCTATAATAAATAATAGCATCACGAAAGAGATATAAGTCCTGAGCTGAACCCAAAATATAACAAGTATGTGGTGTAGGAGTGTGTTTCCTGCTTGAGGTGCAAATATTTTCTTTTTTTACATTACAGAATGTATATTCAGCCTCCGAAATGTTACAGTTACAGTATAGTTTTGTTCCTTCAATATTACAACTTCACTATTTTGCATGTAGAATATTCTTGTACTCTATGGAACTGATGATTTATCGAGAATTGGTTAGTAAATAAATATTATTTATTAATTTTAATGAATTAAAATAGAATGTTTCTAGGAGTTAATATGATTTTTTGGAGAGGGTACAAAAAGAAAAAAAAAATCTATATAAATAAGAGAAAGGTTTTGTCTGTACTTTGGTCAGAACCCACTCTTTCCATGATATCTTTACGTTTCACACATTGGAGAACCCGGAAACAGCCTCAGGAAATTGTACTGTATGTCTGTCTGTCTGTATGTCTGTCCAGCCAGATTTTGTCACAGCATCACGCAAAACTGGACAGAATTTAATGAAACTTTGTCAGTCAGTACTCAGGTATTTGCCATAAATGAAATCAAAATGTTGAGTAGGAAGGACGCTATAAGCAGTTTCGTGCCAGATAATAAATTGCAGGTTTCGACAGAGTACTGCACATGCATCAAAGAGTGGGTGCATCTTCACTAAACCACTGAACAGAATTATTGAAACCTTTGCAGTACTTAGATATCTACCTGAGGTTTAACCTGCACCAAATCAAACTGATGAGTAAAAGTGATGTTTTGAACAGTTATGTGCCAGATTTAATAATCTACCTTAAAATACTGTAAGCTACTAATAAGCTACTTGCTCAATGTAAACAAACACCTGCACCACCTGTACGTGGGCTTCAACCTAAAATAATATTATCACAGATTACATTAAAGCTGATAAGCAGGGGCCTCAGAGTGGCGCAGTGGTTCAGACCAGAGATCGCTGGTTCGAACCCCGGGTGATGCTGTTGCCTCTCAAAGCCGGAGGCCTAGAGAGAGCTGATTGGCCGAGCTCTCTCAGGGGGGAGGGATGAGAGGCACTCAGTGCTCCCACATTAATGACGGCTCTACAAGCCAATCAGGGGGCGTCTGTGAGCTCGCACAGGCGAATGGAGCGGATAGCGCTGTTTCTCCGAGTGTGTTACGCCGCCCACAATGGTGCGTGAGCGAGCTGTTCGAAAAAAATGGTCGGTGACGTCACGTGGATCGAAGGAAACACGTGGGTCGGTCTGCGGCCCTCCCGACTGAGCAGCAGTAGAAGCTTAATGTGGGAGCCTCTAGCGACCGGGAGGAATTGGACACGACTAAATTAGGGGAGAAAATCTGAAAAAATTCGGATAAAAAGGGGGAAAAAAAAAAAAAAGCAGCTTATTTTTTAGCTTTAACCTTTTAAATATTTCTACAAACACTTTTCCCCTCAATGACGAGTACTTATGTTATATATATATATATATATATATATATATACACACAGACTTTTTCCAATAATAGATGCTGAACAATATTTTACAAGTACATAAAGGATTAATGAACCCAAACTTTAGAGGTTAAATATTATGTGTAAAATAAGTCTAAATATTACAGTTTTAAAAAAGTAACTATTAAACTTTAGTAACAGAGGTCTCAGCACTCCTCCAAAGTGTGTCTGTTAATACTCCAGCACAAATATCCCTCAAATAATGTTTTTTTTTAAATATGTATTTCTTCATTTCACTCCTGCTCCAAATATTCTGTTTCCATGTCTATGTAAATGATCTACTGCTGAGCCACACCCTTTACAGAGAACAGCAGAGCTGAGCAACAACTTTTCATATGAGGTCACTATAATGAGAAATTATTTGGCTTGTTTTCAACCTGAAAAATGACATGGAGCAACAAAAGTTTTTTCCCCTTACATTTCTGTTTGTTGATGCACTCTGGAGACACGGGTAAAAAACTGTCAAAAACCGATTAAAAAGTACATTGTGTATGATAGACCTCCATTAAGGGGATTACATTTCCATTACACAAACAAGGCAATTTGGAAATGCCAGTTAGCCTACTCTGCATGTCTTTGCACTGTGGAAGGAAACCGGAGTACCCGGAAGGAAACCACCAAGTACGGGAAGAACATGCAATCTCCACAAACACACAGACGCGAGTCAGGAATTAAACCGTCAACCCTGGAGATGCGAGTTTACAGTGCTAATTACTACGCCACCATACTGCCTCATCATTAATTAATTGTTAATTGAGCTAAAGCAAATCTTTGCAAAAATAATGAAGTGCTGATTTGCTTGTTTCGTGTGGTGAGCATTCATCATCATTTCTATTTAATGTCACTGACTGAACTCGAGGGTTCAGGTGAATTCTTCTGAACAGGATTCGAGAGGGCATTTGCTTTGGTTTTCTTTTCCAGTGAAGCACTAGCCCCTGGAGCAACATGACGATAAAAAAAAAAAAGTGATGTGGCTCATTTGACATGGCATTTCAGTGTCTATGTAAATGACAGACTCCAATATGTTGGTAGACGCACTCTATGACAATGTCTAAAAATGACAAAAAAGTTAATTTTATATGATAGCTCTAGTTTAAGGGGATTAAAAGGTTTTAAGCAATACATATATGATTTTAAAAAGATGAATTAAGAAATGTGACCAATAAATGCTGAAATTTAGCTGAGTGTATGCTAAAAAAAATTCTTTAATAAAAAAAAAAGTATATATATTCTGTAGGTGCAGCAAAGTACTGAAATTCTGCATGTCACACTTGAAAACTGATATAGTATCTGCCAGAGATTATTAATTTCAAGCTTGAAACTCTTAGATTCTTTTGTCAGACTAAATGTATCTTATTTGAAGCAATTATTAGCTCATTAGTTTGCAAACGTTAAATTATTTATTTATTCACAATAAAATTAAGATTTTTCACTTGCTAAAAAAGGAGCCTCTGTTTCACTATGTTGAAACATGCCGATATTACGGCTTCTTCTGTGCCTGATAAAGACATAAAGTCGGCATAAACCCTTCGCTCTTCTTTTTTAAACAAGCTGTTTTTCTGCCATCTATACAGACTTTTGTTCTTTTTCTGCTGAGGTGCCATCTTTCCATGCATACACACACTCTACACTGTCGCATTTCTCCCTCGCGTCCAGATTTCTGTCTGATGCCTGAAGGTGCGGCCGTCCTATTTGAGTCCTTTAAGATCACACACAGAGACTTCATTCTTTTTCAGTTGAGAATTTCTAGTAAATATTTTCTCGATGAACATACATGACACGTATGTATCATCTCGTGACGAGTTCATCTTGTGATGAAAGTATAACAGAAAACTGTTATGTAGATAATTACTGTAGATCTGGAGAATTCTTGTTTGTTATCAATCACCTGTTGAATTTGGGTTCAAAAGACAGATCATGTTGTCGACACGGGTGCGCCACCATTGGTGCGTTTAAACGAGTTTTAAATGTACACACAGACCCGCATAGAGCTTGGCAACAGACTGAGAAGAAATGGCGCAAAGGGACTTTTTACCGTTACTGCAATTCCCTAAAGAGAGGCAAAGAGCAAAGGGAGGGGCAGCGGTGATACAGAGGCCAAAAGGTCAAGAGAGAAAGGGGGAGATGAAGAGATTGTAGGATCGAGAGAAAAGAAGGCAAGCAGTAGAAAGAGGTGGGCGAGTGTGTGTTTGTGTGGCAGTCACGCCGTCCCCTCAGGCTTTGTGTTGATGAAGATGGACGCACAGCAGGAATGAGTTGAGCTGAAGGTAATTGTGTTAGTATTTCAAGCTCAGCCAATAAGCATCAATAGATCAATCTCAATTGCTACCTGTTTAGACTGAAGCTAACAGGCGGAGCTGATCTGAGCTAAAACAGTGTGTGTATGTGTGTGTGTGTATGCAAGTACATGTCCTTTCTTCCTTGTACATGCATTTCCACCCAAAGACAAACTTGATAGAGATGCAAGACGAAGGGAAAAAGGATTAAGATGGAAATAAAGACGGACAGGGGCAGAAATAGAGACGAAGCGAACGAGAATCAGACAGGTGGATGGATGAAAAGAGCAAGATAGACAGATAGAAAAGAAAAAAACCTGAACAGTAGCAGTAAATGACAGACAGGGCAGGGACTTTGATAACCTTGCCGACTAAAAGCTTCCTCTTTTTCCTCTGGCGCTTAATCAACCCCCCCCAATTACATTGACAAGGCTTTCTCCTGTCCCAGCATCTGATGTCCCCTCGATAAACGCAATTATTAATTAACCGGCACAATTAAATCTGTCTGTGATGGACAGGACGCGGGGCGATTGGAACCGAAATACCTGACTAATTCAATCTGTTACAGTGATTCAGCATACACACACTCACTCTCTCTCTCTCTCACACACACACACACACCGGTCGTTCTCTGTCTTTTTCGTCTCTTGCCTACATAGGCCACAACAGTGGACACGTCTAACCCACCTCCAGTGTTAAATTCTCAATTCTGATTGGTAAGAAAGTGTTGATTAAGTTTCGGCCTCAGTGTTTATATTAACGCTCTCTTTCCGATACGTTACTGTTCCTATGGCAACACGCACGAGTAAATGTAAAAATTTATTTAAAAAATTTACGTGCTATTATGTGAAGATAATCAAGTCTAAAATGGTAACCGTAACTTCTAATGTTTTGTTGTTTTCCCCCACTATTTTCTTGATTATTTTGCAATAGTAGCCTGGAACTGCATCTGCCTCAGCAACCAATCAGATGTTTTTATTTTATTTTGTACTGCTTTTTGTGTTTTTTAAAAAAAAATGCATATTTTCTGTTGATTCTAATACAGACACGAAACCAAGTGGGAAATGCAAATGACCACCTGTTGAATATGCAAATTGGGAACGCCCCTAAACCGCCCAAACATCCCTTCCCCAAACAGAAGACAAGAAATATGTTGTATGACCAGTTTTTACATATATTATATCAAATCACACGATACCACTTGCCTGTCACACAATTAATACTGACTTTTTAGATTTTTGACCTGCAGGGACAATTTTCAAATGCATACACTTGTAAATGGCTATAATCATAAAAATGTGAAAACTGTTTTATATGCTTTTCAATAATTTAGATAAAGCTTATAGCACTAAGAAATGTCTGTATAAGTTTTTGCTCAAAAACGTCCCAACACACACACACACACCTCTCACTTAGTAGTGATACAAGAGATTTAAACTGTTTCTTTGTGCATGTGTGTGTTATATGGGGAGTGTTCTTGATGAGAATATGTATTGGCTTGGCTTGGCTGGAGGGTGGTCTTGGGGGATTCCTTCTCTGTCTCGTACGTGTTTGTCGGTTATAATAGGTGGAGGTTTCTGAGAATTCAGATAGGCCCTTGTCCCATATCAGAGTCGTATTTGCATGTTTTTGTGCTCCCATAAGAGTAATGAGCTTGGAGGACATTGAGGGTCAAGGGTGTGTGAACACAGCGATGAGGATGCTCTCAAATCAGAATCACGGCTCGGCGGTTCAATAGAAATTACCTTTGCGTGACAAGAGGACTCTTGGGAATCATTTCATCAGCGCGATTCCATACATGCAGACTTGCAACCAGTTGCTTTAGGAACGATTTGGGATGTGAAGGATCTCTTGGGCATTTGAAGGTGATGGCTATCAGGTTGGGAGCGAACATTAGGAACGGGACACATCGGATCGGTTCATTCCCACACTAACAAGTCAATGAGCTATCGGGGTCAATGGGCACTGTGGGGACTCGGATCGGAGTGTAAATTAAACAAGTGATTATCACAACATGGTGCTTGGCTTTGTAAAATGATGTTAATAGCAATCTGGCTATGTTGACGGTCTAACTAAAGGTCACATGACAACTTTGCAAATTGTTTCCTTATCATTGGGCTGGGAAAAATGTAACCCACAGCATAATATATAGAGTTGTGCTGGGTTTTCTTTAGTCAACTATACATAAATAAATGCTGTTCACTTCAATTGTTGGTCAAAAGTTGTGCTAATTAAGAGACTTTGCATACACACTCTGAAGCACTGGTACTGTATATATTTCACACATTTAATTCTCTAATTCATTTTCAAAGCAGATTATATAAAATGACAATAATCTTGCTAAAGCCTACCTTACAATCTCAGAACAAATCCAAGACTTCCAAAAATAACTAAAAGCACATGAAATAGTAAACTGATTGCAGATTTGATTTATGTCAGTGTAAACCCTGTCCATAGTTCACTCTCTTCATTAACACACCTGAGACAAATCATTAGCAATCAGCCAACAGACACCTTAAAAGAATGTTAAAATAAAATCAGCAAAGCAAAACGGATAGCACGGTTCAAATCAGGTAAATCCAAGATCCAAATCTTACAAAAAAAAAAAAAAAATGTAATAGATTTTTTTTTAATGAAAGAAAGAAATAAAAAAGATAGAAAGGAATCATTGATACAGTGAAGATTTCCATAAGGAGATGTTTTATTAACATGTTTGAAAGGAGTCTCCAGTGTCAGTGTTTTGTATTGGTCAAAGATAACACCGTTTATTGACATATAACTGAACGCAAATGATTTTCACTTTTGAAAGTTGGTATTACTTTGATAAAATTACATTGGAATAACGTTGAACAATTGACTCTAAAACAGTGTTGCAAATACAACATCCAAACTTTTCTTTTTATCTTTAGCTTTGAAATGCTCGTACTGATGATCTTAAGGTTGTTAAGCAACTAAACCAAACAAGCCAAGCAGGACTCAAATCCAGGCCAGAGTGGGGAAAGTACTACATTCTAGCCACTGGTCCACCAGGGAGCTGCTTCCTCGGGCTAGGAAATGCACATTTATTGCTTTGTCAAATAATAACTCCTCCCATTCAAAAATTATTAGACAACTGCAATTTAAAATCATTCAATTGAGATGTATGCACAACCTCATATTGTCCACCGCACCATTTCCACAATACATAAACTCAGCAAGGAGTTATTGCCACATTCCCCCTACAGTCCTGACCTCGCTCCAAGCCATTTCCACAAGTTCGGGCCATTGAAGGGGTTCCTGGGAGGCCAGTGTTTCAGAAGTGAAGCAGGTATTCTGAGCAAAGAGCATAGTCACGGGATTACTCTTTTAGTTTTGCTCTTTTATAAGAGGAATAAAAACCTTTTGGAACATGTTTAATGCTGATATTATGCAATTTCCGGGATGCTTTCGTTTACAGCAGGAAAAAAAGTGTTTGTCCCATTGACCCAAGACTTTAACATTAACTGTCAGTGATTTAATGTAGTGTTTAATATCTTACGAAGCTCTACAGATGATGATAGGATTTATCCTATGATATTATGATAAATATGAAGCTTTTCTCCAAGCAGAATGTGTGTGTGTGTATGTGTGTGTATGTGTGTGTGTGTGTGTGTGTGTGTGTGTGTGTGAATACAATGTTTTCAGTATAGCTGTGACCGACAGACAACCCTTCAAATACAGTATATGAGTGTTTCTTTATCCAGCTATAGTCTCCTTTAAGGCATAATGTTAACATAGGGCTTTTGTCACACACACACACACACACACACACACACTCACCCACATGCAGAATCTGAGACTTGCCTGCTCCTCTTACCATCCTCTGACCTATTAACCCAATACACACAAACATACACACTGGAACACACGTTTGTTCACACACAATTACGAGGGCTGAGCCCTCCGATCTCTATACACACACACACGTGCTAACTCGTGCACACACACACACACATTGGGAGTGTTGGACAGACAGACTGCCTGGCTCTCAGGCTAATTGAGTTGGGTGTGTGGCCCAAGTAGCCGCGGCGTGACCTCGCTGTAGCCAGGGACGCCGCTGAGCTCCGGCTTTGATACATTTGATACGGTTTAAGTGTGGAATGAAGACCTAAGCCTGTTTACATTTGAACTGGATTAGCATAGAGGTTGAGGGTGAGAGAGAAGAGGGGCAAGGTGAGAGAGAATGAGCGCTGGAGCTCGAGGGAGGTGAGTAAGCAGGTTGAGCAGAACTGTTTGTTTGTTGATGTATGTAATTGAATTGGTGGACCAGGTGCATATGGGTTCCGTGTGCTGTAATTTCAAGCATGCTTCGGTTAGACCGCGGGTCAGGATTTTTAGCAGAGTATCAAAAGACGTAGACAAAAGGTTATGACCCAGAGTATAAACTTTTTAGACTATAAACTATTCTGCCTTCCAGGTGAAAAATATTTTGTGGTGTCACTGTACATTCTAGTGCGTTTCTGTGTTTTTCAAGAACAGGCCCTAACAGGAATCAGCAGAACTCGGGTTTTTAGTTAATTTACCAAAACATTTGTATGATGGTGACACACAACAAATCCAATGTTAAATTCAATATGGAAGAAGTGCTTGGATAAACACTGATACTTGGTTATGGATAATTGGCCTGGACATTCAATAAAAAGGCTTGGTGAAGACAAGATTAGAATTTTTTGGGCAAAATAAACAAGGATTTTACATGATTCATAAAAGCTGGGACTATGGCAGCACAGTGTGGTGTGGTTTTCCCACCTTAGAGCTCCTGAGCTTAAGTTACTCTCTGTGTGGAGCTTCTATGTTTTCTCTTTGGCACTGTGGGTTTCCACAGGGTTCCCCAGTTTCCTCCCACTGCACAAAAGCATGCAGGTAAGTAGACTGGTTATATTTAATTACCCCAGGGTGTGTTCATAGTGCCCTGTGATTGACTAACATCACATCTGAGATGAATGTCACTGACATTCATATAGTGTTCTCCAGAAAGTTTTTAAAAAAAAATTAATTTCACCTACTGCATGCTATTGGCCAGAGAACAAAAGTAATAACTGCCACTTAATACCTGACTTAATATGTCTTGTCAGATTTTTCACAGATATTGCAAATTTCTCAGAATTAATTAGTTAATTAATTAATTAATTAATTAATTTTCACTCATTCTTTCATTCACTATGAGAAATTTGCAATATATGTGAAAAATCTGACATGACATTAAGTCGGGTATTAAGTGGCAGTGATTACTTTTGTTCTCTGACCAATAGCATGCAGTAGGTGAAATTAATTTTTTAAAAATTCAATTTCAGCATAAATCAGTTAATAAATATGTTATCTATCTGATCCAGAATTGAGAAAGTTTTAAATCTTAATCATTGTTTTAAAGCCCTTTAAAGAACAATATTCAAGCTGGTTGCTGATAGAAACAAATGCTTTTTTTTTTTTTTTTTGCATTCAAAGTTTTTTTTCTTCGATTAAATATTCCAAAATAGCATTTCAATGGATTTTTCAAAGGTAAACAAACTCGCACTGACCATATCTCAGGGTTCGGGCATGACACTGTAATAAATTTGATATTAAAATGAACCTCATTGGACCAGAAATCGAAAAAATATTTTAAACTCAAATCACCCAAAATGTGGCATAATAACTGATTTGATGTGATGAGCCACATATTACAAAGCAACATCATTAAGGCCTTGCTCAGGGGCTCAACAGTGACAGCTTGTTGGTGTCTGAACCTGTAACCTTTTGATTTATATTATACTGTAAATATAAATAAAATATATTTCCTTAGACACAAAGAGCTAAAATATCTAAAAGACTGTAGTGTATTAAAAATTATGTATTATTTAATAATTATCTTATTTTTGGCTCTTTATGTTTGTGTTAGTCTTTCTAAGTGTTGCATATAAGTTTTATATAAGTTGTATATTTATACAATATATGGTGTGTGTGTGTGTGTGTCTGTGTGGTTGTGTGTGTGTGTGTGTTTATGTGTGTGTGTGTCACAGAGAGAGAGAGAGAGAGAGTGAGCACATTTCTATTTGTGCCATCCCAGGCTCTAATTCACTGTGTAATGCTGTTTATTGTGGGTATCGATGTGCTTTTCTGCATTAGTTAAATGGGCCCCAGCACATTACTGTAATGGAGTGGCCGCATGAAAACACTGAGAAACCCGATCTTCCTGTCCCTCTCTCTCTCTCTCTCTCTGTCTCTCTCTCTCTCTTCCTCTCTCTCTCTCTCTGCTTCGCCTTCCCTAGTTCCCTCTCTCCCCCTCTGTCCTAAAGTAATGATTTGATGTTGCTAATGGCTTCCTAAATTTTCTAGGAAGGGCAGAACCGGTATCGTCTTTGGTTACACTGGCTGGCAGACATCCAGTAAAGGGACAGGGAAGGGGAGGGGGGATGTCTGAGAGAGAGAGAAAGAGGGACAGGGAACGAAAACGAGAACGAGTGAAAGCACAATCCATGGCCTTATTCCCTTTTCTTCGTCTAGTTTTGATAAACGCCACGAAGAAACAAGATTTTGCCTAACTATAAACCTTAAAAAAAAAAAAAAAAAAATCAGTCTTTTGTTTAAGACAGCTGGTGTGAATTTAATTAACTAAACAGCATGAGAACGAGCGAGCAAGAGAGAGATACTGGTAGGTGAGATGCAGTAAGAGAGCAAAATAGGGACAAAGAGAGAGTGAGAGAGAAAGAAGATAGATCTTTACATTTACATTTACATTTAGGCATTTGGCAGACGTTCTTATCCAGATCTTATGTACAAAGGGTGTTCAAGTCAAACCGGTACTTTTGATTGTACAGAATAACAGAACGCAGTTATGAGAGTAAAAACTCCCTTTATTTCTCTATATAATCCCCTGATATACTAATGCACTTATCCCAGTGTTTCACCAGTGCTTGGATACCAACAAGGTAGAAAGTTTTCTCAGTAGGCTGGAGCCATAATCTTCACAAGCTTCAAGTTTAAAACGTCAGCCTCCCAGGAACTCCTTTTAATGGCCCAAACATGTGAAAATGCCTTTCTGTGAGGTCAAGACTGTACGGGGGATGTGTCAATAACTCCCAGCCGAGTTCTTCCTGTACCGTGCAAGTGGTGTTGGTGATTGATTGTATGTACATTTCACACAGACAGATGCGTCTCTTCCGCAAGCTGGCGACAAAGTATCTGTGGATTTTCAAGGATTAAGTGTTAAAATCACAGGAACGACTGAGCCACCTTGCCTGGGATCATTTCACGGACGTGCAGCGTTCTTTTTAAACGTTTGCAACCATCAAATGATTTGCTGCGACAAAGAGTCTCATCACCATATTGTGCTTGAAAACTTCTGTAAATGTCAACAGGTTATATGCCTTCTTTTGACTTTTGTGATGCCTGTTGTCAATCTTTTTATTCAAACTCCAAAGCAAAGACAAATTTATTATTTGCAAAAGAACACCCTGATTCCCTGTAGCGCCAAGGTTGCTGGAATTTTCCTAGGTTTCTAAGGTGTTTATAAGTTAAAGTCTTTGAAAGGTCCTAGTGGCATCATGTGTCAGAGAGAGAGAGAGAGAGAGAGAGAGAGATCCCAAAAGGCAGCTAGTGGTGAGGTTTGACAGGTCAACACACACATGCATGCACACACGTTCACACACACGTGCAGTAGAAAACGTATTCATTTTCACACATGCACACACACACACACACATACACCCACACATGCACACACATACACACGCACAGTAGAACCTGTGATATGAACTGCATAATGCCTTGTATTGTTGCGATTAGCACTAGCTCTCTGATTTAACCTCGATGAAAGAGACACGGCCACATGCCAGTTAATATGTACATAAAACGAGGGAGAGATTGATCCGCCTTTATGTATGTGTGTGTGTGTGTGTGTGTGTGTGTGTGTTTTGAGACTTTGGCAACTGGTGTCCAGCTCACATGATGGCCTATGGCAACCCCTAACAAACCGTGTAGGCGCCAGCAGGAGGAGGGGGGCACCGACAACAGCGGGGCCAGGCGGCTCGGGGTGCTGACTGGAGTCACATGACAAGGAAAGTTTCCAGCCAAACTCCCTCCCTTTACACAATGGAGTATTAATGCTGATGACACATGACCTGAGCTGAGGCAGTGTGTGTACCCGTGTGTGTCCGTGTGCACAATTTTGTATGTATGTGTGTGTGTGTGTGTGTGTGTGTGTGTGTGTGTGTGTGTGTGTGTTTGAGAGAGAGAGACCTCAGTATTGAGAAATGGATCTGCAGACTGGATCAACGCTGTTGTTTGCATCCCTGTCTTTCTCTCATGCATACTTACGTTTACAATATACAATTGTTTATCAAAAATTATATATATATATAACATAATAACACCAAAAAGGCAAAATTATGTATTAAAAGGTGGAAAAGCACCTTGGAGTTCCAAGCTGAATCATCTAGTAATGCAGCTCATCCAATGAATCAGCTACCTTAGACACACCCCAAAGAATTACTTTTACAGGGTGCCCACCTTCTGCCGTAAGTTCACTGGGATGGGCTTCAGGTACCCTGTGACTATACACATGATATGCAGTATAGATGATGGATGGATGGATGGGTGGATGGATGGATGGATGTTAAAATGATTTTGTTGAATTAAGAACTCAAATAAAACAAGTTATTTGCAGGTTACTCCTAGAAAAGTGGAAAAAAAAATCACACAATGTGTTAAGTTACTGCAGCATCATGGGTATTGAGCAAGATACAGTGACTAGGAATATTACAGATTTCAACAACTTGGGCTGAAATTGAGCACTGTTGTAGAGGTTGTAGCAAAAAAAAAACATAAAAGAGCATGTCATGTGCTGTATTTAATTTTAAAATGAAATTAACTACATATAAATAACTATAAAACCTAGTAATTAATAACTATAAAGCCTAGTAATTAATGAAATAAAGTCAGTATTTGGTGTGACACACTTTGAGGACCCTTTAGTCTCAGTTTTATGAAGAAATGAGCTTCTAAGTTTTCTCAGCATCCTGCAGAACCTCCCACAGTTCTTCTGAGGACTTCGCCTGTTGTATCTGCTTCTTTTTGGCATGCAAAACCCAGCAGATTCCATTTTTTGTTTTTTTGTTTTTTCTAAAACATGGTCACTTATATAATATGCTAATATTTGATTTCTGACATACAAGTATTTTTCTGTAATGTTTATTTTTGTAGGGGATTACTGGTTTGAAAATCAGAAATGTTTTTGTGTTTACTTAATAAAAAAAGTCATAAAACAATGTTTGCACTAAAAATTTTTTTTTAATTAACTTGTATAATATAGATTATACAGTATGAATAAACCAGTTTTGAACTGTTACGGTTTGCATTTCATTTTAGCTATGAAACATTTGCCATGAATTGGTTGCTAGGCAGGTTAGGCTAGCTAGTTATCATCTAGCTAGCTAACCATAGCTAGTGCTAAGCTATAAAACTATGACTCTATTTTTAGCTAGTTATTAAATCACAAACCACATAGATGTCAGGCCTTTTTCAAATGTATTTGTTCTGTGTTTAACTCTTGGCTGTGGATTTTTGCTAGCTAGCTGGTTAGCTAGATTTCCACATGCACACAGCAGAAAGCTAATGAGAGTTTCAGTCACTGCTTTGGAAGAGGATTTGAGAGAATATACAAGATTTCTGGAATTAGACATTTATTGAACAGTCTACTAAAACAAAACCTCTTTCTTTCTTTCTTCTTGTAGAATTTCAAGAAGTGGTCATGTCCAAGATACTAATCCAATATTCTCCAGCTGAGATCTACTGTTATATAACAGTATAGGTGGGATAAGTGGAAGAGTACAATGATTGTGGTATTCTCGTTGTTTTGGAATGACATTTGTTAAAATAAAATGATTGAAGTTGACTTAAAACTGTTGTTTGTGTAGTAATTTTACATTTCTTGCATGTACAACTAAAAAACACCTACTATGGATGTTCATTGTAGTAGGAGTAGTAATAATAGTAGTATTAGTATTTGTAAAATACTAAGAAACTTTCCTTAATCATTAATTTACTGGCAGCACATACACTTTTTTTTAAAATATAAAAACAGTTAAACCCAAATCTTTTGTAACTTTTGAGATAAAGCTCTTCAGTAAAAATTACCTAAATGTGAGCTATTCTTAAAATGAGGATGCAAAGATGTTGCACTATATTTTTAAGTGAAATCAGCCAATATTTTTTTTACAGTGTAGCATGATTTGCTGTGACTGATACACATTGACAATTAATATGGAGGGTCCTATGGACATCCAAATGTAAAAGCACAAACATTACAGAAATAAACTACAAATACAAAAACTATTAAAATGTTAAAGCACACACAGAAGTAAAATACAGTGGAACCTCGGATTACGAGTAACGCGGTTTACGAGTGTTCCGCAAGACGAGCAAAGATTTTTAAT
>JAQMYL010000016.1:18696989-18709562 GCA_030014365.1 Clarias pachynema | reverse complement strand
TTTGGTTTACGAGTGTTTTGGAATACGAGCCCGCTTCCGGAACGAATTATGCTCGTAATCCGAGGTTCCATTGTACTACAAATCTAAAGACATAAAAAGTGGTGCACTCACGCATTTATTGTCTATACCTCTTATCCTGTGTGAATTGCAGGGGGCCCGGAGCGCTTACACACTGGAGGGGGTGCCAATCCATTGGAAGGGACACACACAGATGCACTCATTCACACACTATGGGCAATTTGAGTCCAATCTGCATGTCTTTGGACTGTGGAAGGAAACTGGAGTACCCAGAGGAAACCAAGCATGGGGAAAACATGCAAACTCTATCCATGCAGACCTGAGGCAGGACTCAAACCTGGAACCTGAAGGTATAAGCCAAACGTGCTAACCACTAAGCCACTGCGTCACCAAAATGTGGTGAAGTTTAAAATGAAATATAATTTCTTCAAAACAGTTAAGCAGACTATTTGCAGCAACTAACGAAGGTTTAAACTGCTAATTCAGCTGCTACAAGCTTAGTGGCTTAGTGGTTTAAACTTCTAAGCCAGTCACTAAGGCTTCAAATCAGTTGCTAAGGCCGGTTCTTCACACTAGTACCTCTGCTTTGTCAGGTGATATCACGTTAATATATTGTTGATTTTTCTATAATCAATGTGTATTATTCTTTATATAACACATGGCTATTTGTTGCCAGTTCTACTAAAAGAAAGTATTATGATTTGAATTACGTTGAACTAGCGGCACCAGTACTTACAAAGAATATTACTCAAAAACAGTATGGCGCTGTTGCAACACATCTTTAGACAAAAAGAGGATGTGCAAATGAAAAAGAGCGCTGAGAGAGACAGAGCGAATCCTTTTAATGTCACTTGTTTAGAGTGATCGATGGAGAGTCTGAAGGAAGACAGAGTGAGAGAACAGAGTGGCCTTTCTCAGCACATGGCTCTGTTGCTCACAATCCGATCTGGCCTGTCATGTCCAATGCCCTCGCTTCATTAATCAGCACATGAGTGCGAGCTCGTGTCTTAATGTTTACCCAGTGCCACACTGATCCTTACCCGCTGGCCACACACATAGAAGGTTGACGTCGTGCTGTGAAATGGGCCTGACATTGTGTGTGCGTGTGTAAGTGAGTGTTAGAGGGATATTATAATGATGTGGTTGGGTATGAATAAGAGACAGCTAGAGATAGAGGAAGATGACTCAAACAAGCTTTCGCAGGTCACTTTTAGTTTTTTTTCACATGCCTCGTTTATCTTGCATTTGAACCATGATCACATCACCTAAGCCGAACCCATGCATTACACTTGAATCTGGCTGTAAACGCACCATTAGGCTTCCAAGGGTCTTGCAGTCAAAACAAGGTAACATTTCTGAGAACCTCATTGTATGTTTTCACCCAAATCTGCCACGTGTCACTGAAACCCCGGAAAGACATAACAGGAAACCGTGCAGGCTAAAGAAAATGCTAGTCTCAGTACTGGGCTCCTCGAGTTCTAGAATGATGTCTGGTTAGTGGAATATAGGACTTTGAAATTGAATATAGTGAAATCTGTGAAAGCAAAAATAGCGAAAGTTGTGGTACTTTTAAATGTTTGACTAGGCACAGGCTGTGACTCCTAAGATGTACCCACTGTAACCACATCAGGAATTTTTGGTTGTCGAAACTTTCTCTTGATGTTAATCTGGAAACCTTAAGGATGTTAGGACAATACTGGGGTTCAGTTGTTTTTGAAAGTTAGAATGATGTTGACATCAGAACAATGCTGATTACGTGATGAAGGATAATGTTTAATGCCACCAACACGATGTTGCAAAAACAATTTCAAAATATTATAAATATCAAACCAATGACATGAGCTTTGGTTTGATATTTATCTCTGAACCTCTGGCTGATGGTGCAAGAGCACCCTGTGCTTACCACTGCACAACTATGGACATGATGTTGATGCTAGTAAATACGAGTGTAAAACAACGAGTGTCCCAAAAGAATACCGGATAACAGCAACATACCAAAATATTACACAGGAAAGCAGCCACAAGGATTTACAAACAGAGATCTGTTCTGTGTTAAAATAGAATGACCAGGGATGTGGTTGGAAATGGTATCAATTTGGAAAAAAATCATTTAAGTTCTGATTCGTCCTTTATTTATTTATAAAATTAGTTTTTAATTCATATATTATATGCATTTGAGGTGTGCTCTAAGCTATCCACAAATTGGCATCTAGTACAGGATCCTGTGTGGTAGGAGCAAATTATTTGCAAACCTTGTTTAGAATTGTAACAAAATCTAAAATAATAATAATAATAATAATAATAATAATAATAATAATAATATTGAATCGGGATATTTATAAAAATGATGATACTGAAAGAATCGCAATACAAATCAAATCTTCACCAAGGTATCATGATAATATCATATCAGCAGGTCCCTTGTTATGACCGTCCTTAGTGTTTGCAGGTTGTGTTTTGGTCATTCATTTAATGTTATCTCGACATCATTTTATCAAAGTCATTTTCAACAACTTTCAACAACAATATTGTCTCAAAGTAATGTTGTCATCACAACATTGTTGTAACTATATTACAATATATTACTCATGAAGCTCAGTTTCATTTTTAACGGCTTTGTCTGATGTCCTTTAATAACCCGGTTTTATGAGAGCTATAACGGCTTTATTCCTATTATTATAATAATACTCGGCGGGAATCACCAGGCGTACAGGAATGGAATGAGTTTTAGAATTAGGGGAAATGGAACAAACTTTACAGTCTTACTCAGCAAGTCCGTCACTCTTCCTCTTCTCTCCCTCTCTCACCCCTTTTTTGTATCCCTTGATCACTCCTTTTTCCCTTCATGACTGCATTCCTTACAGTTTTGTTCTCCTGCCAAGGAAACAAATCAAAAGCCCTCTACTTCTTTCTCTCTCTCTCTCTCTCTCACTCTCTCTCTCTGCTTCTTCCTGACAGTGCAGTCCAGTGTGGACCCTCTGGTGTGTGCGCACACTTCTCCGTGACCTGAGCGACAGATGATGTCATTGCCAGTTGACCCCAAGGCGAGTGTACTCGTGGCTGCCCTCGCGCATGCTTTGGGTGGGAGCGGGCCAGTAAGACGAGCTCGCTTTCTTTTGTTTGCCGAGCTGTTCTCCCACCCTGGCTGTGTAAAAGATTTTTTTTCTCCTTTTATAGACTGTTTCCTGGCAAATTAAAGCTTGATCTGTTGGCGCTGCCCCCTTGACTTGCCTTCACAATTGACGTCAAATGATTCAATGGTCTTGATTACCACTCCAATTAGAATTTTTTTTTGTTTTTTTTTTTGCTTTGACTATACTGTGACATTTCAAGTGGATGATTACAATGACTGTGCAAGGGTGGTCCAACAGAAAAAAACATAACATTCTCAATGTGTGTGTGTGTTGTGCATGTGTGGTTCCTGTAGTTCTTCAAAATGACAATGACTTTTCTTCTAAGTAGTCCAACGGTGTCAGATTTGGCAATCGCTGTTAAAAAAAATGTCATGTGCAAACTTAAAATTTCTGTGTTATACTTTTTCAACCAGTGTTCCTGGTTTGATCTTAAGCTCTGTGTGGAGGTTTCTCATGCTCTCCCATTGTCCATGTGGGATTCCTCAGGATTCCCCAACCTTGGATAAACATGCCGGTAGGGCTGGAGGATTAGCGACTCTACACTGCCTGTAAGTGTGAATGAGTATGCTAATTATCGCATACGTGTGTGCACATGCCCTGTAATGAACTAACCACCTCATTTCCAGTGTGACACTTTTCCAGCAGTCATATGACCTTTGCAACTGTTTTAGGTAGAAGCCCAATTCCTAGTAATTACTACTTACTTATACTAATAATTATTTATGATACTCCATTATTAATAATAATTATTAATCCTAATAGATTGCATTATTCATTAATCACTATCTGATTAACTAGGCAGCACTAGGCAGCAGTGATTCTGATGAATGAGTTGTTTGCTACTTCATAGTTCACATTTTTAAACCAGTTCTTGTCAATAAAATCATAAGATATGTCTTTGACATTGTTCTATTTGTAATTTTTGAATAATGTTGGTCCACCATGCTGTTTTTCATGATGAAGAATATATTGTTTGTGGTGTATTAGGGGGGTAAATGACTATCAGGAGAAAAGGACTAGCATCTTCAAAAGTTAGGCACAAACAACAGCAAACACAATAATGCGAATGGCAGAATAATTGCTATATTTGTCCATTACAATAAGTAGTGTGGCAGCATGGTGATCTAGTGGTTAGCGATATCGCCTTACACCTCCAGGGTCAGGGTTTGATTTTCGCCTTCGGGTCTTTGTGCATGGAGTTTGCATGTTCTCACTGTGCTTGGTGTGTTCACGGTGTGTTCTCTCCTGGTACTCCAGTTTCCTCCCACAGTCGAAAGACATGCAGATTAGGCTATCTGGTTTTGCCAAATCGCCCGTAATGTGTGTATGTCCACAATGGATTGGCACCCCATCCAGGGTGTACTTTGCCTTGTGCTCAAAGTCTCCTGGGAGAGTTTTCAGGCCCCCGTAACCCTGTACAAGATAAGTAGTGTAGAAGATGAATGAATGAATAAATATTTAGCGTGTTTGCTGATTTTATTAATGCATTTATTGATCTTTATTAATCACTTCGACCTGGTTAAATGACTCAAATTTGAACAAAAATAATAAACAATTTAGTTAATAAATAATAAATAAAATTTAATCTCATACATTTTCTTACTACTTATTTTTTTCTGCCATTTATATTTCTTTATTTTCCTGCTATCTGTTATTTATTTATTTATTTATTTATTTAACTCTATGGTAATTTACTAAGTCTCACAAAGTATGGGAAAGAGGTCATCTTGTCATCTTAGTAATCACAGATCACTTAAACAAACCATTAGAAGTTTACAGATTCTCTTACCCACATTGCATCATGGGTAGGTTATCATACCAAATATCTTTACTGAGAAAATCTGCACAAAACATGAGTGAATGATAACAAACTGCGATTTAGTTTTCAAATCTACACGAAACATTTAAAACTCAAATGAAATCCTTATCACCGTCTTACGTTCAGTTAGTGGTCGCTTCTACATACATTTAACTGCCAACCAAAACGACTGGTGCCATCTCTTTCCCTCTCGCTCCCTCATAGTCTTCTATCATATGAGATTTTCCACTGATACAGTCCTAAACACACACCATAGGGCTCTTGATAAGGCCCTTCTCCAAGTCTGTGCTCAGCCAGCGTGTCATGCTGACGAGGACAAGCCTTTATCGGTGGCGATGTTCATGCTGGAAACGGAGATCACATCTTATTGATGCCAATCCTGCGCGGCTCCAGTACCATCACACACACTGGTTCTTATACCTGAACACATCTACGCATGGTTATATCAAGTGCAACCACATCCGTTTGTTTACTTTTTGCACTCAAGTAAATGTATGCACACAGACATGCAGAGTATATTTCATATATCACCTTGGATTGGCAGATTAAAAGTTGAAAGAGATCAGTGTATGACAAGCGAAAAGAGTGAAAGAGAGAGAGAGAGAGAGAGAGAGAGAGCGAACAAGTGAGGAGTGATGTTGAGACACATCGTTCAGCTCACATATTTTTTTGGAGATTGTCATTTCCGACCATTTTGCAGATGCATATCAAATTCTGCAATCTGCCTCAGGGAGATAAGGCCCACGAGATGCTGGAGTTGCAACATCCCACAGAGCGAGCAAGACAGCGCAGAGAGGTTCTCATAGCGATCTTGGAAGAGATACTGCTCTTCCAGCACCCTCAGCATCACTGATTACCATGCTAATCTTACAGAGACTGGCGTCTGCCAGGCTTCAGCTCAAACAGACATAGGAACATGGCCCTATCATGTGCAGGAAGCATAACTGTGCTACTAGCTTAGGAAAAGAGGGGCTCACGATGGAAGTATCCAATTTGAAAGATGGCATTCTTAAAGCTCAATGCTTGAACTAGTGCTTGAATTTGGTGTCTGCCGGGGTTAGGTTTAAACTGACCTAAGAACATGACTCTGTTACATGCAAGAACATTTCTAAGATGGGAGTCAAATCTCTGACCTCAAGGCTTCCATTTCATCTCATTCCAGTTACCCTACTTGAATATGATGTCTACCAGACTTGGGGATAAACATGGACTATAACTGTAACACTAGAGGTTGAGAGGTTATGATGCAAGTATCTGAGTAGCAGTATGTCAATAACATCATAAGTCTCAGGGACTCATAAGAGCTCCCTATGTTCTCTGATCAGTCTAGACCAGTGGTTTTCAACCCTGGTCCTGGACTTACCCTTGCCCTGCACATTTTAGTGTTTTCTCGGCTCCCGGCACACCTTATTTTTACTAGTTATCTAATTAACAGCCATTTCTTTTAATTTAGGTAGGTGCGACAGAGGGAGGAAATCACTAGTAACGTACAGGACCAAGGTTTATACCAATTACCAAGAACCTGTTTGGCTTAAACAGACCTAGGAACATGGTCACATTGCATGCACAAACAATGAATGTGCTATTGTCCCATGAGTGAAGATGCTTGTGAAGCTGAAAGATGGTGGCACAGTTTCAAATCCCATGACCTTGCAGGACCATCATAGGCTTTCAGTGTGGTCAAAATCTGGGTTGGTTTGAATTCAAAGCCACAGGTCTAAAAACAAACAAACTGATAAACCAATGACTTCTAAATCCATCATTCTTGCTGCTCCAGTGACCTGGCAGGAAAGGAATTATTCAAACTGTTTTCACCAGTCCAGAAAATCCGGGTGTTTGTCTTGAATCTTCAGGCACTGCCAGCTCTTATAGAAGAAAGGCACTGCATGGTTTATGTTTTCATGACAATGCAAAGAACTGACTCAAGACCTGGATGTTTAGATTCATAGGACCAAAATGGTGGGAGACAAGACACAACAAAAAGCAGAGGCATGTGTAAATAAGGTCGATGTTGCCCTAAACTAAGCCAACACTCGCTCTACATGAATGAGACAGTAAAGTGTTATCAAATGAGGCCTAGCAATCTTGGTATGCCAGGTTTTCTGATCAAACCCAAAGCTTGACTTCTTATCCATGGGGGCTAGAGGGCAAACAGAGAAACTGCTTAAATCTGCCCTGAAATAAGACTTCACTTGTGCCTGGGGCATTATTGTTCAGGGCAGCGTCTCACTTTTTCTTTCTTGCATCACTGAATAAGTGAAACATTGAGTCCTAGATTCTCTTCAGTTATCCAAAGTCCCAGAGGAGTCCCTGCTGCCCTCTGTCTGTTCAGATCCAGGCTACCACTAAGGCCTCACGGGGAAGATCTAGCAACAGACACCAGGTCCTCTCCATCTCTCTCTCTATACCTCCACCACCCACATTCGGCTGTGGGCCAGTTTGGCCTGGCTTCACCCTCTCTGGTTACCTGCCTGTGAAAGCGAATGGGGTGCGGATGGGGATAGCCTGTCCAGACTGTGGCTCCCCTGAGCCTGCTCTGGCATTAGCACTTGCCCCTTCGCTCTGTCAATGGGAAGCTGGATGAATGCAACTGTTTGTGCACAGACAGCAGGGATGAATTTGTCTGCCTTAGAGAAGAACAGGAAGGACTGAATACATTACCTCCTGGGAGGATGCCATGAATGGTGAGACCATCTCAGGTGGTATGGATTAATGGCGTAGGAGTTGCTGAATGTTAATTCCCACAGGTGCGAGTGCTCTCAGTCGTAGTCTCATCCTCACTGATATTGGACCTCTCATCTGAATACTGCCCCAGCACTAACTGTTCTTCAGTTGTTGATGTTCAAATAAAGCACACATTAGCACAGGATTATATGTAAGGGATAGCCATCAAAAGCCATTAAAAGATCGCCATAACTTGATTACTTTAAGTGCTCGCTTAAGTTTTGCATTGAAAAATTGTAATGCTAGTTCTCTTGAATTTTTACATTGATGCTCACACAAATGAGAGAGTAGCCTCGCACAACTGTCTCATTTGTGCAAGCATTAAGGTAAAGATTCAAGAAAACTAGCATTACATGACTGCAAAGAGCTAGGTCTACAATGCAATAACTACATGGTAACTCTCTAAATCATTATTCAATTTTAATAATTTTAATTCTTAATTAATAGGATTAATGTTAAATATAGCTACCATACTTAAGAAACAAATGGTACCAATTTGTGCATAGTTTTAAAGCTAGTTTTACCTTGTAGCTAGCTGTTAGCTCACTTTTGAAGGCAGGAATAGTAGCAAAATTCAGTTTGATCAGATGATTAGCTAGCATTAACTACAGTACGCTCTGCTATGAAGCATTCTCTAATGCAAGATTAGTAGAAATGTAGAAATTAGCTACATTTTGTTGCTAAATACTAAATACTACAGACTTAAATAATGTCCCTGTACTTGATCAGTCTTAAACAGGATTTTACAGTATCTAGATCCTTTTAAGCTGTTGTTATCCTTTAAATTAAAAGATTAGTATTTATTTTACTAGTTATTTATTTATTTTACTAGTTATCTTTGCTAGTTGTCGCTCTCAAAAATTTGGGGTAGGTTGAGCAGTAGGTTTTGTTGTAGTACCCACCTTTTATAAGAATTTGGTAAGAATTTGCTAATATACAGTATGTCATTACTTTTAAAGGTTGTTCAGATTTAACATTTAAAACATGAAAGATGAGTTAATGCTACCCATTCCATGTGAGAAAAATTGCCTATTTTCATCTGAAATGCCCTCTTAATTCATCTAAACTACCTTCAACAAATGTAATGCTAATATACAGTCTGCTCAGTAAGTATTTGGACAGTAACACAGTTTATGGAATTTTGTCCCTTGGATGAAAGAATTTCCTTTATTGTTTTTTTTTTGTTGTTTTTTTTAATATTGTATTTTTCTTCCATTGTTTATATACTCTCTCCATTTTCACAGACTAAAAAAATTAATGGACACTGGACTTATAAACAGTTTCCTAGCCAGGTATGGTCTCATTATTCCTCATTATGTCATAAGACATTACAGAGATTACTGGCGTTGATTAGAAGTGTGAAATTTGCATTTGGTAGCGATCCATGGGAACTCTCAGTACAGTATGTGGATCAGAGAGGTGTCAATACAAGTCAATGAAGCTAAGCTAAGCTAAACTGTCAGAGAAATAGCAGCACGTTTAGGGGTGGACAAATCAACAATTTTCTTTTAAAAAAGCTAAATGCATTACATATCTAGAAGGGCATCAAAAACAAATGGAATAGGATGTGGAGTATTATCAAATAGGTCAAATAAATATCAGTAGTATTGCACAGTATTGCATCTATTGCACATCTCAATATTGCATATATATTGATTGCAATATAGTGAGGAGAAACTTTAACTGTTCGTGAGGTAGATTGCCTGGTGGGGGAAAAAATGTTCTTGTGCCTGACTGTCCTGACAAATAAAAGAAATATTTTAAACACTGCCCAGTTATGGAACAATATTCTTTGAACAGATGAAATTAAGCTTATACCCCCAAAAAAGGAAATAAAAGAATGTGGAGAAGGAAAGGAAGGGCTGATGATCCAAAGCATACCACATCATCTGTCAAACATAGTGAAGGGAGTGTTACAACAGGGGCATGTGCTGTTGCTGAAGGTATTTTTGCTGCTCTCGTCAACCATCCGATCCATTCACAACTTGGTGCAGGTTTTACACGCAATGCCCTTCCTGACGCAACCTGCCTATTTAATTCAGGCTTGGGACCAGCACTGCATACAGCAGCTGGGGTTTGGGCATTGGATCGGAAATGAACCTGGGCTTTCTGTATGGCAAGTGAGAAACCTACCACTGAGCCATCAATGCCCCGCTCATAGAAGTAGAAGATTGGTGTTTATTGATGAAGTAACTGCTGATAGCAGTAGCAGGATGAATTCTGAAGCATATAGAGACTTCCCACCTGTGCTCCAGGATACTGGAGAACTTTAACTGCTGTACCACACCCACAAAAACAGCACTAAATGCAGATCATGAAATGTTAACAAATACACTACTACACTATCACTTTCAGTTTATATTGCGCTGCTTCATCCACCATGCATCTTTGCACCATCCATAATTTATGTTTATATTTTTTTCCATATACACATCTCTTTATCACCTACTGCACCTTCTGTACATACAGTAAGACACTCTCACTCATGTACATATGGAACCACACCCTTTTGGTATTTATTGTACAGTAAATAGGCCACTTCTGAACAGGTACTTCTGGTTGGATGTTAACTGCATTTCATTGGATTTGTACATGTACTTTGCACAATGACAATGAAGTTGAATCTAATCTAATCTAATCTAATATAGAGCTCTACTTTCTGCTCAGATACAGTTAAGTGCTGCAAAACTGATAAGGCAGCACTTCACAATACAAATGGATGATGACCTGAAACATACCACAAAAGCAACCCAAAAACTTAAGGCAAAGACAAGGAATGCTCTATGTTGTACATACAGTGGCATTTAATTTTAAGAAATTTTACAGCTATTATCAATTAGCAATAGTTTAAATGCAATTTCGATAGACACCAAATTTAAATTCTCCAAAGTGCAGTTACTTTCACAACACTGTAGGTCTTGCATCAATATGAAAAACCACAAGAAGCAATAAAAGTGGCTCATAACCACCAGCATTCATGTGAAACTGTCTCTTACTATTCCTTTTCTCTTTTTCACTTCTCTGATGCCATGCACCGAGTCAGGGTGCAGTCTAAAACCGACAGTCTGGAGAAACAGACGCAGCTGTAGGACCTAACATGTCTGTCCTACCAAGCATGACAATTAACTGCAAGTTTCACGGTAGTGTTCCTTCACCAACACACAACATGCTTGTAGTCTTGTGACATGTTGGAAATAAGAATAATGCAGTGGAAGTGTTTCCTTCTTGTCATTTTCACTTCCTGTTTTTTGTATGTATGTGTGTTGGTGGGGGGGGGTTTATAGGCTCTTATGTATTTTATAGGGCTTTGGACTAGTTGTGCTGGTGGCATGGGTACACTAAATGGGAGAGCGTATCAAGACGTTTATACTTCATCCTGCTTTGTAACACTTAAATGTTTAAATATAAAGTTAAGTACATTATGATTATTGATAGTGTGATGAATAATCAAGCAGGTCTGTTTGATTTTTTTTATTATTATTTTTTTATCCTCTTATTTCCTTTCAGGAAGTCAACTGATACTTGGCCTTGAGATGCAGCGTAATTAGCATGACTCCACGGAAACATTCATTTTCGGCAGAAGACCTTGAGTAACAACGCAAGACATTTCAAATTCATTGTTTTGAAATACGACAGATATAACCACACACACACAAAAAAAGATTTGAATATAACATTACAGAATATAACTCATTATTGCAGAATGCATATGTAGATACACTGAAACATGGGTTAAGGCTATACGTCTTTTCTCTTTGAAGCTGATGTATTTTAAAGTTGAGGTTACAAAGTAGTCACATGTCAGTTATCACACGTAAGCAACAACCCTGTCTAAACGTTATAGGAAAATAATCAGTGATGGAGCTGTAGCAATAGAGTGTTTTTTTCTCCTATATCATACAATAGCAATTTACTCAAAAACATGATTTTCATTAATTAAAAAAGAAAGAAATGTCTGTGGTTCCGCATTGTATCATTTACAGATATTTTTAATGTTATGGAACGTCTGTGAAGCAAGTTAGTTCCTCTTATCACTGACTTTAAGCTTAACTAGTCTGTCTTTTGTTTTCTTCTTACCTCTGATTTTTGCAATGCTCATAGTAAAGTCTTCTGAAACATTTAATTAAATACAACCATCTCCTTATAGAAAAAAACATTACATAATAAACAATTAGATGCATTTTCAAACCTGTTTATGTGGAGCAAGCAGGAAATACTGTTTATGTAGGATGTAGGATATAAGTCTTTATGTTTTAAATTTCTTATTATAGCATTACAGCTATAGGGGCATTGGTGGGGCATTGGTAGGTTTCTTGCCTGCCATGTGGAAGACTTGGGTTTAATTCCCAGCCAGTGGATTCAGTGCCAGTTCCAAGCCCAGATAAAATGGTAGGGTTGAATCACGAGGGGCATCTGGCATAAAACCCTGTGCTAAGTTGTGTGTACAGATCAGTCTGCTTGTCTGACCCCTTGATGGAAGCAGGCTAATGTACATAAACAACTATAGAACTAGAGCTTTTCAAATCCTGTGTAAGGTCCAAGAGAGTTAAAATTTTCAACTCAAACTATATATATATATATATATATATATATATATATATATATATATATATGCTACCGTTCAAAAGTAACTCCATGATCGTTCCTGATTTTTATTTCTTTCTACATTGTAAAGGAATGCTGAAGGCGTCCAAAAATGCAGTAATCTCCTTTGAACAGTTGATATTGAGATGTGTCTGCTACTTACTAGCACACTAAACAAAAACAAAGAAATTTGCAAGTGACCCTAAACTTTTGAACGGTATATATATATATACTCAGCAAAAAAAGAAACGCCCCTTTTTCAGGACTGTGTATTTCAACAATAATGTTGTAAAA
>JAQMYL010000016.1:18660424-18672336 GCA_030014365.1 Clarias pachynema | reverse complement strand
CCCCCCCCCCCCCCCCCCCCCCCCCCCCCCCCCCCCCCCCCCCCCCCCCCCCCCCCCCCCCCCCCCCCCCAAGAGATCGCGCAGGTTGATAGAGACACATGGGCAGAAATATTTACACATTTAAACGGGCCAATATGAGCTTGTTTTCGAGCGGCTTTATTGGCCATTGCGCGCACACGCACACACGCCGCTTACCATATGAATGCGCCCCACCATCGTTCATATCGCAGAGATGATAGCTATCTGTGAGCTGATTCCCGCCTCTCATTAGATTTTGTAGTGTGTTGTATTAGGGTTGAAATTAGCCCGTTTGGTCCGAGTGCTTGTTTTCCCTCGTTTATCCGCTCCATCCGTATCTGCCAAATCATCGCCACGTTTGCTGTTTTGTTCCTTTTGTGTCTCTTCTTGTTCCTTGCACAGCTTCTTGTGACTGCTTTATTGCGCACCATGTTTTATTAGACGGCTCCAAAATGAAAAGGAGGAAAATCTGAATAGTTATTATGAATTGGGCGAAAAAAAATATCACATTTAAGTCTCATTTGACAACCATAAAGAAAGCACATTATTGGCTTCCCGTGAAAAGTTTTCTCATGCGCACAAGAATTAATCAGCGTGTTTGGAAAAGGTCTTTGCTCTGACATTTTATGTCCAGAATTACTGACGTAAGTATTACAAAATCAAAATAACGAGCATCACAATTTAATAGGCATGCAGCGGGTTGAAATGTAATGAGATTTACTTTCTCAAAGTTAAATCATTTTTAGAAGTATTATGTGCACATGAAACCAGTAATGTATACTATACAGTATGTGTGCCACAAAGATGTGCACTTTAGATTTGAGTCTACAGTCTAAAGCAGCAGTAGCAGTTTGTCGTATAAAGCTCTGGGTTGTTTGACTTTGGGCACGGATAAGCACAAAGTGGGCCAAAGGCATTTAGACGTTCAACCTTCACTGCTCATTAGTCACACAGGCCTGAGTAAATTCCTCTACTTTACAGAGCAGGTAAATTGTGGAGAAACATTACACGATATATCCGCTATATCCCAGTATATTGGTAGCTAATAATGAGGACTTTATTTATTTATTTATTTATTTTTAAGAAATTTACATTTTCTATTTAAATTATGTCACTGCAAACGACAAACAAATGATACCCTCTAATCCATCTGACTCCTTTAGGTGGTTTTTAGGAACCCCTTCAGTAAGGAAAGCACTCTAGAACTAGTTAATTAACAAAAACATCATTCTCATCAAAGAACAATATATCATTATTTAATTGATATTTACATAAAATATATTTATATTATTTAGTCACTATTTATGTTATTATTCACCACATATTAAATCAGGATTACCATTATTATTATTATTATTATTATTATTATTATCATCAATAATAGTAATAATAATAATAATAATAATAATGTTGAAGTCTCTTTATCAATTTTCCGCACAAAGTATCTAACATTTCTGAATCCTGGTTTTGGCAGGTTTCCTAAATCCTATTTGCTGGATCTAATTAAATTCTACCGAGTTAATTGGTGTCTTAAATAATTAGCTTTTTCATGCCCAGGATGTGTTAGTAGCCTATTTGTGTCAACAGATCTCTGACTGTTCATTTTGTTGAGACACTTTCTTTTATATAGCCTATATTTTAAAAAAAAAATTAATAATAATAATAAAAAACTCATTCGCCTAACTGTGCTCTCCAACCTTTTTTTATGCTGGAAAGAAAACAGGTTCCCATTCATAATGGAGCAGGTACCAGAGCGCAGCCCTGAGTGACACTTATGACAAAAAAAAAAAAAAAAAAACGCCCGGTCCAATATACACAAACTCCCCCGTTTAATAACGCGCCATCTTCCCGGCGTGCGAGCGCCGATCGTCTCCGTGGCAACCGCGATAACGGCGCCGCACTTTTCCATATCGGCGCCCGAGTCCATTATACAGGGGGATTAGCTCGTTTTTTTCCCCCCCGAAAAGGTCAACCACAAAGTCATGAAGCGCGCTGTTTTCACCCTTCCGCGCGCGTTCTCGAGCGCCAGTGCGCGCCGCCTGCGTCTCTGCACCGTTTAATTTCAGCTGATTTCATCAGAATAATTGCTTTCAGTGCTGTGAGTTTCGGGCCCGAGTTACGAAGCCTGTGTGTGATCAGAGGAGTTGACCAAAAAAAAAAAAAAAACATGAGTAATGACGTTAAAGAGCCAAGTAATTGATGGAACCTCTCGTGCTTTGTAATGTAGCGACCTCTAGTGGACAAGAAGAAATGGCTCTATCGACCCATAAACCCAAACAACACTTGGAGATGTACTGTATCTACAACTACATGTTCAGTGTGTGTGTGTGTGTGTGTGTGTGTGTGAGAGAGAGACACACTGAGAGAGATTTGATGGAATGTCCCAGCTGGGAATCCCAATGACTGCAAAGGAAGTGTGTGGAGTTCTGGCAGGAAGTGAATACTGGGTGGGAGAGAGAGACACACACACAGAAAGTGGATCGTTTCCTGCTGCCTGGTGGCATTCCTCTAAACCAGCTTCAGCTCTGTGGTCGGTTCTGTTTTCCAAAAAGGTTCTTCTGATTAGGCAGGTGACATCTCTCTCTCTCTCTCTCTCTCTCTCTCTCTCTCTCTCTCTAATCCCAACTCTACTATCATCCTCTCAAAACACAATCCCCTTGGCACAAAGCTCTGCCAAAATCATCTGTACAGTGGTGCACTGCAAAATACTAGGTTCACCAAAATAATTTTTCAAAGACTCCATCTCAATCACTTCCATACTTGAACTGGTTGCATCACTATGTGTACAAAGTCAAATGTTCAAACAGGTTTTCAGTTCATTACCTCTTGAAGATGTGAAAATAGTTCACAACTTCTTAAGCTACCGCTATTTACTCTTACAAGTATGAAGAAGTTTTGGCAATACTTGAATAACCCGCACATCTGGTAAAACTTCACCATATTGTGAACAGTTGTGGTTGATGTGTATGTATCCCTGTGTATATAAATTAATATTTTAAATCCAATTCAACATGAGAATGTTTAATGACAGAACATTTAAGGATATGCGATATAAGGAACTTGACTAACCCTAATGCTTATTCATATTACCCTTAAAAACATCAAAGACAAGTCTCAATCTTTTTCAATCATACACCACCAGCTTCCCTTGTACTGGTGCAAATGGATGTTAAAATTGGCCCAGGCATTTGGCTGGCTGCACTCAGGTCAGATATAAAGGATCAGGTCAGACTAACCTACAGACAGGTCAGAAAAGAGATAAACAAAAGAGGACATGAGACAGGAAGCAGCAATAACAGGAGGCTTCTTCCTATCCATCAGCCAAGTTCATGGGTCAACTCTGCTCTGGTCATTGGCGTCATCGCTTCTCTTGGCAGCACATGTGGCATCACCTCCAAATGTCTCTCGCACAGGTGTAGGCCAAATAGTTAACGGCTTGAGGAAGGATGGACAGTTGGAGCAAAAGGAAGAGAAAGCAGGAGTGAAAGTACATTTGAGTGATATGAGGTGGGTGAAATAGTGGAGGAAGAAGGAAGAATCTCGTTGCTTTAAGCTTTACTTACTATCTGGGCTTCCTATCAGTTTTGAAGTGGGGGGAAATTGTCTGTTCTGGAAAGCAGAAGGTTAGATTTGCGGCCAATGGGAAGTGCCCTCGTTCCTCTAATCAGTACTAGGAAGTGTGTGTCTAAGTGTGTGTGTGTGTGTGTGTGTGTGTGTGTGTGTGAGAGAGAGAGAGAGAGAGAGAGACAGACAGAGAGATCACTCTGTCCTGGTGAAGTTGAACAGAAAGGCTGGAAGGGATGTGAGAACAGAAGCAAAACTAAAAAGCGTGCAAACCATGCAATCGCTTAAGGTCCCTAGTAATTGAAGTCTCTAGGCAACAGACATTGGGAAGGATGTCTTTGCAGGAAACTTAAGCCTTGTTGGCTTTTAGTAATACACGCATATTGCAATGCACCTATTTAGTTAATAATTAGTGGAAATATCAAACATGTTGAAGCAGCATTAAGGAACAGGTCCCTCTTCACCAAGCAGCAGAGGGAATAAATTTAAGGTAAGATTGCTGTAATATAATGTGTTATAAGCAGCATGGACACTTAGGAGTGGTCTATGTAAGATGGCAATATCATTATAATGGAATAGTTCTCATATGTCTTGTGTCCTGAGATGGCTAAGTCACAGGATACTCTGACAGGAAGCTGGATATTTGAACTTGATTCCCGCTGAGGCAAAGAATAACTCACACACATTAAAAAACATTAGAGCGAGATCTGACACACACACTTTCAGTAGAGATGGACCAGCGGAGACAAGTGACTCCCTGTGAAGGCCCCAGTGCTGAAAACCTTTGAAGGGATGCCATGTGGTGGAAACCACAGGTTGTTAGCTGGAGATTTGGACTGTAGCATACGAACTTGCAAAAATGCATGTACACACGAACACACAAACAAATACAAATGTACCAATATGAAGGCAGCTGCCTCAGTACTCACAATCTTCAAAGTTTAACTGCACAACATCAGTTTAAAAGGAATTTAGGATGCATTCATTTGGTTACTATCACTCGCTAGTTTATTGATGTAGCTAAGAAGGAACTCTAACATTTGGTAGTGAACATAGTAGTAGCCCTGACCTTCTCCTTTATCACATTTCATATCTTGCAAATTATTACAAATAACATTTATTTAGCTAGTAAATATGCCGTAACTAGTGACATAACCTTAGAGGCTAGCAATTTAGGTGCATTAGCCGGCTAAATAAGCTGTAAGATTGTGTTTTTTATTTTGACCAAAAAATATCACACCATTTAGTGGTCATTTGGCATGTCCTTTTGAAATTCCATATAGAAGCTGGGCATTAAAAGATTTCCATTTTAGAACCTTCAGAAGGCTAGAACTGTTAGCCATCTAAAGAACTCTTTATGAACCCCTACTTCTTAAATGTAGATAATACATTTTGGATTAAAAATGTTTGGTGTTGTTTAGCACCCTTGAAGGATTCCCTTGTTTAACCATTAAAAGTTCTGTGTAGAAACGTTACAATAGGTTTGCCTTTTCATGAGAATTTAAAGACCCAGAAAACCTTCCTCTGGTTGTACCTATGCAAATTATAATGAACAATATTCTATCCAATTTCTGTAAAAAAAAAAAAAAAAAAAAAAAAAAGGAAATCCAATGTACCATAGTTCATTCATTCATTCCAGTCATCTTCTATACCACTTATCATGCACAGGGTTGGGGGAGGTCATGGGCAGGAGACTTTTGGGAACAAGATGGGAAGGACAGGACAGGGTGCCAATCCATCAAACAGACTACAGACAATTTGGGAATGCCAGTTAACCTAATCTGCTTGTCTTTGGTCTATGAAATGAAACCCACCAAGCACAGAAGAGCATGGACCCAAGGTGGGAATCGAACCCTGGAGGCACAAGACTACAAAAGCTATAGGAACAAATTTCTTGACAGCAAATTTTACTGAAACTTTGCTGTTGTCAGAAGAGCCCAAATTTTAGCTAAATAAAAAGTAGCCTTTTCAGATAACAAAGAGAAAATGTTCTCATTTAGAAAATGCTTTTTGAGATCATTGAGCAGGATTTGTTCCAAAGAAAACTGTTTATTAACTATTTCCATAGAACCCAACAGAAATTTATTTTTTTTTCATACAGACCTTGTGTACTAAAGTTTGATAGGATTTCATAGAACCATTTCTGTAGAACTGAACTGATATCCATTAATTTTCTATAGAATTATACACTATTAATAGAATTTGTTTTTATTTGCATTACATTATTTACAGGGAATGAGAATACAGCAGCTGCTCATGTTGTGCTGTGCACATCTCTGAAGACTGATGTTAAATTTGTTGTCCTGGGAGGAAACATTAGCCATTACAGAATCAGGTATGGTTAGCTTTCAGCCTAGTTCACACACTTTGCAACTTACTGAGCTTCTGTTGTCCCTTGCACCACTCTTTGTAAGGGTGACTGCTGCAGGTGATTCAGAATCTAGCTTGGGGACCATCCTAAGTCTGCGTAGCTTCATTGTTAAAGCTTTTCCAATGTAAATGTTGCTTGGACACATTTTTCCTTAATTTTCAGTAGAGTCCTGCGGTTGTATTTCCGTTTGTGGGAGTTTCTTATTAACATTTAACTACTATAATATCCAGAAACTATCCATAAAAAAATCACCAAAACACACTGTACCATAATCTTGGAACAACACAGACCTAGTAGATTTTGCGAGCTGACATTAAACACAAATTTAAGACGAGAACAAGGAAGTTAATCTTTGCACCATACCTAATATTATTGATTTTTCAGTAAATAAAAAGTCAAGAGGAAATTTCTCGCGTGGCTCCATACTGTATCAGCTATGGCGGGGTTGGTCAGAAGATGAGACTGTTGTCTCATCTCAGTGTGATGCTCACACAGAGATTTTGGAAGAGACAAACGGCACTGACAACGTCACATGATTGACTTTTACAGTATATCTGATTTCAATCCTCTTCCCCAGGCCCGGTCTGCTTGTGTTCACACTTGTGTTCATACCGATCAAAATGAACCAGGCTTTGGGGTCAGGTGTACTCGGAAACGATTTCGGGGAAACTAACATGCTTACATGTTTTTTAAGAGTCCAGTTTTAGTCAGGAACACACAATTTCTTGGCCTAACACGTCATGTTAAAGACATTTCCTCAAAAACCCCCTCTAAGAAGCTAGACCACTTTGAAAACCCTCAAGAACCACATTTTAAAAAGCGCATAAGAGTATGCCTTGGTGTAACCCAGTGATAATTACATATTTAATGGAACCAAGCTCCTTCACATTTCACATCATTGGAGTAAACATCAGTCGACATGTGGACACACACAAACACACACACAATTTCATTGATGGTCCACCTCTCTCTATATATCTCTCTGTCCCCTTTTGCTACCCTTCCCCCTCCAGCATCCTCTCTCGGAAAGAATGCATCTCTCGGCACCCAGGACCCAATCCTGCGTTTGAAGTCTCTCCACCGGAGTCTTCCTTGCATCTTTGTGCCTCCCTCCACCCTGTCGTCTGCAGCGTCTGTCTGTCTGTCAGCTGTGCTCATCTCCGCCCCCTGCAGCTGTGTGGGTGGAACAGACCATGCCTTTGTGTCCCTCGGACGCTGCCGTCCGCTTGTCACTTACCGCCCTGATCACACCTGCCCACCTGCACGACACACACCCACCTGACCTTTCATCCCTTTTTCTTTCTTTCTTGCTCTCACTCTATCTCTCACTGGATGGATGGAGAGAGTGGCCAACTTTCATCTTTCTCTGTTTCTGTCTCTCACTTTTTCAGGCCTTCCCACTTACAGGACTGAAAGTAACTACCTTTTGAGTACCTGTCATTCCTGCTAGCCATTTCTTTTATGTTTCACCTCTGCCTTTCCATCTCTCTCTCTCTCTCTCTCTCTCTTGCACAATGGAGAGAGCAAGTGGTCAAATGTGGGGTTTTCTCTCCCTCTCTCTCTTTTCTCTCTCTTTCTCTCTCTCTGTTGCTCCCTCGCTCATTCTCTGAGTGCTTGTCAGGGTGGAATGGCTGAGCCCGGTTTTGCTCACAGAGGCCATTGTCATGCCTTCGGTCTCCACTTCCAGACCATCATACTCACTTTTCATAAGCGCAAGGCCAAATTACACATTCTCGAAAAAAGTGCCAGAATGTACTAAAAGCTGCGCAGCTCTGTATATGCGTTTATGTGTGTGTGGAGGAGGAAAGATGAGAGCAAAGAAGAAAAGAGAGGAAAGGAAGCCAGTATAGAACAGACGAGGGCTTGGAGTGTGGACATTTAGGGGTCATACAGTATGTCCACCTGCACACAGATGAGTGATGCGTGTAGGATTGTACCTGCTTGATCCAGGTGGAAGTCTGGATTCTCAGCTCAATACTTCCTTTTTTAGCTTGGAACTACTTTAACTGGAAAACAAATTTTTACAGATGCCCTCAGGACAGATTTATTTAACAAATTTAAGCCATGACCACTTATTTAAATAATAATCTCATTATTCTAAGTTGTATAACCCTATTCTGGCTATTTATTAGAGCCTTCTGTTTTTGAACTTTCTCCACACAGAGCACATCAAGTCCAAGTCGAGGGCACTTGGCTTGAAGTTTGGATTAGATTTAGATTAGAACCATTTTATTCACAGGCCCCTCTTGGTCCTGGACCCCACTTTGAGAATCACTGGTTTATTGTAAATGACCTAGTGAGTATTTCTGTCCAAATAGCCTAGAGTTAAATAACCTAAACAACAAGGCTTTTCAAAGCAGAAGGTAGCTGCAGTACTCCCAGTGTTTTAGGATGTTATGTTCTACAAACTTTCATTGAAACAGCCCAAACCACTTACTGCTCAACTACCTACAAATCATACCTGTCCCATAATGTTAGTTTAATAAGTCTTATTACGTAGTCCTAATCCTGCATAGCAAGTTTGCTAGCTTTTCTTTTTGCTAGAAACACTCTATTGTACTATTGTCTGGGTATAGTGGAGAACACAAAGAAGATGTTCGAGTCTAGACTGCTGCGATATGGTAACGTTGTGCAGAGCGATGTGGACCTGGTGACTAGGATACAGGGACAGACAAAGAAGCAGTGGCTGGAACAGCTAGAGGGAAGAAAAGAAGCTTGGACAAATGGAAAAGGCTTTGCACACTTAGGATGAAGAAGACTTATATTTTCAGATATTGGTCTTAATAAATAAAACGATACCTGATATCTCCCAAATAAGGATGGGTTCCCTGTTGAGTCTGGTTCCTCTCAAGGTTTCTCTCTATTGCCATCTCATGGAGTTGTTCCTTGCCACCATCGCCCTCGGCTTGCTCATCAGAGACAATCTGATCATTTTGATTCATACACATTCACATTTCATACAAACTTCCATAATTTTCTTTTAATTCTGTAAAGCTGCTTTGGGAC
Source organism: Clarias pachynema (assembly GCA_030014365.1). Classification (NCBI taxonomy): domain Eukaryota; kingdom Metazoa; phylum Chordata; class Actinopteri; order Siluriformes; family Clariidae; genus Clarias; species Clarias pachynema. The sequence continues at coordinate 18,663,377 of JAQMYL010000016.1, read as the reverse complement.
AATGACTATTGTGAAAAGCGCTTCACAAAAAAAATTACACTGAATTTGAGAATTCTAACTTTAATCTCAATTCTGACTTTTTTTTTTTTTTTTTTTTTTTAGAATTCTGACATTATGTGGTCAGTGGTCTGACTTTTTTCCCCTCCTGACTGACTTCTCCTGATTCTGACTTCAATCTTAAAATTCTGACTTTTTTTTCTTAGTATTCTGATTTTACTCTTAGAATTCTGACTTTAATCTCAAAATTTTAACTCTTCTTCCTCAGAATTCTGACTTTTTTTTTCCTAGAATTGTGCTTTCAGTCTCAGAAATATGGAATCTTTTCCTCAAATTCTTACTTTTTTCTTATAATTCTGAATTTAATCTCAGAGAATTATGACCTTACCTCAGACAAAAACCTCTGAGAAAAAAATAAGGAGAATTCTAAGAAAAAAGTCAAAATTCCTTCACATACAAAAATAATATATAGTTTTTTTCAACAGAACATAGTTTTAATTATGCGATAACTTTAGACTTAGGCCTTACAAAATTCATAAATCTTTATTCATTTGTAAATTGTTGTTTGCGTCAATATTACATAAAAAGAGCTCCAGAACTATCTGTAACTAAAAAAAACATTTTCATTACAGTTGACTGAAGAAATGAAACTTTATTTCAGTATTGTGCACTGCCCTGTGGTAGCTGACTTTTACTAACTTTTGTACACAACCTGTTCCTTGTCCATCCCTCAGTTTTCTCCTGACCGGCTGTTGTGCCAGTGCTGACGTACAGAATTATGGCTTACTTTGAAATCTGACCAGCTGGAAGCATCTGAGCAGGCAGGATTAAATTAAACATTCAAGCTGGACGTTACTGGATGCATTCCTGACACACTGTCTGTCTGTTTAGCATGATTGTATAAAAATAATACAAGAAATGGATATAGTCATATCAAAATAGTCTAAGGTAAGAAGCTGAAGATATTGTTAAAGACATTTCCTTCTTCTAGCATTGGGGTTTGAGGTCCTTTCGACAGCCTGCACATGGGTACACATTCATCAGTGTGTGTGTATGTGTGTGTATGTGTGTGTGTGTCTATATGTGTGTGTGAGATGGAGTGTGGACAGTAAGGGCGGTGGCTCTGTCACCGTGGTGATTTATGAGCGCGCTCAGTTGCGAGGTGCACAGTGCAGGATATTGTTCCCTGACACTGACTGTTCTCTGCAGGCTGTCAGGGAGCGTGCCCATGTGTGCGTGTGGTGTGTGTGTGTGTATGTGTGCGTATAGAAACCCTGCAGGTGAGCCTCAGCCAGGCCAATCAATCAGCAGCATATTCAATCCAGCCCTACTCTGTGCTTTCTGCTATTGTAACTTCTCTATCACTAATTAACACCAGCCAGCCCGAACCTCTGCTTTGTATTTTAGTTGTCTTTTACCCTGCTTGAGTTCTGAGCTCACGTCATTCAAGTCCATGCACATGAAATCGTGCATGTGTGTGTGTGTGTGTGTGTGTGTGTGAGCATGACCACATGGTTTCATCTAACCTGTAACCCCCCCCACCTCCTCTTGCATCTCTTCTCACATACACACACACCTCTGTGTGTGCATGGCAGCTTTCAGAGTACACCACGTCAGGATACAGTGCTGCTTGTGGATTCCGGTTTAAACAGAATTTCAGCTCCGGTTTGGTCAACAGCTCAACCGCAACTCTGGCACAACAAGGCATGTAGAACTCAGCGGGGGAGATAGATAGAGAGAAAACAGAGAGAAAGAAAAACACAGAGAGCAAAAAGAGAAATTCAGTGGTAAGGAAGAGAGAGAAAAACATCCACACTAACGAACTTCAGGCTCTTTTTATCTAATCTACTAATCAGCACACACATGAGTAAATAGAGAACCCTCTGAAATAAAGGCAGTAAGCTTTGGGGGTACCATCAAATACCTTTAGTGTGTATCTTTTACCTGGGAAGGTGAAAGTTTTTAACTTTAATTACCTTTTTTAAGATACATCAATGATCTTTAATGTCTGTCTATCTATCTATCTATCTATCTATCTATCTATCTATCTATCTATCTATCATAACCTTTTATTGGTTCTCCTATGGTTCTTCTTCTGTTGTTTTTTGACGGTCAAAGTTGAACCCCCTTTAGTAAACCGAAACCATTTTTTAAGATTCTATGTGTCTATTTATGTTCACTACATTATCATAATACACCTACAGTATTTAACTAAAGTGCGTTCACACTAGGGATCATCAAGGCACAGATCCCAGTACACTTGACACCGAGTCCAGTATGTTTAAGTATTGTTAACACTCCATACTGTGCTCAGACATGGAGCATTGTAGAGTGCTCGAGCACGGTATGGTGCTTTTGGGTATGGTACGAATCAGATATGAAAGCCTAATGAAAGTTCATTAACATGGGGGTCAGCCACTGTTGACACAAAGGGGGTGCTCTTAACATTTTCACCTACACCGCCTGGCCAAAAAAGGTTGCCAAGGGAAATTGGTGGCTCAGAGGTAGCTTGCCATGCAGAAGGCCTGGGTTTGATTCCCAGCCACTGGATGCAGTGCTGGTCCCAAGCCCAGACAAAATGGAAGGCTTTCGTAAGGAAGGGCTTCCGGTGTAAAATCTGTGCCAAGTTGAGGATCTGATGGTCCGATGTGGCGCCTCTTCGAAAGGAGCAGCTAAAAGACTAACAACAGAACCAATAGAGACAAGACAGGTTGTAGATGTGATTTTACATATAGTCAGTAGACACAGGGTAATGTAAGAACTGGTCAAAAGTGACTAGTGCAATGCTAAGGCAAAAAAGCTACAACATACTGTATTAAAAAGAATACAAATAAATAGGGATGTAACGGTATTGTAAATACCGTCGTACCGCGATAACATTTTTCGATAATACCGTGGTCGCATGACGGTAAAATGATAGGTCTTCTGAGAAAAGTTTGCTCAGGCGAATGGAGCG
>JAQMYL010000016.1:18634657-18646429 GCA_030014365.1 Clarias pachynema | reverse complement strand
GTATCGCAATCGCAAATCGCAATTTTGACCTTAATAATCGCAATGTGACATTTTTCCCAAATCGTGCAGCCCTACCAGGGAGTATTTCCTCACTAATGTCTAATCCAACCCACTAATTAGGCATCTACAGTTACATTTAGGATGAAAAGCAACCTACATAGATATTCCTGGGGCAATATACCTGAAAAAATTGTACGCCCTCACCTGACAATGTCTGGTCCCATTTGCTGACTGTAGTCGACTCTGCGTTGAGCCCCTCTATATACCTCAGGTAGGCCTCAGAATGGAGGAGGCGTTGCGGTTTTGGTGGAGGAGCCACGAATATCGGAGTGGACGGTTGTTGAAGGGAGGGCTGGCCCACCTGGCCTTGTCCTGGGTAAGGGGGTGGGGCCTGTTGGCTGCCACCAATCATGCCTGACTATAGAGACACACACAGGCTCTGAAATGTGTACTGGACAAATGTTCATTAGAAAAATTGAACCAATTTTGGGGTCCCTTAAAAAAACCCTAAGCATCTCATTTTTTAAATTCAACTGTGTCATCAATTCACAAATAGTAGTACATAGCAGCACTGGTATATTTACCTTTATGTATTGCTCCACATCACAGGTATTATAATCAGAGATTATAATTGTATTAGTTTAACTAATACAAATTTGAAGCGAAACCTGCCTTTCTATAAGTTTAGCTTCTCCTTTGACGTTTGAATGGTGCACACACAGACAGACACTCTCTGTATAGGGCATTTGGTGTTTGTGGCGCTTGGTATCATCAGCTCATAGACAGCTCATAAATGTGGCTGTGCTTTGACAGTTTGACTTTAATACTTATACCGCTTTATACTTTACCTGGGCTCCATATGAGTTTCCTGCAGATCCAGTGCCCATTCCATTCATACCTGGAAAGGCAGTCACAGCAAACACACAAACTGAATACAAGCACTGAGTCAGTGTATATTTGGGATTATTTTAACCTACAAAAAGTGATTATGATCAGCGCTTTTAATAAAATTAGTTTTTGGTTTAAATCTCTCGCAGCAGTCGCAGCACTGATTTGTAAAATGTTTGATGCTTACAGTGTGTAACTATACAATATCTAACTATCACAATACATTTTCCACATAGTATATTGCTGCTAGTATCTGTTTTGCAGCACTGCTCTTAACGTAAGCTATTTCTCATGGCCAGCTCAGGCTATATAGTTCAAGCCCCTGAGCCTATGGTGCAGGTAGCCCCTCCAGTTTGAGTTCGAAAGGCAGACAGGAAGCAACTGCACAGGTGGACTGGGCATGTGGCTGTCCTTACCCATGTACGGCATGCCAGGGAAGCCATACATGCCCGGCGGGAGATGGTGGTGTAAGAAAGGCAGGAAATGCTGCGGTATGCCAGCCATGCTAGCAATGCCATCAACCGGACCTGGTAGCGACAGCATGGGTGGGCGAAGAAAGCAACCCATCATGCCTTTGGGGAGTGGAAAAAAGGAAGATGGCAACACAAGAAAAAAAATCCATGCATCAGTAAGACGTGCAGCTAACTATGGAGAAGGAATTCTTTCATGCGCTGTTTCTAACAAAAGAAAGCAAAATATCTCAAGAATGTTAAAACAAATAAAGGTTTTATACAGCTCATGCACATGCAACAGATTAACTCAAAGATTTGGAAATTTTTTAATAGAGTGGACGTTTATGTGGCATACAATATTATACTATGTTATTGAAGATGGATTAAAGGAAATGAGGACTGGAATGTCAGCAGTTAGGCTTCTCATTGCGGCTCTGTGTGGCACCAGTGTCGTGTTTCCACCAGCACAGCTGAGAGGGGTTACCTGCCATAGGCGACATGCTGTGGTTAAGCATCCCCATAGGGCCCGGAGGGGGCACCACCCCCATGAGCGCCCCTACTGGGGTACCTGCTCTCGGGGAGTTCTGCTGCTGAGCCGCTCTCTCACGCTCCTGCTGCTCCGCCACTTTGGCCGCCCTCTCTGGAATATACACACATACACACACAATTGACCCTGAATCTTTAATCCTCATGTTCTGGTCTGTCTCACCTTGGGTCGGATGTAAAATTGTAGTACATCATATAGTTAATTCAAACACAACATACATATAAACCATATTTTGGCAGAAAAACAATTTAAGTTGGTTAAAAACTTGTTTAAGACTTAAGGTGTGTATACGAGAGAAACAAAATGAGATATTAAATAAAAAATATTTAAAATAAAGTTGGATAAAATAAAAACTATACACATTCATTTAAACTTGAATTTAACATTGCTTTACAAAAAACTCTCGTAACTATTTTCATGTAAATTGCATTTTTAATAGAAATAACTTAAATAAAAATATTTAAAATGCATGTTTTTATATAACAAATAAGATTTTAGTACAGTAAAAGATCTGTATGAAACCTGAAACATCATCTAATTAATAATTTTACAATTACACAACCTATTTAGTATAATATTCGGACAGCCACAGTGATAGTGATTCATATCATCTCTTTGGCCACACACACTGCCTCATCATTTCCAATTCCGTCTCACCTTCATACTCGGCTTTCTTGGCCGTCTCCAGATTTCTCCATTCGGTGCCCACCAGACGGCTGAGCTCACCGAAAGAGAAGTCCGGGTGCTGCGCTTTGATCACGGCCCGCATCTCGCTGCTGAACAGGATGTAGCCGCTCATGTTGATCTTCCTCTTCGCGCCCTCCTTCTTCGACAGGCCCTTAAAGGATTTTGGTGTGGACTATCGGACACACCAAAATCCACGGATAAACACATTGCGCATCCTTATATAATTCATGTACACTGCCCGGCCAAAAGGGATTTAACTAATAAAATAGTTAAGAGCCTTCCATTGTATAATCACTGCAATGATTAATCTGTTTCAGCTGGCAGTGAGTAGCTTTTTATTTCTTAAACAACCATGTCTTAACCAAGACATATCCTGAGGTCATGGCAAAGATGCTACTCTGTTTCAGAAAGGTTGAATAATTGGCCTGCATCAAGAAAAGAAAACAATTGAAGACTGAAACTACAAACATTTTAGTTAAGCATTGGAATTAGGGATAAACAGCTATGTAGCCTTAAGAATACCACTTATCTGTGAGACTAATCAGTAAAAAGGCTTCAATTTGCTAGGGAGCATAAAGAACGGAGCGTGGAGCATTGTAAAACCTCATGTAGGCTGTTCAGATTTATCATGTTTTAGAGTGATGGGGCAGCAGGGTAAAAACCCCAGATCATAACGCCCCCACAGGCATGTGGTGTAGGCACAATGCAAAAGGTGGTCCAATGAAATGTTGTTTTGGTCAAGAGTGTACACAGAATTTATTCACTCATTGTATTCTGTGTATTTTTTCATGATTTGGTTAGAACATGTGTGAGTGACGACCTGTATTGGTGTGTATGACATCATGTCCAGATCGCTGTGTAGTGGCGTTTGGAGCTGCGACATTCCCTGGCCGTCCAACCCATCCCCGTCGTCATCACCCAGCTCCTCTAATTCTTCATCTGTCATGTCGGCAAACTTGGCCTCCAGCTCTTCGATCTTCTTGTCCAGGAGTGGGGACGGTTCCTTTTGAGGCACAATAAGCTTCCTGTCGCATAAACGGATATGAAGTGACTGATTTTTCAGTTACAGAATCAATTACCCCAATAAGAATAGAGTTCAAGTAATGATTCCATCTTTAAGAGTATGTTGCTCGTGAATAATTACAAATTGCAGTTATTGGAAAATTGCTGTGGAGGACCTTTGGGGGACATTTGACACATTTTACATAACAATGGCATCACACAACATTTTTATATTCCTTACATAATAAAGGAAACTCACCTAAAATAATAGATTTCATCCTCTACTACTTTGGCGGAGAGCGAGAATCGCTTCAGGCCTTTAAACTTCTTCATCTGCTTTTCGCTCTCAATGTAGCGACTCTCACACAGCAACACATCATCTTCAGGCACTTCGGTCGGCCGGCATGACAGGTAGTCTTTAAATGAGGACACCGTGCACTTCCCTGAGGAACACGCATGCCGGGAATGGAACAAAATATTTTACAGTGCTCTAACATTTTATAGTGAAATAATCGTTTCGATATAGATAGTGTAGCAGAGGATACCAGTGATGCAGGTCATGGGGCAGGACTCCTCCAGATTGCTTAGAAACACCTCTTTCTTATAGAACATCTTAGTGGGCTCGTGTTCAGTCTCCTCAGGATAGATAAAGATCGGGCCGAAAAAGTAGGCAGCCCCGTCGCGCACCCACATTTTCTCAATCCTGTTGCAATACACACAAGGGATTCAAAACCTTTCAAAATGCAAATTTCTTCCACAAAGAAAGGAATACAGCAAGTCTGTGCATTTGTCTACTTAATATGTACCTGCCCACACGGTGGCGCACTAGGCCGTGAGAGCGGATGTAGATGCAATCTCCCACTTTGAGCCACATGTCATTGTAGGAAAGCTGATCATAATACTGACAGCCCGGCTCACCATTGCTCATCTCCACACGAACATCCTCTCTTTCCTGCAAACAAATCGATATTTTATAATAACTACTTATAGGCCTAGATCAAGAAGAACAAGTGACATTGTAGTACTGTCATTATATTTGTTGACTTTTGTGGTGAAATTTTGTGGTGGCCTCTAGATATTGATTTAGATTTGCCTAATTTAGAGAAAGAAGAAAAATTATCTTGAGATGACAGATCTTGTTCTGATCATGCAACAAGGACGTTCAGTTCTGTTGGATCTCTTTTCTGATTCTCACCTTATCAATAATCGAGGCAACAATTTTGTTGTCCTCTGTCGGCTCTGCAGTTTTCTCACTTTCCGGTTTCGGAGCAAACATAGAGGCCACCCGGACCACCGGCAACGGGACGTCACGAGGGACAAACTTGACCGAGCTCAGAGGCATGGTCCACATCTTGATCTTTTTAAACGACTTGGATTTGGCTGAGTAACGGGACTCGCAGACAAACACGTCCTCGGGTCGAAAGCCCTCGGGGCTGAGCTTGAAGTATTCCTGAATAATAAAAATAATAATAAATAAAACAGCAGAGAAAATATACAGATTTCTCAAAATCTCTCTATTACACCAACAGGTAAAAGACCCTACCTTAACAAACATGACAACACATTTGCCCAGAATTTTGTTAACAGGAACTTTGTTGTAGTAGTCGCTTTTAAAGACTTCCTTCTCCAGAAATTTGCGTGTGGCGAGATGGAAAGTCTCATTAGGTCTGTAAAACCAGCAGCCATAAAGCCATTTCTCTCCTACGGGAAAAAATTTATTTTGGTAAAGAGATCTCACTTCAAACTTCAAAATTTCACATTAATAACAAGTGTATAGAATCTATGCTTTAAACTACTGTACATCAGCCTGCTCATAGTATTTCACACCCTGCCCTACTGTTTTCGTGAAGTAATCCGTCCACATCCTGTGAGTGTAGTACCTGTGTCATCCTGCCAGAGGCGCTCTATGCAAACGATGTGAGGCTGAAGGTTTGCCTCAGCAGGCTCTACGTAGACATACTCCCCTACATGATACATTCTATCACGAAAACTGCAGTCTTGGCTGTAGGTGCGCTGGAGGCCTCCCTGCCAAGTCCCTGCAGATGTTTCTTCATTTTTCTCTGCTTCTGGTGTGGAAAATTACCAAAAAAAAATGGTGATTACACGGAATTGTTCACTGCAATTTTCATGCAATAAAGTCAATGTAGACTATGCAACCTTAAAAAAGTGAAAAGGATCTATTGCTATTAATCCGACAAGAAAGTTGTGGATACTATTTAAAACTCATTCTGTCAAACCTTTTTTCTCCTCCTCTCTTTTTAGCTTGTCTTCCTCAAATTCTTTGGGCAGCTTCTCTTTCTTTTCCTTCTCTACATCACTGTGCAGGTGTTTGGAAGTGTAGCTGAGTGCCGGGCTGAGCAGGATCTCTCCGTTCTTACACAGTTCATCTCTGATCCGAATGAAGAAGTGCTGCAACTCCACTGCATCCTCGAAGATCTCAGAGTCCGTCCTGTGACACATTCCAATTCTTTATCAGCACTCCGAAATAAACTTAAGTAAAAGTAAAATAAAAGTGTTCATGGGAGCTTACCTATGCATTCTCCTTGCCTTCTCTAGCAATTCAAACATGTGGTCCTGGAAGACGTCTAACCTTTTGTAACGTCCTTTCTCCAAATTAGCCCGTATGATCTCGAAGTTCAGCCGAGGCCTGTCAGGATTAGCTGGGTCCTCGGCTGTGACCTCGGCCAGCGAGTCACTATAGCAACGACCTTCGTCATCCTGGTGGCCCAGAACTGAAACAAAGAGGCTGCGAATCAGGTCCTGAATAAGGCGAGGTACGTCTGGAACATTGGAGTCGTCGCCTCCTTCCAAATCTCTCCTGGTCTCCAGGAGGACCTTGTGAAGCACCAGGGCATCTTTGTAGATGAGTGACTCTGGCTCGTTATAGGTACACGCGTTGTTGAACATTAGCACAAAGTCCTCCACTAGAGCATCCACGTCCTGGAACTTATTAGCCAGCATGTGGCTTTTAATCCTCTCCATGTCTACGGGTCTCTTGATAGCCAGGTAGTAGTCTGGAAGTTCAGCTCGGGATGGCAGGCGCAGGAAGATGGTGCTGAGGCGACGACCTCTCTTGTCTGTGTAGTTCTTCACTGCCTCATAGAGCTCGTTCAGCTTCTGCTGAAGGGGTGTCAGGTATTTGGATTTTTTAGGGGAGATCCCACTCTTTCCTGGAATTACATGGAATGGTTTTAAAGCCTTACTCTTATGGCTATTATTTCTTGTGAAGACTAGATACTATAATCTAATTTGCATAATGATATCATGTTAAAGTAACATACTTATTTTGAGTTTTGGTGAGATGATGTCATCGTCTTCCGGTGCAGGCCCAAGTTCTCGCTTTTTCTCCCGCATAATCTTTTCCAGAGTGTTAGCATCATTATACACCTACAGATAAGCCAGCATGTGAGATTCACACAAAATATTAATAACAGTGCATTACTGGTGACATTACTGGTGACATAATTATAAATGAATAAAAGCTACTCCCAGCCTAGCTGATTACATTGAGATTTGCATCTAGTCTTTGTCATTGCAATCTGTTTCATTTATAGCCCACCTGTGAGCCCTCTTCGTTGTAGTGCCTTGCATTGCGAAACATCAGCTTCATGTCCTCCACCATGGCGTCCTCGTTGGCGTATCTATCCGCTCGGATGTTGTGGTCTATAGTGCGCAGGTCCATGGGCTCAAGTATGATCTTATAGTAGTCTGGATAGTCTTTCTTGGAAGGTTTAACCATGAATAAGTCACAGAGTCGACGACCGGTACCCAGCTCTCGAGCCTCAGTCAGAGCCTGGTACAGAGACCTCAAACGGTTCTTCTTTGTGTTCTTTTTATAACTGTACATCATTTAATGTAGGGCAAAACAAAACAACAAAATTTGAAATAGTTTGAACCTCAGAAGTTTACAAAGAAAGCATGAACTGCATTATGAGAATGCAATGTTGAACCAGACTGATAAAGACACCAGGCTTTATTGAGATTTACACATATTGTGAGTGAACATACCTCTTGCGTTTGGTGGTGCTGCCATCTGACAGAGTGGAGGAGAGCATACTGTCTCCATCCTCATCCTCTCTCCTTCCTAGCTCTTTCCTTTTCAGCTAAAAACACACAGTCATCTATTTACATTTATACTAGTTTGATTTTCATTTAATAAAGAGTCAGTTTGCTCTTTTATTGTTGGAAGATTAGACCCACCATAAACAATTTATTTGAGTTCTGTCTTTTTTCTTAGAATTCTAACCTTAAACTCAGAATTTCGACTTTAATCTCAGAATTCTGACATTAAAGAATTCCCCATTTTTTTTCTCAGAATTCTGCTTTTCATGTCAGAATTCTGACTATTTTTCCTCAGAATCCTAACCTTAATCTCAGAATCCTGGTTTTAAACTCAGAATTCTGACTTTTCTCTAGGGCTGGACAATAATTCAATATCAATATATATCGCAATAGAATTTTTTTCAATAACGGTTATACGATTTTTAAACACATTTCCGATATTTCTATATACATTTGAATGTATGAGCCAACGGTTTTTCTCTCTCTTGCGCTGCGGAATTGTGTGTAATCGTCTCCCCTGCTGGGTCTTAGTGCTCGTCTCTTACTGGTTTAATCAACATCCGTGCACGCGTGTTCTGTTTACTATAACACTGTGACCACGTGTGTGTGTGAAACATATTTAATTTTGTGTTTGTACAGCTCGCGTATAAAGCAAAAGCAAGTCTCATAGAGGGTAAAGATCCATTTTTCCTCTCCTCTCGTGTTTCGCGACAAAGCGGAGTTTGTGTGTAAGGCAGTGTGTGCGAAGCCGAAAGGAGTTGGGAGTGTGTGTGTGCGCGTGCGCACGCTTCGCACACACATAGACACACACTCGTCTTTACCCGAAAGGAGTTGGGGGCGAGTGTGTGTGTGTGTGTGTGTGTGTGTGTGTGTGTGTGTGTGCGCGCGTGCGCTTCTGCTAATTCTACTAATAAGTTGAGTCTGAGAGTTTTATTTATTTGATAGTTTATTTCACATTTCTTGTTTGTAAAGGCTAAATACAAATAAAAAGCGAACCTTATTTTTTTTTGTACTGTTTTATAAAAAAAAATATATATATAATTTTAATAGGAGGAGCCTGGAGGTATTATAGACTTTGCAAATTCAGTTTGCAGACACACATTGTGTGTGTCCTCGGCAGTTTTTTCCTGAGGCTTTTTAATATTGTCCATATCGATATCGGAATTATATCGTATCGACCAAAATTAAGAAACATATCGTGATATAAATTTTTGCCATATCGTCCAGCCCTACTTTTCTCTCACAAGTCTGACTTGAATCTGGGAAAAATGTCAGAATTCTGAGAAAAAAAGTTGAATTCTGAGGTTAAAGTTTAAAATTTTTATCTAAAAAAACCCATCTGAGAATAATGTGCAAATTCAAAGAAAAAAGTCAAAATCCTGAGGAAAAAAAAATCTGAATTCTGAGATTAAAGCCAGAACTCAAATACGTTTTGTATAGTGGCTCTCATCCTCTTCCATATCAATCAGCTAAGACTGATGACAAACGGGTTACACCCAAAGGAAAAGGAAAGAAATTAGGGAGAGGACCTGTAGAATGTGTTGTAGTTTCAGAGCCCGCTTGTAGATATGGGAGGTGGAGACGTTATAGCGCTTTGCATTTTCAAACATCATATTCAGATCAGTGTCCATCTGATCCACACTCTCGTATTCATTGTTCTTCATCTTGTCACTAAAAACAGATAAAACAGCAGTAGTGCCAAAGTATAAATTAACTAATGGTCAGCTAGAATAAAAAAACTGCTAAAATCTAATTGAATTCAACTGAGAAAGTTCGCAGTGTTTTCGGAACAAAAGCAAAATCTTTCAAACTGTCATAAAAGTGAAAGTCAATCCAAAGAAAACAAGAGACAACAAACACTTAGAAATAACATTTTGAAGTGGTTAAAGATATTATATGCAATATATAATTTATTTCATGGTGGTAGTATTATGCTCTGGGGAATGCTTTTCATTCTCAGAACCTGATCTTCTTGTAAGGGAGAATACATGAAGCATAATAGAGAAATATATAATAAGAGAACCTGCTTTTCCTCTCAGTCTGCTTACTCTAAAGCCTAAGGGAAACTTTACATTTCATGAAAAAGCAGGCATGCTTTCAATAAGGTAAATGTTCTACAGTGACCAAGTCCTAATCTGAATCTGATCCAATTAAGAATGTGTGGCATTGTTTAAAAATGTTCATTAAAAATGACTGGATTAGTAACTGTCAGAAAGCTCTTAGCAGTGCTCCTGCTCCTTTTAAACTAGAGGTTAATACATGTGACACTGGGGCAGGTATTACAACACTATAATGTAAAAATACACTTGGGCATTACTTCAAGCACGGCAACAGTCTTTCTCAGTTCATTACTCAGTTCCTACTGTGATTTAAACTGAACCTTTGTTTTTCTTTCTCAGTTGTGTAATAAAAATCACCATTTAATGAGGTAGTCACTGCTGTTTCAACTTTTACACATTATTACTCAACATAAGGAAGGCTCCAAAAAACTTTTGGTGGGATGAGGAGGGGTGTAATGGGTTTTTACTCATCCCACTCATCTGAACATTATAGATGTAGATAATATTTCCAAGATAAGATGGCTAAGATAAGTTTGCTTTTTCCATGTCAAAGACAATAATAAGATGAGAAAAATGTCACTACGTGGTGCAAAAAAACTAATTTATTTTGTAACCTCTAGGCTAGTTATTGCAGCCGTCAAATTCCTTACTAAAACCAGAAAGTTTGACACTCATATTACTACTAGATTATGCATACTGTGCAGGTTTCTAGTAAAATTTCTGACTGAATATAAAAACTACCAGAGGGACTGCTTGTCAGCAGGCAACCACCCAAGCCAGTAGGGGGCACCAGAGAGCTGACAACCTCATTCATTTTTAAAAAATAAGATAATAGTGATGAATTCTCCCACCTGCAAAGTTTTTTTAAGCAAAGACAGTACCCGAGACTTAGACATGGACTAAATATTTAAGTGTAGACTGAAAACCATGTCTTTTGCTTCTCTCTTTGGATCCGGAGGGCACATGAGCACTCAGATGTTTGGACGCTGTTACCCTCCACAGAGACACCCTAAAGCAGGATCTTCAATTCCAGTCCTGGAGGGCCAGTGCCCAACACAGTTTGGTGACTCCTCTGCTCAAACACAGCTCATTCAACTAATCTGTTAATCACTTGATTTAGTGAGTGTGTTTAGGTGTTGTGGAATTACAAACTATGCTAGACACTGGCCGTCCAGAAGTGGAGTTGAAGATCCCTGCACAAAAGATTGTTGAGGATGCGCTCTCACTTTCAACAGTTTATGTTCAAGTCTTATTGATTACTCAGGAAATTATTTGGATAGTAGAGAAATAACATTAGAAATTCTAATGAAATTAAAAAGGACACTAATGCTTACAGAAGATCCTTTCATACTTGGCACAGTTTGACTTCATACAACTGATGAGAGGTGAGAAATAATGCATAATTGCACTATGTAGCTATCGCACCTGAGCAAAGGTTCCTCTCATGATTTTGTCCTTGTGTCATTTTAAGAAGTATTTCTCGTCTCTGTTTTGCTCATCTCGGTCTATCCCGTTTTTGGTTATCTACAAACGTTTATAAAAAGCATTGTATAAATATCACTTAAATGAATTAAACTAAAAAAATATTTTCTAGACATAGGGCACAGAAGCCGGAGATGTACCCAGCAAAATAATACCACTGTTTATCAACTGATACCCAACATGTAACAAGACTGACTCAACCCTGAGCACTAAACAAATGGAGATGTGCCCTTAAATAGACCAAGGCACATGTGGAGACAGTTGCTTCTAATTAAGATGATGCCCTCTGGCTTCTTCTGGTGGCATCAGCTGGTCTAGCAATGTTTTCTGGTTGCTCTCTACCTTTTTCTAATGACAAGAAAAGCATTATTATAAACAACCTACTTTTATGCATGATAATACATCCCTGTGGAACAGATATCATCTCATCTCATCGTCTATACCGACAGGGGGCCTGGAGCCTATCCCAGGAGACTTAGGGCATGAGGCAGGGTACAAACATGAGTTTGGGAACGGTAATTAGCCTAACCTACATGGTCTTTGGACTGTGGGAGGAAACCGGGGTACCCAGAGGAAACCCACCAAGCACGGG
>JAQMYL010000016.1:18615977-18633473 GCA_030014365.1 Clarias pachynema | reverse complement strand
CATCTCCACATCATTGCATTCAGTTTTTATTCACAATTTGTTAAGTGTCCCAACTTTTTTGGAATCCGGTTTGTATTTGGTTTTCAATTTTCTTTCCAGTCTTTAATTTTCCATATAGTGTGGCCAATATCTAAAATTTTAAATGTGAAAAAAAATCATTTACAAGCTGTAAAAAGCACAAAGTCCTATGTGGAAAGTATGGAAAATTCAAATTAATTATTTTTAGACTTTTTTCCCATTCAAAGTCTTCCTTTGTAACTCTATCCCAATAATAACCAGTAATCAGGAGAAAGGCACCTGTGAGGATGCCGTCTTCATCGCTCTCTGAGCCGTACTGTAAGGCCATGGTAATTGAAGAGAGTCTGTCTCCATGCACAGATTTTCTGTTCCTAATTAAGCAAAAACAAAACAAAACATAACAAAACACCATATAAAAATTTAAGTCAATCTCTGCTTCTTGTTTACGTGTTTTACAGACTAACCTGATACGGATGCTGCTTTTTAAAGGCTCCATGTGCTCCATCTCCATCTTCTTCTGGGAAAAGATCTTTTTGATCGTGTTCGCATCCTGTACGTTAATCATGACAGATTATTCTACTGCACCCAAAGAACAATTTAATAACCAAAATATCTGATTCGTTATTATACATTATACCACAGACTTGTTGACTAAAGTATTATAACAGAAATAATGCTATTGTTTCTATAGTAACACCTGATCCATAAGGTCATGTATGGCACACAGTCACAATCCAAGCCTAATAATTGAGTACAATTGAGAAGAAATAATCTTTAATGTGAGTTTTTCTGTAAGTTGACAATTATTTAACAATGAAAGACGGAGTCTTTAGTGCCTGTGCTTTGTCAAACACCAGGGAAGAAAAAACGTCCCATTATAAAAAAAATAATGCACCCTTTTTCTTATAAAGCATATCAGGGTGGTGTTTTATTTCTTGATTTTATTGTATTTAGATATAATACATTACCTTGAACACCTGTGAACCAGGTTCATTGTATGTTTTGGCATTTTTGACCAGCAGGTCGATGTCTTTGGACATATGATTCACACTTTTGTAGTAGCCGATCTAAAAGAGAAACACATCTCATTTCGGTGGAAATTAAACGTTTCTTTTACACATTTAACGTGAACTTTGTATTAGAGATACCTGTATTCTTTGTGCAATGGCCTTAAGATCAATTGGCTCTTTGATAATAGCGTAATAGTCTGGATATTGCTGCGAATCAAATAGTAAATCATAAAGTGGAATTATATGATACTATGGTATATTACAGTATATAATATTATTTTGTTATTTTATGTTCCCACTATTTTAGAAGGAAGTCTCTGGAACAGTTCGCTGACGAGTCGTCCGTGTTCGCTGTGTCTCAACACCGAGTCCAGCAGCTGCTCCAAAACCTCCTTAAGACTGGCTGTAGCCTGAGAAAGCACCGGACACAACTCGTTACTCAAGATCAGCTTTAGTCTCATAATCTCAAACACAATTTGAAAATATTCTCAGTTCAATCTGACCTCATCTTCCACGGCGCATCCTGGAGTTTCTCGGGCATCGTCACCATCATCATCATCTTCATCATAGTCTCCTCGCTGCACAAACTCATTCTTGGTGCGAATGTAAAGGTCCCATAACTTACACGCAGCTCTGTACTCTGGAGTGTCGGGCTGGACAGAAGCGAGAGATTTGGAATTTATTTATTTGTACCGAATTTACGTTACAAAAATGTCCAACTCCTCCATTTATGCAATTTGTACTTGGTCAGAGCTCCTTTAAAATGTATTACTGTAGCAGTGTGGCATAGCATGCTGAGGCGTTATTGAAGACCAGGTTGCTTTGATAGCAGCCTTCAGCTTGTCTCTATTGTTGGACTGACTTATTCTCATCTTCATCTAGACAATACCCAATGTACTGTGCTGTCCAATCAAGCACAGTATTATTATGATCAGCAAACCAGTTAGTGAAAATTTTTGGCACTTTGGGCCGGTGCTAAGTCCTGCTGGAAAAAGGAAATTGCTATCTCCATAAAGCTTGTCAGCAGATGGAAACATGGAGTGCTCTAAAATCTTCTGGTAGACGTTGTGTTTGACTTTGGAGTTGGTCACTGGATACAACACAGTGACCAACACCAGCTCATGACATAGCACATCAAACCATCACAGATTGTGAAAACCTCACACTGGACTTCAAATAATGTGGATTCTGTGCCTTTCTGTGACATTCTACTTTTTTTTGCGATGTACTGTATATGATATTTATAGGATAGCTAGTTATATACTCTGGGTATGCTTACCCATACTGTTCTGTTTGTGTATATACAGATTATAAAGTTTATATAAAGTTTAAGATTCTGACTATTTATTATTCAGTAACGATGGCTTACTTTATAGTAGGTTTTAGTGTTGTTAAAGAGGAGCTGAAAATCGAGTGTGAGCTGCTCCACGTCGTCATACTCCTCCATTTTCAGCTTCTGCTGGATCTTCATCATGTCCATAGGCTGCGACACCACATCATAATAATCAGGCTGGTTCCTTTGGGAAAAATTGTAAAGGATTATTGTTCAGTACAGCGAAACGTATCCTGAGGCTATGCTATCACTCTCTGTGTGACAGAGTATAACGTTCCAGCTCAGTCAAAATGACTTGATGTAAAATTTTAAAAGACATCCTAAGGCAAAACTTACACTGTGACATATACTGTACTGTATGAACCCATGTTGTTGGTGTGCATGTCTCACCTTCTCTTTGGTGCTCTGATAAAGAGTTCGCACAGCATCCTGCCCTGATCATCTTTATAGTCTCTGATCGTGTTGTAAAGTTCATGACACACTGCGATCTGAAAGGTCAAACACAAACAGCATTTGTAAGACAACCAAATGTGTTAGAACAGCACTAGTTTAGGACAAAGCATAAGGAAAAAGCTAGAGATGGAGTAATACCGGGAAAAGAAAATGCACATACTGGAATAAAACGGACATATTTCCTTGAAAGCCCTTCCTTATCCTTATTATATTTCCTGCACTCATGTACTACTTGTACATGCCGGTCTATTTTATCTAATTTAGAAGCTGTTGTACTCTCTTATGCAGTTTTGTAATCAAGTGTAGTATTTTACACCACAGCGCTGTTGAATTCTTAATTCTGATTGATTAGAAAGTATTGCTTAACTTTCTATAGCAGCAGTCATCGGTTTATATAAAAGCACAGAATCTGTTTTATTATTAGGATGAGTTCCCGGTGTCAGTCCTTTGTGCCAATATGATTTCTGCATATCTTATAATATTTTTGAAAGACTGTGATAATGAGAAATAACATGTATGCATAGCCCGATCAGTCATAACGTTATGATCACCCGCCTAATAATAGGTAGGTCCCCACTGATCACCATAACAGTGATGCGCTGTAGGTTCAGAAACCTTTATATCAGAACCAGCATTAACCTTTTTAGCAATCTGAGCTACAGTAGCTCTTATATTGGATCAGACTACACAGGCCAACGTTCCCTCCCCATGTGCGTCACTGAGCCTTGGTTGCCCATGACCTTCTCTGCTTCAGTGATTTTCTTTCCTTGCAGCACTTTAGGTAGGTCCTGACCACTCCAGACTACTCCAACTACAACAGTGTAGCTCTTATCTGATGTTCCTGGGCTGCAGTGGTCAGGACCTACTAAAATTGTTCCAAAAAAGGATAACCGGTGAACTGGCAACAGGGTCATGTACGTTCAAGGCTCTTTGATGCAAATGGGAAGTGAAGGCTGGCCCGTGTAGTCCAATTCAACAGAAAAGCTAAACTGAGGAAAAGGTTAACGCTGGTGTTGAAAGAAAAGTGTCAGAACACACAGTGCATCACTGTTTTGATGGCAAAATGAGGACCTACTCAATATTACAACAGGTGGTTATTGTGGCTGATCAGTGTAAAGCAAAACCTGCTATCAATTTCTATTTCACCAGAGCTACTCACAGGATCAACGGTAGGAATGTTTGCCGCTCTTCTCCTCTTGCGGCTGGACGAGGCGGTTGGCGCCGACTGGCTGTCTTCAAAGTCTCCACCGCTCACGCTGCTGGATGGAGAGGTGGCCCTCCTCCGCTTTGAGCCCATGGTGACGGTGAAGGTTCCTAGATGGGGGGGAAAAATAAAAAATAAATACTTTCAAGCACTTGCTAATAATCTTTTTTTTTTTTTTTAAATATATATACTTTTGCTTATCGTGGTGTGGCAACAGGCGGGAAATGTTTTCCTGGGGGGCGGGGTGGGGGGTTGTAATCTCCATATGTTCACAAGTCAGCTGTGAGATACAATACCGCCAGCATGATGCCAATGATGCCTCTCAGGGGGTAATCCTTGTACGGTTGCTTTATTATTTAATAATTATTACATACCTGCAGTCTATCTATAATCTGATCCAGATCTGGTAGAACTATTGATGCTTACATTGATCCTGGTGTGACTGTAACAGGCTTTACGAATAAAGTGAATGGAAATATTACACTGTGTTTAAGATGATGTCTTTTTGTTTTTATTCTGCATTGATTTTTATTGGAGATGCATGCCAGGAGGGCTCACGTGCAAGACTGCATGCCCATATGCATGCATGCATGCACGCACGCATATTTACTTTACAAAGACAAATGCATGCACGGAAAATCTTCATAAACCTCTGAGTAACTGCGGATGATTTTGCAGAGAGCTGATCTAACTCGTGTCGAGTGTGGTGATGATGTGTTTGGGTGACAGCTCCGCATCGGCGTCGCTACAGGACTACATACACACAAACACAAAGGCAGCGCGTCCAAAAAAAAAAAAAAAAACAGCGCACTAACGTGCTACAAAGCACCGCGCCGCTTTAAACCCTGTCTCTTACACGCACACTATCCAGTACGCGAGTGTGCATCCTCAGACGCAGCCCGAGCTAGCAGCTTAGCCGAGGATTCTTCTTCACCAGCGCTTTTCTCTCCAACACCGGGGATGCTAACTCACCATCAGTGGCTTGGGGGAAAACAAACTCAACCCTATACGCGCTACACGAGCCTTACCTGCAGTTTATTTTCAGCCTTCCCTGCGAATGTGAGCAAAACATTCGCAAAATCCTGATTGATTTATTATTACGGGGGGGAAATTAACCATTTGAAGTGCGTTATTTTTTCGCACCCGTATACAGAGAGGTCCCGCCTCCTGCGAGGGGATTGGCTAAAGCATGTCAGAATGACAACTCGGCTCGCCATGCGATTGGGTGGATAGAAAGTCGCTCACCGTTTAGACCATAGCAACCGTAACAATGGTTAGAATGTGGCCCCTTTTCTGATTGACTTATGTATGTGATATATATGTATATATACTATCAAGTTTTATGTAAATATTTAACATAATTTAATATACATTCCACACGTGATTTTGCTGCATAGCTCATACACTCCTGCACCCGGTACACATTTAGATCTCATCAAGCTGAACAACTATGCATGCCATGGGCTCTCCTCAACAGGGAGTCAGTTATTTTGGGTTGTATGCGAAACACAAGTGACCGAGTGACATCATATTGAGTGACATCATAGTGTGACGCTTTTTTCCGGCATCTGGGGCTTTTTGGAGGTCTTAACTTATTCAACAAGCACACAGAGAGGTTGTATGTTGCACTTGGCAATAATGGCAATAATCTTTGTTGCTTTTCAATAATTATTTATATTATTATTATTATTATTATTATTATTATTATTAGCAGTAGTAGTAGTAGTAGTATTCATTGTAGAGAAGAGGAAGATGTTGATCACCAAGACATTGATGATTCAAAATTTAAATTTAATTTACAAATACTATGACATTCGCTCCATAACAGCAAACAGAAAATAAATATGCATTACATAAATTATAAAACACCTAGAAATCAGACATTGTTAAAAATCTTTAAAATGAAAACAAATATGTAAAGAAATATTGTTCATTTTTAAAATTTGTTTTAAAAAAAAGAGTAAAATGTAAGCTTTTAAAATCTTCCAAACAACACAAAGCAAATAAATAATAGTTTTAATATTTCTATTTTATTCAATATTAAGCCAGACACCTTATGAATTGTAAGATAATATAACGTTCACTGCTGCTCCGTAAACCAATCCTGGTCCTGATAGAGGCGGGGTTCAGCGCAAAACAGGTGCAAAAAACACGTGCTTTAGGGCGAGCGCAGGCGGAACCGGAACCAGAAAAAAAAAAAGCCAAATTCGTGCACGAGGAGAATCCGCGTGTGAGGTCTGTGCGTGGCAACGACAACCATGAAGCGACCAAGTAAGCGCGTTTATAAATATATATATATATAATTGTTTAATTATAAGACGTAATGTCAGCGGGGGTAAATAAAGAATTGTATATGTATAAGTTATTTACATTGTGAACAGTTGTATATTTAATTGATTCTGGCATTGAGTTTGAGACTGAGTGATCCAGTATAAGCTAACTATGCTAACAAGCTAATCATGAAGTAACCAAATTTATTTAACATTTTGTCTTTTTTTTTTTTTTTTTTTTAGAGTTAAAAAGGGCGAGTAAGCGCATGAGCTGCGCCAAACGTTTTAAAATCCAGAAAAAGGTAAGTCCTTTGCATATATAACGTGGGCATTGAAATAGTTTCATGATAATTTGTTAGTGTTAATTTACTGTTTTCAGCTGGTTTTGCCTTGTCATGCCTAAAATGCAGTCTTTTCCCTACCTAAATGTACTACTTAGGGGTTTATTAGGGGTTTAGTAGAGTATGAAATCTTTTTTTTTTTTTTTCTCCCCTCTCCTTCAGTCAGGACTATGCATTTGAGTTCAGTTTTGACATTTTGATTTTTCCCCCCTCCATCGTCTGTTCTAGGTTCGCGAACATCACAGAAAACTTAGGAAAGAAGCGAAGAAGAGTGGAATCAGCCGAAAAATCAAGAAGGACATCGGCGTCCCTAACAGCGCACCCTTCAAGGAGGAAGTCCTCAGAGAAGCAGAGCAGAGAAAGCAAGAGGTATTCCTTAAAAAGATGTCATTGTTTTTGCCTTGTGTCTTCATATTTTCTCTAACCGATCCACCTGTTTCTCCGCACGGTGCAGCTCGAAGAGCTTAAAGAAAAGAACAGATTAGCGAAGCAGAAGGAGCGAGCCGAGAAGAGGAAGAAGGGCAAAGAAGAAAGCAATGAGGACATTCAAGCAAAGAAAAGGAAAAAGAAAATGAAAAAGGTGATTTTGCGATACTTGTATGCGAAAAATTACAGAAGGGCAAATCCTTTCACAGTCCATTAAACTATACTACATGCAATGCATTGCCTTACTCATTAGTCACTTTGGATAAAATATATGTCCCAAGTCCATTAATAGAAGTATAAGATGTTGTTTGTGTAAAAAAAAAAATTATGATTGTTACTTGTGTAATTTTTTTGTGTGTGATGTCAATGTTGCTTTTCCAGGAGGAGAAAGTAAAAGCACAGAGGACCGCACGGGCGGCTGTCGCAAAAGAGAAAAGTGCAAAGAAGTTCCGATGCAGCGAACTGAATAAGGTGAAAATCACTCTAATCTTTCAGAAGCCGTTATAACTACGTTGTTACTATTATGTAGAGGGCGAATTGTAGTTCAGGATGACACTAGGTATGCTGTTTGTACTCATTATGTCATGTCCGCCTCAGGTTATTGAAGCCTCTGATGTGATATTGGAGGTTTTGGATGCCAGGGACCCTATGGGTTGCCGCTGTCCTCAGTTGGAGGAAGCAGTTTTAAAGCATGAGGGAAAGAAACGACTCCTGTTTATCCTGAACAAGATTGGTATGTAACCTGTACACTGTCATGTTTTCTGCGGGGAAGCAATCGTTTGAAAACTGATCTGTTTTTCTTTCCGTCACCAGATCTTGTTCCCAAAGACTATCTGGAGAAGTGGGTCCAATATCTTCAGACACAGTGTCCTACCTTTGTCTTCAAATCATCTCTACATCTCCAGGACAAGACAGTGGTATGGACAAACCAGCAAATCTTGGCTTTTTTTTTTGTGAAGACTTATGTAATTTATAATTTATTTATTTTCTGGATGTTTCTAGCTTGAAAAGAAGCAGAGAGCAGCCAACGGTACCGTTGACCACAGTAGAGCAGGAAAGTCATTCGGCTGTGATTGCCTCCTGCAAATACTCGATCTCTTGGCTGACAAGCAGGGCAGTGAGACAATGCTGAAAGTTGGTGTTGTTGGTAAGGCATAAGTTTAACATTGCAAACTTCACATTAGAAGTCTTGACACGTAAAGTGACGAGTTTTGTTACATATGCTCACCAAACACTCCAGTAGGTACATCTTGCTAGCACTGAGCCGGACCAAATTTTGCCTTCAGAACTGCCTTAATTGTTCATGGCATTGATGCAACAAGGTGTTGTAAACGTTCCTTAGAGAGTTTTTCATATTGCCATGATGGCATCATGCAAAGCATGTGAAATAGCATGTTAAGGGGCCCAAAGTGTGCTAATAAAATGTCCCCCACACCACTACACCATAGCCAGAAGCCTGAACAATTGCTACAAGGCAGGATGGATCCATGCTTTCATGTTGCCAAATTCTGACCCAACCAGCTAAATGTAGCAGCAGTATTCAATTCAAGACTACCCAGACCAGGTAACATGAAAACCTGACATGAATCCACATCCAGTGTGTTTTCTCCTGCTGTATTGAATCTGCTTCAAGGTTGATGTGTTCAAAACCAGTCTGGCCATCTCTTCTGACCTCTGGCATCCACAAAGCATTTTTACCCAGATAACTGCTGCTCTTTTTCAGACCATTCTCTGTAAACCCTAGAGATGGTTGTGCATGAAAATCCCAGTAGATTAGCAGTTTCAGAAATACTCAGACCAGCAACATCACCTTTCTTCCCCATTCTGATGCTCGGTTTGAGATTCAGCAGGTTTTTTTTGTTGTTTTTTTTGACTATGTAGGAATGCCTTCAGTTGCTGCCCTGTGATTGGCTGATTAGATATTTGCATTAACGAGCAGTTGAACAGGTGTACATAATGAAGTGACTACTGAGTGTATGAAGCATTGACGACCTAAATAATCCAATTTTGATTTCAGGTTTCCCTAATGTTGGAAAGAGCAGCATCATAAACACTTTTAAAGGCGTCAGAGCGTGTAATGCTGGAATACAGAGAGGCCTGACCAAGTAAGTTTATTTATGGTCCCTTCAAAGGTTTCCAGTTCAGCGTGGGACATTAAATTTAGAGATAATAGTAATAACCTAACCGATTAAGGCATTATTCCTTGAAATTCTAATATGCGATTCAGGGAGGTGGGCTTCTACAGCTGTTGACCTCCCAGCTTAGTAAAGACTCTGTTTAGAGTCTGTGCCTGGACTGGGAACCTTTGATATATATTTTTATATACTGTAGGAATTTTATGAAGTATAATGATGAATTGTATTGATCTGACCACAACCGTGAAGTCTGAATTCAATCCAACACTGAGCTTCAAAATGTTATTTATTTTTTTAATGCACTCATAAATAAGCTCTCTGATTGAGCATGTGTTTATTATTGTGTTATTATCCAGATGTATGCAGGAAGTGCATATCTCTAAAAAAGTGAAGATGATCGACAGCCCAGCCATAGTGGCAGGTCCATCGAACTCAGCTGAGAACCTGGCTCTGAGGAGTCTACAGGTGGATGAGAAAGAGGAGAATCCTCTAGAAGCTGTCAATGCTGTGTTGAAACAGTGCAACTCACAACATGTGAGTAGAAATGAAAGAGTGATGTCTGTCAATCTGTGGACATACACTGATCAGCTAGCTCTTCCTGATATTAAATAGGTCCCTCTTTTGCTCCCAAAACTGTAATGTACTTCTGACACCTTACTATGGGATCCAGCATTAACATTTTCATCATATTAATGTACATCAGTGAGCATTGGCCACCGGTGACTCTTCACTGGATTTCCTTCCTTTTGCTAGAGGTCCTGACCACTGCAGACCAGGAACATCCCACAAGAGCTGCAGGCTTGGAGTTGCTCTGACCCAGTCATCTAGTCATCACAGTTTGTCCCTTGTCACAGTAGCTACAGTAACAATATCTCGTTACAATGGCACCTGGATGTGGGTGTGATATTAGGCAGTAATTGAGCATTTTGTTAAAAGCAGAACAAATTGGCAAACATAAGGATGTGAGTGCCTTTGACAAGGACCAAATTGTGATGACTAGACGACTGGATCAGGGAAGCTCCACAACTGCAGCTCTTGTGAGATGTTTCCAGTCTGCAGTGGTCAAAACCTACCAAAAGTGGTCCAGAGAAGGAACATGGTGAACCAAAGACCGGGTCATTGATGCACGTGGGGAGAGAAGGCTGCAAATTCTGATTTAATAGAAGAGCTACTGTAGCTCAATTGCTAAAAGAGGTTAATAATGGTACCCATAGAAAAGTGTCAGAAAAGTGCGTTGTTTTGGAGGCAAATGCGGGAACCTACTCATTATTGGTGATCGGGGTATATGCTCCTTCCGATGTTATTAGATTAGATTAAATTTTATTGTCATTGTGCAGAGTACATGTACAGAGCCAATGAAATGCAGTTAGCATCTAACTAGAAGTGCGTAAGTGGCCTATTTACAATAAATAATATAGTTATGACACTAGAATGAATTAAAATAGATTTCAGTAATATCACTGCTTCCAGGTTAATCACATCTAAGTGTATTGTTTCATCTTTAGATCATGTTACAGTACAACGTCCCCGACTACAGAAACTCCTTGGAGTTTTTGACCCTCTTCGCCAATAGGCGTGGCTTGCTACAGAAAGGTGGGCTGCCCAACATGGAGCAGGCTGCAACTTTGTTTCTCGACGAATGGACTGGGTGAGTATTTTATTTATTTATTTATTTTTTTAAACAATGATGTGGTCTAAGCAGTGTAAAATTATTTTTTTCAGCATATTTAACTTTAAACTTGCTTGTTGTACATAATGCAGTATATAATTATACTGATAATTGCGTGATTTGAAATTGTTTGTATCTGCCAGGGCTAAATTAAGCTTCTGTAGCAAAGTACCAGAGAGAGAAGGCCTCCCATCACACCTCACTGAAGCCATGGTAGCAGAAATGCAGACAGCTGTGGACCTGGACAAAGTGAGAGCGGGCAACGAGGGGGTTATTAAACGTGAGTTTAATCTTCTCTTTTCTTTCCGTCTTTTCAGGTTTGTGCAAATTAACATTCGATTGTGTTTGATTTAGAGAGATTACTGCTTCATGACAACTTGTCAGATCTGCTTGTTGTAGATTTTAACTTAGTTTTTTCACTCAGGGATGCGAAATCCAAGACTGTCCAGCACTATTGTGTATAACTCGAAAGGCCTGACTGCTGGGATCCTAAATGTCAGTGAAATCCCTGAAGAAAAACATGTACAAGAGGAGGAGGAGGAAGAAGAAGAGGAGGAGGAAGATGAGGAGGAGGAGGAGGAAGAAGATGAAGACATCTTTGAGGAAACTGAAGAAATGGAGGACATTCAGGAGGTACTTGGACAGATTTTAAAACATTATATTCTGTCAGCTTCTTCATACTTAATTTTATTTAAAAAAAAATTTGTTTCTACCAGAAATCAAACAATTATTTGAATGTAAATGGCCTTAATGTAGCATTATAACAAATAAGCCCCAGCCTTTTACACTTAATATCAATCACGTGGTGTTTAGGGATGGGAATCACCGAGACCAGCCGATACGATATCACGTTATCTAGGTGCTAATTCAATTTGTTTTGCGTTTTATGATTGAGTCAAGATTTTACATTTCCTGATTTTATATATATTTTATAGATTTCGTTACAATTGTAAACAAAGACTGCCTGCCAATGTGTGAATAGCAATACATTACCACCTCAAATGCAAATGTTTAAAATTAAAAACTATTTTTTTAAATGGATTTTGGAGTCAGTAGAATCACAATACGTGACTGAATTGATTTTTTTCTCACTTAGTGTTTAACAGTTTGATTAAAATGTTAACATTATAAGGGCATCAAAAATTTTAAAAGAAACAAAAAAAGGCCAAATTTGAACAATTAGTTGTTTGGCGATCACAATCTTAATTACCACAATTTTAGCATATGGATAAATGATATAAAGCCTGTCTAGGTGCAGGTGATGAGTAATGATGAGTATATGGTGTCATATGTAATACTTGATGACTTTTTAATCCAACTCTGAACTCATCGACATTACTGGCAAAATTAATATGCAGAACTCAAAATACAACCCGTCTTATTTATGGATTCTTCTTCTGTCTTGTCTTTTTCACGCATGGAACACATCATAGATCAAAACCCCCAACTTAAAGAAGACCCAAACTCCGACAACAGGTAAGTAGTAAAAGGTTTTTATCTTCCTCAATCCCTCGATATTCCAACACGGCTTATAAGGCCTTACATTCTGCATTTGGTAAACATTTTGATATTTTATCACCTGACAGCTATATTTCCCTTTGTGTCACTCGTAGGTAAAGGGAAGAAAGGAAAAACACAGCCTGCTTCTGTCAGTTTTGACCTGCTGTCTGTGCAGAAGCATGATGACGCCTATGATTTCAGCACTGACTTTGTATAAGGTGTCACATCGACAAAGAACATTTCACCTGGATAAGTCGGCCAGTGTGGCGATTATATATGTGCATAATTAATAATCCACTGACTGTAATATCTGGATGAAAATGCATTTTTCTGTCTTTCTGACAGAATTAGTTGTATATACATGACGGATAATTAAACTTTTAATTTTCTGTATTTGAAGTGATGGCTGCCATTTTTTATTTTATTTTAAGGGACCTGACATTTCAGTTCAAGCAAAGGTGATCATATAAGGGCTGTACTGAAAGTAATGCAAAAGTCTGCACTTTTTTCTTTTTTTTTTGTACAGTACTTGTAACAACTGCACTTAAAATGTGTGCAACAGTTCTGATTGGACAGAAGGTGGTAATTTTGTATACAGCTTTTAGTGCAGTTCAGGGAAAGGGAAATCATACTGGGGTATATTAAACGACTTGCAAATACTGTATGCTGTGAACTGAAAAAAAAAAAAAAATAGACTAGATTTTTTATTCGATTTGAAAGCACTAAATTTTACTGTCTAATTTTGTCTCAAGCAGCTACAGTATACAAACCTTGCAGGTTTTAAAGTACACACTCCCTTGTCCAGACTGACTTCCATATGTGCTTTGAAGTTTCCATCAATAAATATTTCCTTACACTGGTTTACTAGGTTACTAACTAGAAGGACCATAAGCCAAACAATTTTTGGAGAGTTAATCCAAATACTGTACCTAAGTAACAGGTTTTTAGACATCGTTTAAAAATGGGCAGTGATTCAGTTGTACCAACATCTAGAGGAAATTAATTCCCCCACCTACTGTAGGTGTCAGAGCAGAAAACAGTCTAAATTCAGGTCTTCCTCAATTCCTGAGAGAATTGAGGAAGACTCCAGTGGAGCAGTGCTGGAAGATTGGAGGGAACATGGTCAGCTTGTAAAGTACTAAAAACTACTAATGTGTGTTATGTGCATTTAAATGTCATCTCTCAAAGTGACAACTTTTATTCTCCATGCCACAATCCAGTCCAGTACAGTATGTGGTATTTTTTTTTAAAGGATTGTCAATTTTATATTTTAACATTTGAAAATTTACCTAAACAGTTAATTTGTGAATAGGCTCGGAATTGTAAAATTTTACTCAATTAATTAAATTAGTCAACAAAAGATTAAGTTGCATAAACCACACAGTTCTAGTGTTCACAAATCTAATAAATTCAAGTTATGTGCATAGAATAATAATTCATGATTGTTGTAGCTATTCAGAAGAGCAGGTTTTAATTTGACAGACGCCCTTGTCCAGAACGACACGTGTGTTTTAAAGTTTCCATCAATAAATTAAAAGATTCAAAGAACTTTAGTAATCCCTGAGGAAAATTGCTTAAATATATATCCTTACACTGGTTTACTAGGTTACTAACTAGAAGGACCATCCTATTTTTTAAGTTTTTTAAGTTTGTTAACCTAAATACCTACGAAAAAAGATTTACGTAGACATCATTTAAAGATGCGCAGTTACTCAGTTATAACATCTAGAGGAAGGAAGAAAACAGTCCAGATGCAGGTCTTCCTCGATCCCTGCGAGAGGATAGGACCAGTCGAGCAGTGCTAAAAAGAGTGTTTAGGACAATTTCCCCTATTGTGGTTACTCAATGACAAACTGAATTTTTTTTGACATCAGAAGAAAGCAGTGGAACTCATTTACATTCTACAACATTACCTGTTGTGTTTTTAAATAAATAAATTGGTTTAAGTGTCACAGGAAGAAACCTCAATGACATGCTGTTATTGTGAAATCATCTGATCATTATCTAAAAAACTAATTTCTTGTCATGTCATTTAATATAGTTATCCCCTTTGAGACATTCAAATGTTAACTGAGTGAGTATTTCTAAAAAACAATAAAATACAAAGTGTTAAATGATAGCCACACAACAGATTAACAATTTTACTTCACTTTAT
This sequence comes from Clarias pachynema, assembly GCA_030014365.1. NCBI lineage: Eukaryota > Metazoa > Chordata > Actinopteri > Siluriformes > Clariidae > Clarias > Clarias pachynema. Next base: position 18,618,959 of record JAQMYL010000016.1, on the reverse strand, counting down.
TTAATATAGTAATATAGTAAATATAGAACTATTGGATTTTCTTTGTACAAATTTGTTGGCACATGCTTCCAAACAGGTAATGCTAAAGCTGAAATGGACATGACTCATGACAAAAGAAATGAAATGTGCTCAGGATCCTTGTGAAAAAAGAAAGAATGAAAAAAGAAGAAAAAAAACATGCTTAAAATGATACTTGTGGAAATTAAAATTAAGTGGTTCTCCTTCAATACATGGGTGAAAAAAAGCTATTTAGTGTCATTGGACTACCACACCTAGTTTGCTCAACACAAAGGAGTAAAAAGAAAGTGACCGGGGAAAAATGCTGGACCTTTCGAATGTAGGCAGTGAGGACTGAGGTAGCATTTTAGTGATTCTGTCTTAAGCATGATGTTAATTATGACAAGCTTGGACCTGGTGTTGGTGGAGTGTAATGTTTAAGCATATACCGTTTACATTTGTTCTGAGACGGTGTCATCGATGTTGCCGTCTCGAGGGCCGTTTTCATACTTAATTAGCACAGGTATTAAATGTTAAGACAGCGTAAATGTCCCTGAAAATTAAAACAGGAGAAATTAAATATATATAGTCCGATTTCTTGTTTTCAATTTCCATTTATACATCATTACTTTAATACTTAATTTTTAGTGTTAACTAGTTTTCAAGTCAAACTGGCAAGTCCGTTGCTTCACCTATACAGTGCATGCTGCCAATGGAAAGAAGTTTATACCCCCCTCCACCCTTTCAAGTCACAAGATACAGAATTTCAGGCAAAATTTATGTAACTGGAAAAGCAGCGATGGGTAGTCGTAACATCGTTTCCGTGTAATTTAGGAGCTGTAGGATTGCGAAATGGTGTTCAGGACACCAAGTTCTAGAGAACCCAAATATTTGTGCAAAATGTTATAATAGATAATTCAGCTTCAAGTCTTTATTTGTCCTCAGAGTGTCTTCTGATTGGATGGAATTTACCGGTCGGATCTGGAATGTACCACTTGTCCCAAAGATCGGGGTAAGACGAGACTCTGCCCCACGGCTTATAATGTCCGTTCCAGTGGAGGAGTTTGGCTGCACTGATGAACTGTGGGGAGTAGCGATTTCCAGCTCCAGTGGCCCCTAAAACCATCACATCACAGTCAGTTATGAAAGAATATAATGATCTACCGACACTGTATTGCACTGTATTACTACCACTGGGTAATGGAATAAGGAAGAAAAAACATGTAGGTGGTGTGCTGTTACAGGAAAAATAATCAATGGTGGAGTAAATGAATCAACATCTGATGAGAAGCGCATAGCACAATGTTAAGTACATCGATCAGGAAAGACTCAAGCATAAAAGAATCGGTTTGATGTGCGTCAGTTTTAGCTGTTTGAGATGAAACGCTTACCAAGATGTCGGACATGCCACATGGGCTCGATGCTGGAGTGGCGCTTGTAGAACACAATGAGTAGCGGGGGTGTAGTGAAGCTGTCTGCCAGCATGTTGTTGTAAAGGCCATCCCTGATGGATTGGAAGGAAATGATGATTATGCAAAAAAATGCAGAAAATTTGCAAATTCTAAAAAATATATATATATATTTTTTTTAATCTGTGGTATATTAAGCATGCCGGGTTTGTAATTAGAGCTGTGAATCACTGATAGTCTGTGGATTCCATTAGGTTTCTTGGTGTTGCGATTTTCGATTTGATTCGATAGGTTAATTTGTGTTTAATTTATTTCATGAAGCTATTTTTTTTGTATTATACAAAACTACTAAATGTGTCTAATATGGATTAAAATGCTGCGTTGATTTTTTTTTTAACGTCATGCAAAGAGAATTTACTTCCTGGCAAACTGCTGCACCACATTCCAGTCCAGTAGGTGGCAGCAACCGCACCGAACGACCATAAACTTTAAAGAAGAACGTGACCTGGTACTCTTGCAAACCAGGGAGTATGGAAGCGGTTTGGATTTTCTGTAAAGACTTTTTTCTTTTAGGAATTTGTGCATCTTGAAGAATTTAACTTTGGAAAATTGTCAAAGTGTAAATCAATCCTGAATTGAAAAGAACCCATCGATTCAATTCAATTAACTGAATCCGTGAACAAAAGATAACTTAAATGACATATTAGTACAGCTATATTCATAACCATAACCAAGTCTTTTCTTCATACTAATCACAGCAGGTTAATAATTCCTGAATTTACAGACAAAAGTATAATTTTAAAAGTAGAATGCTAAATTTGGGTTTAGTGTCATCTTTAAGGCTGACATTCTACAGCATTCCATCACAGCAACTACCAGTTAGGGCCCGAAATATACTCACTGATAACCCATGCGTCAACGTCGTGGGCGTATTTGTACTGAAGTGAACAAACATGTATACATCATGGTAAGGCGGTTAAAGATACATTATTCAGTGGGGGGTAATTGCGAACCTGGACAAACAACTTCTGCTTGAAACTTTCCACCATTTTTGACGTGCCTTCTGACTACACTGCCCCTATTGTTTACATGCATATTGCATCGTACAGGCAACATCGCGTTAACTTGGAGACATGACAAAACTACCGACGAACGCAGGATACACGAGGCAGCCATTATGTGTGCGCGTACACATAGACTTCTGTCCTTGTGAGCCACTCACTTGATGTTGCGCTCCATCCATATTTCTAGCTGCTGGGTGACGTTTTGGTGTTTCCATTCAGTTAAGTTGGCCACAATGACTCCAGGATTGAAAGAGCATGTGTTTGCTCGCATTCCCAGCTTCCTCACCGCTTCCTTTTTGAAGTCCAGGAAGCCAATGTAACTGTTCTGTTTAAAAAAAAAATAAAAAAATAAGAATAAAAAATTTAGAGTTTTAATCCTAGGAGCTGTTACACTCGGAACAACCATGAGCTGTAACTGTTTAACTGTTCAGATGGATAAATATGAAGGGGGGGGAAGTACAAGCAAACTTTGTGTTGCGGATGTTTCTTTTTTTTGGGGGGGGGGGGGTTTT
>JAQMYL010000016.1:18600140-18610215 GCA_030014365.1 Clarias pachynema | reverse complement strand
AGACCCAGCAGGGGAGACGATTACCCACAATTCCACAGCGCAAGAGAGAGAAAAACCGTTGGCTCAGTTGTGATCACTCGACACTCTGCGTCAAAACAAGAAGCGCATGCGTGATACATCATACTCTGTACTCGTAAATCATAAATCATTTTTCAAGTCAAAATTTATAAAAAATCTTTGCTCGTCTTGCGGAACACTCGCGAACCACGTTACTTGCAATCCGAGGTTTCACTGTATCAGTAAACCGCTGACAGGATCATGGACTATCCATGTCTGATCCGTTCCAACAAAAAATGTAAACACAAATTGCTGAAAAAAGGTAATGCTGGCTTTGACAGAGAGGTATCAGAACACTCCAGGGCATCACAGCCTAGTGCATATGAGACTTAGCAGAAAAAGAGTTCACATTTGTTGACCCAGCCTCCAAATTCCTCAATCCAATCTCAATCTGATTGAGCATCAAGGAATGCAGCAGACAAACAAATCTGATCCATGGAGGCCCCACGAGGGGTCCTAACTGTTGGTGGCACAAGAACCTACACAATACCGGGCTTAATGTTGCGTCTGATCGGTGTATATTGTGGCTTAGAGATGCATTGATGTCTCATTCATTTTGTCCAAAAGTTATGCAAACGTTTGTACAAGAGGTTCTAGGGAACAGCTTTATATAATTCATTTATAAAAAATGAGTGATGCAAACTTTTGCACTTGACTATCATGATGGGTGTTGTATGTTTAAGAGCACTCGTTTGCAAATCAGTTATCAATATATATTTTCATGAAGACATTTTTATTAAAATAAAAAAAAATAATAACATTGAAGAATGTCTCTTTTAGTTTGTGTAATTTTTTTGTTGTTGTTCTTGTTCTCTTACACACATGCACATTACTCCTTGTGTGATGTGTTACAGCTCACTCTACCTCCATGGCCCATGTACAGACAAAACCCTCTGACATGGCAGCCCGCCGTGCCCGAGACACCCGAGACGCGTGAAAAGCCCCAAGAGAACTTGAAGAAGAAAAAACACAAGTAGAAGCGCCCTGTTTCTGCTGCGAAGCGGCTTCAACGACTCACTTGTTTTGTTTCCGAGAAAAAAATTCCCATGTGCTTAATAAAAAGGATCATTTGTATCATGCTGAAACAAGTGTTTATTAAAAATCAGTAGAGAGTAGAAAACTGCTGTAGCAAAACCTGAAAGAAGAGAAATTACAATCATTTTAACCCTGATAATCCTGTACTGGTTTTTAAGTCAGAATGGAAATTTTACACATACAACATGTCAGGATAAGTTTGTTACATCAAACATCATAAAGTTTAACTGTGAACAAAGCACAACTACACAATGATTATCAGAAGCCACAGTACCAGGTACAAGGATATGGACATTGGATTTGTTGTGGAATTTGTATCATTCTCCTAATATATGAACTTCGTTCTAATCTAGAGAATTTGCATCAATGACTAACGCAAGTGCCGGTTTCAGTTTCTCCATGTTTTTTTTATTTTTAAACTTGGTTACATCAGATGTGTACGAGTATGGTTTGAGTCCTATGTTTCACCTAATCTGTATCTCTTAAATGTTAGGTGACATAAGAACCCTATCAGGTTCATGCTAGACTTTCTTAACTCACAAATGAAATGAACACACAGAGAAAAACTTGGTAAAATAAGGTGCCATAATTTTGTTTACCATTAATGTACATTATGCTGTTTGGGACACGGTTTTGAATTTTTTTAAAATTCCCAAATCTTCCATCCTACAGGTTAAAAGGGATAGTTTTTTTTTTTTAATCTGTCTAAATCAAAGGTGAGGTCAAGTCAAGTCAAGTAGGCTTTTTATTGTCATTCCAACCATATACAGTTCAGGACACAGTGAAATGAAACAACGTTCCTCCAGGACCAAGGTGCCAAATGATTCGTTCCACAACCCAAAAATATTAGTCTAAAAATAATTAACACAAAAATCAAACAAATTAACCTGCACTTTACCTTTGAAAAGAATAGTGGCTGAAGTAAGACGAGAGAGGTTAGGAGAAGGATGGGGCTACTGTGTAGGAGGACTTTCACACACACACACTAACACACACTAACGGAATCTCTGACAGAGAGTCTCTGTTGGCAAACTTCTTTAACAAGGAATAACACTTGCTTTTGCCTTTTTAGGATTTCGTGGAAATGTGACATTGCATTGTCGTTAAACAGATTCATCTCCCGTACTTGTACAGCCTTTTTAACCTTTTTCGTCACAGTGGCTGTTGTTGCAGTACAGTTACTAATAAACAGAAACTACACTTGCACACAAAATTTTAAAAAATGCTTTACGCGCACGTACACTCGAACGCAATGTTACAGTACATGTGCGCACTAACACTAAGCATGGAAGACAATAACACACAAACCCACAGCACGACAGAGAGAAGAACCCTTGGCTCAGTTGTGATCACGTGACGCTCAGCAGACAAAGTGCATACGTACTACTCGTATATCAAGACCTCGCACGTTTATCAGGTTAAAATTTATTTAAAAATTTTGCTCGTCTTAAAAACACTCACAGACCAAGTTACGTGCAATCCAAGGTTCCACTGGCTTGTAAAATGTATAACACACATAAAATTGTACAACATGTAAAATGATTTAAAGGGGGTAGTTCCAAAGCTGAAAACTTTGCTAAGCTGAAAACTTTTTTTATATTGCAAATCTGTTTGACCTTCTAATGCAGAAGAAACAAATTAAGATTTTTAAAAATTAATAAACAACAGCTGTGTATACTGACTTGCTTAAAAGTTCCAAAATTATTACAAGCCTTGGAATATAATGCACACATATTGTAAAATGTACTACTTTTGAGATTTCAGGGTCTTTTTTAATCTTTGAAGTTAGATATATGGCTCATATTGAAAAAAAAAAAAAAAAAAAAAAAGTAATTAATTAATGGTAATTAATTAATGGTAATTTAATTAAAACACCTGCTTTGGCTTCTGAATTAGAAGTCATATAGGTTTAAAATGTCATTTACCTTTTGTGGAACCATTGATTTAACCATACTGTGGCATACAGTGACATACTGTACTTTGCTGTGTACAAATTTCAAATCAGAATCTGATGACCCACTTACAGTATGTACACCGTGCGGCTATGTGAAAAACAGTTAATGGAGAAGCAATCTCTTTAGCGGAATCACATTCCTTCCCTGAACTGTATACAGTGTGAAAGGATGAGGATCATTAAGGTCATCTGGCTCAAGTATTTCAAATGCACTTGTTTCAGAAACCTCATAACACCTATAGTGTGTTCAATGTACCATTATGAAAGCCTTTTGCAAAGGAAATTCATCTTGTTCGCATTCACAAGTACACTGATTATTCTACAAGTGACAAAACTGCTTTGTGTGTTTTTTTTTAAACTCCATTGAGATAATGGGTCATTATAAGCTGATGCTTAATTGCCAAGGTAAGTGGGATGTTTTTGAAATTGTGGACATCAAAACGGTGCCCAGGGGATTGCAACCTTAAATTCATCAATGTAGATATTCGTTAAAATGCAATCACTTTGAACAACTAAAAATTAGTTTTGTTTGTAATATTTCTCACTACCTGTCCTGGTTTTCCTCAACAAAAACTGCTCTTTCCAAGACATCTGCTCTGTTCAGCAACACTTTTAGGACTTTCAACAAAAAGTATTTTGGTGTAGTCCATCAAATCGGTACTCCACAGGATCAATTACTTGAAAATGCTCTTTAAACTAAGCATTCCATCTATATTCTTTAGAGAGAGTACCCTTCTTTGCAATGCTGTAAAATAGGATTGTTTTAAGCATTTCTGCTGATATTAATTTAGCAACCTTCACTACCAATGACTCATTAATGTAGCTTTCATATTTTCCTAAAATATTCCTGATCGACTGTTTGTGCTCTAGACATGCTTGTACTCTACAGCCTCTGAATACAAGTTTGTTTCATGGTCAGGAATTGCAGAAACAGTGGCACCCGAAACATATGACTGCGGATTCAGCATAGGATCTCCTGACTCTTCTGACTCTGTCTCCTCATTGCTTTGCAAATGATCAGTTTGCAATGTAACAGAAGAGCAAAAATCTTTAAAACCTCAAGATTGATGCTTACGATTTATGCTTATGAGATTTATTCTTTGCGAGATCTCACGATCTTTTTGCGAGATCTCTGCATTGTAGAAAGAAAGGTAACTTCTGTCTTTGTTGTTAGTCTTTCGGGTGCTCCTGTCAAGGGGTCGCCATAGCGAACCATCCATTCTGCTCCTAATTTGGCATAGGCTTAAAGGCCGGATGCATTTCCTGACACAATCCTCCTGTTTTATCCAGGCTTGGGACCAGCACTACATCCAGTGGCTGGGGTCTTGGGTATTGTCTGGGACTTGAACCCGGGAAAGATAACTTGTATAACATTTCATTGCAGTCAATGCTTGCAATTTGATTTGAATAACAATATATCAGGTCATAGTTTTTTTAGCCATATATACAGTAATTACAGTTTATATTGTGGAACATTTGCAAAGTAATGACTGTAAAAAATTTTCATTATTATTATTATTATAATTATAGTAAGTTGTTGTAGACAGAGTTAGATGGAGACAAATGGTCCGCTGTGGCAACCTGTAATGGGAGCAGCCGAAAGAAGAGTGAGAAAACATTTTAAAAAGATTATTTCAGCCCCCAAGTGGCACAGCAGTAAATTGCTCACCCTATCATCTGGAGATGGCGAATTTGAATCCCAGGTGCTGCTGTAGCCTCTCGCAGCCGCGGTATGGAGAGAGCTGATTGGCCAAGTTCTCTCAGAGGGGAGGGATGGGAGGCTCTTAATGCTTTCACATCAATCTCGGCCACAATCTACAGCCAATCACGTCCGTCTGTGAGCTCATACAAGCTTAAGGAGTGGATATCGCTGTTCTCCGAGTGTGTTACGCCGCTCCTGACGAGCAAGCATTTTGAAAAGATGCAGTTGGTGGCATCACATGGCTCAAAGGCAGCACGTGATAGCATGCTGGTTGGTAGTTGTAGCCTTGATCAAGCCTTGATCAAGTCGTGATCACTCCCACATCAAGTTGTAGCCTTGATATGGGAGTGCTGATGATTGGTGGGAATTGGCTACGACTAAATTAGGTCGTAAATCTGGAAAAAAGAAAATTATTTAACGTCTATAGACCCAGAGCATAACAGCAAACAATGTTCATTCATAATCTGCCTATATTCTTCATGGAAACTTCAGCAGCAGCCTAATTAATCCTAACATTTTAAGGATTTTTTTTTGGTACCCTTTTCTCAGCTAGGAGTGCTGATCATGCTGTGCAAGATCTTCCATAAACATTTCGCAGTTTGCTTTTTCCATTATCCATTTCCCCCCCTATCTTTCTGTAGTTGAGAAGGCTTATCTTACACCAGTGCTTATCTTGCACCAGATGGGAAAATGGCAATTAATACTGTATATAATATAATTAATAATAATATATTAACTCACATATATTAAATGCTGCTCCTTTTTTTCTCCAAACATGCCTTTGCTGATTGTGGCCAAAGAGTTCTACTTTAACTTCATCAGTCCACAGCACTTGTTTCCAAAATGCATCAGACTCCTGTAGATGTTCTGTTGCATACTTCTGACATTGGGTTTTATGATGGAGATGCAGGTAAGGTTTTCTTCTGATGACTCTTCCATGAAGGTCTTGTGGAACGGTGCACCACCACTCCTGAGTCTGCTAAATCTTCCTGAAGTTTTTTTGCTGTCAAATGGGGGTTTTGATTTGTCTTTCTGACCAGCATACGAGCAGTTCTCTCCGAGAGTTTTCTTGGTCTTCTTGACCTCCACAGTTCCCCTGAACTGCCATTTCTTAATTACATTTCTCACTGTGGAAACTGCAAGCTGACAACCCTTTGCTACCTTCTTGTCGCCTTCTCCTGCATTGTGGGCATCAATAACTTTCATTTTCAGAGTCTTACACAGCTGCTTAGAGGAACCCATGATTGTTGAGTGTCCGCAAGTGTGTGCACAAGGTTTGAAGAGTCAAAGTTATTGTAAAGCTTTAAAATTGCCATTTACTAATGACAGCTGTTGCCATGCATCAGATCTAACGAGATGATTAAGGTCTGAAACCTGGATAAAACAATCTAAGACTCTGGAAATCTTAGGGTGCCCAAACTTTTGCACAGTGCCATAATAATGTTTTTATTTTTATCTTTGTTCAATTTATGGCATAAGAAGTAACTATGCATCAATGTTTGCTGAAAATATTGTGCATTTTTTCCATTTGCAAGAGAGACTGCGTTAATATCTTTTCAATTAAAAACTCACCAAAATCTGATTTTTATTAAGGGGTGCCCAAACTTTTGCATAAGACTGTAACCTTCAAAGATGAAGGGACAGATCAATGTATGTTTATTTTCCCTGCAGGAAGTTTAAAACCAGATTGTCTCATATGTTCTGAAACTATGGCGCTTATACAAAGCCGTAATGTGAAGCACCACTACGAGATAAAACACTGGCTGTTAGAGCAAACATATCTGCTGCAGTCAGAGGTGTGGGTGTGTCAAATACCCGAACTGAGAGCGCCATGCTAAATCAAAAAATTGAGTGATGGATGTTATGAACAGTTATGTGCCAGATTTTATAATCTACTTTAAAACAAAGAGATATTTGGCTGATGACGAAAGAAGTACAACTTAGGTGTAAGATACTCAACCTTACAAAATTTTATTTCTTTGTATTAATAAATTAGGTAGAGAGTTCTGCCGTACAGAAAGACCGGCAGACATGTACGTGGGCTTCAACCTGAAATAATATATGATTACATTAAAGCTGATCAGCTTATTTTTAGCTTTAACCTTTTAACAACTTCTAAACATCCATCAGCAATGGGTACTGACTCTACTCATGGGTAGTTTCCTATATTCTTTTAAATTGATTTAGTGAGAGAGTGAATGTGGATGATGAAACATCTGTCAAAAAAAAGTCTGAGGGTTTACTGAAATGTAATGGGTTTCAATATGCATTTAAATAAATACCGTACTCAAGGCCTTCCCTAAAATAGACGATGTCTGGAGGGGACCATATGTTGCTCTAAAACCTTTAAATACCTTTCAGCATTCATAGTGGCTTCCAAAACACGCAAGCTGCTCATTCCATATGCACTAATGCACCCCCAGAGATGGATCAGAGATGCTGGCTGAATGCTGACAACACGCTGGAAGGTCTTCTTCCACTTTAGCCCTGAGGACACGGACCGTACTTTTCCACGGTCCATTTTTAATAAGCCCTGGCTTACAGGACACAACGCGCTTCTGGATGTATTTTTGTGCCCATTTAGTAATGTCAATGACGCAATCGTGCCGATGATGCAGTGTTGTCTGAGGGCCAGAAGACCAGGGGCATCCAACAAAGGTCTTCGGCCTTGTCCCTTAGGCACAGAGATTTATCCAGTTTCTCTGAATTTTTTGATGATATTATTGACTGTAGATTATTAAAGTATTTCACAATTTTTTTATGCATTTATTTGGGTTGTAGAAGACCCTAATTATTGGTTCAATAACGCCCCTTTGCTTAACTGAATTTTTTTTTTCCAAACAGAGCAGGATCAAAATAACCACTTTTGGATTTTTTTTTTTTTTAACATAAAAGTAGAGCTTTTTCTCTGAAGAGATACATGGAATCGCCTTGAAGCCATGGAATAATAATAAACAAAAATGAGAGTTTCATGAGAATGTTATTTTTATAACAAGATGGGTGTTAAATTAACAATATATTTTTATGGAATAACATTTTATGTAAAAAAATGTAAAAAATAAAAATTTTATAATTTACATTTTAACACTGCATCACTTACAGAAACCCCTAATACTCACAAGGTGTTTGAAACCATATATAATCATCAGAGTCTGTAGTGTCAGGCTTCCTCTGGCCACTTACAGACCCACCACTGGCCAACGCTATCACCTTTCTCTTTACCTTAGTGGGAAACCTGAAATCAACTTTAGGCTTAAGCCATTCCACCCCACAGTCCCGATGGGCGAGTGCCATGACCGTGGTGCCCATGAGGCGCACTGGCTTAATGTCCGAAAAAAAAATCCTCCATGAAAAGGGTGCGAAACAGCTGCCTCAAACAGTCAGAAGTTTTCAAACTCCTGTCACAGCCTTTCAGCACCAAACCCTCCATGTTAACCTCATACATCTCTGTAGGAAGAACTCCAGAGCCTCCGAGGATGAAGAGAACATGGGGGACGTAGCTGAGGGAGAAGAGCTCCTCCAGTTGACCAAGCACCTCGTCCAGGTCTTGCAGTGTCCGCTGGCACCGCTGCCACATGGTGTCTCCTGATGACGTGATGGGTTTCATAACAGCTCCTCCCTCCAGCTGCGGGCAGAGAATAGCAGTCATGTCACTAATATTTGTACTGTATATAATAATTGAACAAACTTATTTTACAGTACTGTCTGGCTTATTCTCTGTGTTTAAGTCTTTGTGTTCCGCCTTTCTCTCACCTGTGTGGCTGCAAGCTGCTGGTTTAGGAAGACGATTATCTCGTCATAGGTCATGGGCAGCTGTTGTCTCTGGTACAGGACACACTTTAGAAGCTCACAGACGAATTCATAACACGCATAGTGCATCACGGTCCCTGCAAATACCACGTTCAAGTGGCCGTCCTGTGGGGATCTGCTCTCGATCTCCTCATCAACAGACTCGTGCTCTCCCATGAGGTGAAAACCTTCAAGTCACAAATGTATTTTAGTTAGTTTAGAAAATTATTTTCTTTAGGAAGAAAAGAATTTAACTCTTTTTATCCTGATTATTTTTAATAATACATTTTATTTTAATTAATAAATGTGACTATCATAATCGAGGACAGGGCTTCTTAATATTCAAAGGTCTGAAACTGATTTCTATTTAAGATAAGCAAATGACTGTTTCTTTTTTCATGCTTATAGCTTACAAGCAATGTACATTCACGTTTAAGAAGATCTGAGACACAATAGATTCAAACCTAGTGAAAAAAAGGTTTTATACCTTCATGCCTGAATAAATTGCCTAAACAAACTGACCTTAAAGAACAACAAGACTGTAATATTCACATGATTTTGAAGTAAAAGTTACATCGCACCATAGGGGCCCATTCATGTCCTGTATAACAATTCACAGAAAAAAAACAAAAAACAAAAAAAATAAACACTTTCCCCAAGCAGCGTGGTGTGGCATCTGCCGTTGCTAAGCAACCGAGGAAGTTGCAACGGTCTCTGAGACAGGCGCGATACTCTAACTCGGAGACACTGACCGTTTCTTTACACATTTGGATTTACAGGACATAATGTACACTGACAGAAGAAACTGTCTCGCTTTTCCGTGCCTGAAGGACAGAACATGAAAGTCTGCTGGTCGTTAGCTAACTCGCTAATGTCTGTTAACCGACCTTATCTCATCTCCAGACAGACTACAAAACTAACAATTTATTAAAAAGCATAACACGGGAGCAGCCGAAAGACCAACAACAACACGGATCAACACTAATTTCTTTCCTATTAGGTTTACAGCCACAGCAGAAATTTGTAGATTATGCTTGAAACACATTTAATGTTATTGTCAGCATATGTTCAGCTAAGTGACACTATTTAAAAATAAACAAAACAAATAAATAAATAAACAATACCAGGGGCGTAGATTTAGGGTGGAGGGAGGGGATGTGTCCCTACCAATATCCTCCGACCATTGAAATGTCCCCACCAATAATTTAATCCACTTATTAAAAAAAAAAAATCGTGCTGTCAACATTAACCTAGACACGCAGAAAGGGATAAATCACGTTCTCCCCTTGAGTCCTCCCGCCCCCAAAACACATATGAACATTTTGATTGGCTGTCTCTTTCCCTGCTATCATGTGATAGGCTATGGCTGCATTCAGATACAACCAGCGCCAAATGCAGTGGATTTTTTTTTTCCGTGCAAGAAGGTGTGTTGGGTGACATACATGTGAGGATGGCGGGAGGAAAAAAAAAAGAAGCTGGACATAAGGAGCTTTTTTTCAAAGAAAAGTGTAAGTCACTTCAAGTTCGCTAGTGAATCC
>JAQMYL010000016.1:18570651-18584572 GCA_030014365.1 Clarias pachynema | reverse complement strand
GATGCTGGGGCTCGAACCCCCGACCTTCCGATCAGTAACCCAGTAACCCACAGCCTTAACCGACTGAGCCACCACTGTCTAAACAAGTCTAAAACAGTCACATCCTATAACGTTATAATCAGATTTTTAACAAAACCTAATCATGTTCATTCATTCATTCATTCATTTTCTATACCACATATCCTGTGAACAGTGTCACAGGGGACTGGACCCTATCACAGGAGACTTAGGGCATGAGGTGGGGTATACCATGGACAGTGTGCCAATCCATCACAGGGCACACACACACACACACTTTGGAAAGTTTGGGAACACCAATTAGCCAAATCTGCATGTCTTTGGACTCCATGCACACAGACCCCAAGGTGGAAATCGAACCTTCGTCCCTGGTGGTGCGAGGCCACAATAAATTAATCATTAATATAATTAAAACATTAAAACATGTAGTGAGCCAACATTTTCATATAGCAAAACTTTAATTTCTCAATTTTTCTACTCAGTAGAATAATACTCTTTCCTCTTTTAGAGGACTCTTTACAAACTGGTTTATACCTTTGTTGCTCTCTCTTGGTTCCAGGTAACTGGCAGTTAAAACACATCTTATTTTAGGCTAAAACTAAAATGTGAGTGGGTGGATGGATGGGTGAAAAAAAAAAAAAGCAGGAAAAATAGATGTAGACAAAATTTTGGCCATCCAGTATTTCGTCAAACAGAAGCTCACTCATGGTCTATACCGCTTTATACTGTATACTGAATCACGGGGACCTGGAGCCTATCCCAGGAAACTTAGGGCACAAGGTGGGGTACAGGGTACCAATCCATCACTGGGTACAAACAAACAAACAAACACACAAACTCCATGCACACAGATGCAGAGGTGGGAATCGAACCCGGACCTTTAATTTCAGCTGAACCAAAATCTGATGTGGAGAAAAGGGTGATGGTTAAATTTTTTTGTTTTGCAGAACTGTCCCTTCATCCTGAAAAGCAAACGAATAGAGTTATAGAGATTATACTAACTAAAGCATTAAGTCTTGGTATCATCATACTTACATTTAGATTATACAGAGACGGTTTAAACACACACACACACACACGCGCGCGCGCGCGCGCGCACAACAGCAGCAATGATTAGATTGAAGTTATCCGATCTCGTCGTACCTGCTTGCGATCAGATTTATGCTGCACCAGGTTCACCTCGCCGTAACTTCCTTTCCCCACCACTCGGATAAACACATAGCTCTCCATAACTCCGTGTAAATCCGCCTGTTACACAGCGGATCAGTTGCCTAATCGCGAGTCTGCATTACGTTTCGTATTTTATCCGAGTTCCAACTTTTTTCTGTATGTGTTATCGATGCTACAGGAAACTGTCACGCCAGGCTTCCTCGTCACCAAGCAACGTTGCCACGTGATCACTAACTTATCGCCTCCTCGACTCGTGCTGAAGATGAGTTTCCTCGCAGCGCCCTCTGGAAGTGAGGAGGATGTTCACGCGGATGTTCACGTGCTTTTTACTCATCTCATCCTCGATCTAGTCCTTCTTATAACATTATTATGATGACATCGCACTTTTCTGAAAAAGGTTTTCCACTAGATTTTGGAGTGTGGCTGTGAGGACTTCAGATACAAGAACATTAGTGATGTCTGACACTGGTGTCTCTCATGTGAGGATTTCTGAAGTGCAAAAAAAGTCCTCCCAAAAAGTGTTCAGTGAGGTCGAGGTCATGGTTCAGTACAAATCAGTTTTCATTGTAAAGTGAGGAAATATGTATGAATTATAATGATCAGATTGTCCCTGAGGGCGACGGTGGCAAGGAAAAATTCCCAGAGAACCATAAGAGGAACCAGACTCAACAGGGAACCTATCCTTATTTGGGTGATATCAGATCTGTTATCTGATATCACCCAAATGAAGATAAGTTCCCTGTTGAGTCTGATTCCCTATTGTCATCTCAGGTTTGTTGACTGATTTGCAGTGATTGTATGCGTTTGCGTTATTGGAGGCTCAGGAACAAAACTGTTTGAGGGAATTTTATTCCTAAACTATTGGACGACCTCACTGTCTGCATCAGCCGAGTCTATGGTCAAGTAGAACCATCCCCAGTCACCACACACATACCAAGCAGACCACACTGGGCCATCCTCAGCAGCAAGCCAGAGGCCGCCATGCGACGAGAACTCCATCCAGACATTAGCAGGACACCAGGATGGTTTTGTGCATGACATTTGAGTTTTTCCACTCCAGACTTGTCAAACCGTATCTCCATGGAGCTCTCTTTGTGCATGGAACAGGTTGGAGCTTCATTGTTCCAGTGAAGGGAAATTGTAATGTAACAGCATTCAAAGACACCCTTCTCCAGAAAGGGCCTTTGTGTGTGCAGGCTTTCATTCCAACCAAGCAAAAGCCAGAATCTGGACACCAAGATTGGACACCACTTCCTCAGACCATAGTGTTACAAGTTTTGTGGAACAGTTTGAGGAAGGCCCACATGTCAGAGAGATTCTCAGATTTACTCTATACCTTTAAATACTTTACTTGATCTAGTTAAAAGAAAAATATTGTTTCTGTAGGTCAGTTTATAATCTGAGGAAAATTGACTAGTTTAGCATTTTATTGCAATCTAATTTTGTTAATAAGTTTGTTTTTTCCACTAGGGGACGCAATTCATAAATATTCACTACATATGGGTCAGGGGTAGCTCAGTGGTTAAAGTGTTGGGCTGATGATTGGAAGGACCAAGGTTCAAACCTCAGCACCACAATGCTGCCACTGATGGTCTTTGAGCAAGGCCTTTAACCCTCAATTGCTCTGGATAAGGGCGTCTGCCTAATGCCATAAAAGTAAAAGTTTCACACTAGTGTCACGATTAGCATTCAGGTAACAATTAAGAGGGATTGATGAATAGACATACGCTTATTTAATTTGTTTGAGGTGAGATATGACAACTACAAATTGTAGTCACCTAACATATAAACAGAATAATCAAAACAGCATAATAAAGCTGGTTATTGTCTGCATTAAATAGAAATTCACCCAGTGGATAATTAAACTCTTATCAGGCATGTGTGAGAGCACCAAGCCAGATTTAAAGCTTAAATTATCCATCCCAATTTTTGTTTTTTTATTAATTTTTTTTAACATTATGACAACTTTGACAGTTCTTGCCAAATCTATTGCGATAGTCCATTTTACTAAGGAAATGTACAGATTGCCTAAACACCTGTCTTCATCAGAGACTTAAAATTGTCACCTGTTATTAAATATTTAACAAATGAAGCACAGCTATGATAATAACTACATCAACCTACTGCAGACATGTCCGGCTGGATCTATTTTACCATTTATATTTTAGTATATTTTAATCAGGCCCCTTCTTGTAATTATATAATCTTTCTCACTATAGAATGTCGAACTCCAAATTGTTTGAGAATGGTTTTATAACTCTTTCCAAATTGATGTACAGCAACAGTTGTTTCTCTAAGACCATTGCTTATGTCTTTCCCTCTTGTCATTGTATTTACACACACCTGAACGCTCCAGACCAGCAAATGTTACCATTTATTTGCTACACAAAATGTGTCCACTAGATGTCAGTACAATAAGCCCGTAAATGAAGTTTCATGAAACTAACCTATTGACTGGGAAGCCAATATGAGGCTTCATCTGACCATTACAGCAAACTGCCAAAACATTTGCTTTTAAAGAGCTCTGCACATCTCCTTATGATCAGTTAATCAAGGCCTGATTATTAGCAGCACCTGGCTGCAACTTACCCTTCTAAATCCTGTAGAAGCAGTAAGGGTGTACTTAGTACTGCCTGCATGCTTCTTTCACCTTTTTCTTCTTTTTGGCTGCATTTTTGTTATAAAAATAAGTTTCAAAATTATGTTGTTGTTCCGCTGAGGTTGTATTTGCCTAATACTCAGATGTGTTATGATCAGATGATTTTTATTATGTTTTTACACACACAAAAAAACCTACACAGAATTAAAAGAGGGGGCACTAACTTTTACACAAGATATGGGTGGTGAAAAATTAGTAACAGCAATTAAAACAAGCCAATTTTTAAAAATATATTTTCTGGCTTTACCCTGAAGGCTATAATCATGATTATTGTAGTATCATGGTGGTTCACTGGTTATCACTGTTGTCTTACACCCTCAGAGTTGGGGGGTTCATATCTCACTTCCAGTCTGTGTGTTTGTGGAGTTTTCCATGCTGACATTCACGGCACTTGGCAGACATTTGAGGGTTAGGGCATGCTCAAGAGCCCAACAGTGGTAGCTTGGTGGTTCTGGTTTTTTTTTTTTTTTTTTTTAAACCAGGGACCTTCTGATCAGCAGTCTAACACATTAACCATTGAGCTACCCCTAACTTATGCCCCATGCAGTTCTTCTCTGTGCTTTGTGGGTTTCCTTTGGGTACTCTGGTTTCCTCCTGCAATCCAAAAACATACATTGTAGGCTGATTGGTGTTTCCAAATTGTTCAAAGTGTGTTTGAGCCATGTGATGGGTTTGCAGCTTATCCAGAGTTTCCCCTGCTCTGTATCTTACATTCCCTGGGATAGGCACAAGGTCCTCGTGAACCAACATAGGATAAGCTAAGGGCACACAATGGGAAAGACAAATAACCTAATCTGCATGTTTTTGGACTGTGAGAGGAAACCCACCAAGCACTGGAAGAACATGCAAACTCCATGTACACAGACCTGGAGCTAACCACTACGCCACAGTGTAACCTATTATTATTATTATTATTATTATTACTTTTCCCTGCAATAGGTTGGCACCTCATCCAGGGTCCTGCACCTAAGTTCTCTGGTATAGGATCTAGGCATGAAAAGCAGTATAGATAATGGATGGATGGACTTTTCCCCTGATTTCCTGGTTGTATGTGGGTTCAGTGGTTGGGTTGAGGAATGGGTAAGAATAATTATATTTATGTTTTTTTTTTTTTTTGCTTTTTTAATTTTCTGTGAAAAACTGAATAAATGTTCAAACAAGAAACTGGAGGACCTGGCAACGCTTCTTCAGTGCCACGACACATGTTTAAAAAAAGCTGAGGATGTCAGCCAACCGCAACAGCTCTTTGATGTACCTGAGGGTCTTTTGGTGATTGGTTAACAGTTAATAAACCACGCCCCGCGCGCGCGCCCCCTCCCACTTTATTATAGAACTCTATGACGTCAGCGGTGCGCTGCATTTGGAGGGCTTGTGAGAGGAAGCGGAGCTGTACTGCACACATAGCGGGTCGGGCGCGCGCACGTCAGATCATCAGCTCGTCTCATCGCGGCCGTTCAGGTAGGAAGCAGCGCTCCCCGGTACACACCCACTCCGACACCGGGAACATCCAACGCAAATATGGGAGAGGATCATGGTCTGATTACTTGGGTTGCATTGCTAGTTATTTATTTACATGCATGACCTTCTGTATAGAGGAAGAGAAATGCACGTGCTGTGGATCATTTTTAATATATATGTTTTTAAAAATTTTTTATTATAGGCTATGCATATTCAGGTCAGATCTTGTTTGATGTTTATAGAAATGATCGTGCGTTATTACTGCTCTTAGTTTAAAACGCTTTTTATTGTTCCATTATAAAATGCACAGAGATCCAGATGACTATAAGGGAATAAATATGCACAATGATCATCTTCCA
Organism: Clarias pachynema; assembly: GCA_030014365.1. Taxonomy (NCBI): domain Eukaryota; kingdom Metazoa; phylum Chordata; class Actinopteri; order Siluriformes; family Clariidae; genus Clarias; species Clarias pachynema. The sequence goes on along the minus strand of JAQMYL010000016.1, from coordinate 18,578,908 downwards.
AGCCAAAGAGACAGATACAGTGCAATCAAGAAGGAAAGCTTCTGAATGAACTAGAGTTAGTCGTGAACACCCCTACTCGGATAAGAAAACAAAATGCATGGCTTATAAAAAAAAAAAAGCCTGATGTTAAGTGTGACAGTAGGAAAGCTGGTGGAACCTTAAGGAAAGGGAATTGGAAACACCCAGGAGTTTCCTCAATCTTTCCAGCTCCATAAAAGGTCAAATAAATGCAAGCCAGAGCTTCTGGAAGGAAGAATAATAAATATTTGGGTTTACAGTTCACAGTGTGTGAAAGGAATTCTTCTCTGTCTGTCTCAGCGTCTCTCCATATGCCTTATGTTGCTGCATCAATGTATCCTGTTCTGTTTTTCTGTTTTGAGCCGCCTCGCAAATGCGTGTGACTATTAGTCTCACATGAACTGCAGGTCAAACTATTATCAGTTGCCGCTACACTGGCCTGGCATGCATAATATGCGAGTCATGTGACACCAGCATGTCAAAGGACACATTAAACAGAGACATGTCTCTATCTTGATTTCAACCCCACAATCAAGGAAGTGCACTGAGAATGTTTCCCCCTCCCCCTGGCCTGTAACATAATTGACATAACAGAAGCTGGACTTCCTTTTCTGCCAAGTTGATATTTGAAACTATCCCTCATCAGGGCAAACCTACAATCTTGTTTTATGCTTTAATGCAAAGTATGTTGCAAATGTCACATGAGCAGGAAGAGACTGTTATCAAATCATAAAAGTTGGGACTGTTGTGGCAGACTGCTGTCATTAGCTGCCACAAAAGCCCCTTAGTTTGGTGCCCTTCGTACCTTGATGGGGAAGTTTGGTTTAAAAAAAAAAAATGCTGGGAACGAAAATACTAATTCACATGTCCACGCCTTTCCCATGCTGAATATAATATAGAGGAAATGCTTCAGCATGTAATGTGTTTGGTTGCGATGTTTATGAGGTTGTTAATGATCAATAGTTTGGTTAGAGATCAAGGAAATGGATGTGAAACATGCATAAAATAACAAACTCAGTTTACATAACACAAGCAAATTTCACTCAGATGGTGTGAAAAAGGTTTATCACTTATGTGTAGTATTATTACTCATTCACTCATCGTCTGTATTGCTTTATTCTATATACAGGGTCACAGGGGGCCTGGAGCCTCTCCTAGGGCACGAGGCAGGGCACACATAGTCACATGCTAATTCACACACCACAGGCAATTTGCGAATGCCAATCAACTTAATCTGCATGTCTTTGGACTGTGGGAGGAAACCGGAGTACCCGGAGGAAACCAACCAAGCATGTGGAGAACATGCAAATTCTATCCACACAGACATGAGGTGGGAATTGAATCCATACTCTGGAGATGCAATTCGACCATGGTAACCACTAAGCCACCGTGCCGTCACATTATTATAATTATTTTAATTTGTTAATTTATTTAAATAATATATTTTCAAAGAATATCTTTTCTAGACCCAAAATACAAACCCTTTATCACCATTTTAGTGATAGAACTAATATAACTATCAAATACAGACACCGTATGTTAAAGACAGGCTGTTCACTTATGAAAATAACACAGAAGCTAAAATAACCAGTAAGCGTTCGCTCTCGGGTCGGAACGTCATGGTTAGCTGTAGAACGTTTCCACAGAAATTTCGCAGATATCCTTCGATCGTCAGGTGGTAGAGAACAAGATGTGTCTGTGGTCAATAAAAATAGAATAAAAAAATAAAAATAAAAAAGAGTATGTGCTTATTTGCAAGTTGTGGTCTTTTGCATTGTAGTTTGCTCACTGTCGCTTGGTGCACAGATGGGGGAAAAAAAACAATTAGCCTCTTGAGGTTTTGCGGTGAATTCTTTCTGCCTGCTAGGATCTTCTGCTTAACACTTCTGAATGTTGGCATCTCTGCATATTCACATATAATGTACTTATTACATATATTAAGAGAGACAGATAAAGAGAGATTGTTTTTTGGTTAGAATGATTTTCCCAACTTGCACAACACTATTTCAATATCATTCCACTTTTACTAACACCCATATGTGGGGAGGTGGGGCAGGAAGAGCTTTATCCACCCAGATCTGAGGTGTGATTTCTTGTGTCTCTTGTGTCTTCTGAGCAGCCATGGGACATCAGTGAGTATCTCCTCTTTCTGATGAGCTCCAACTATTCTGAATGCTGCATGCTGGGTACGACTTTCCCCTTATTTGTCCCAACTCTAGGGTACTCGGTTACTGCCCAATACCTCTCGATTTCTCCTTCTTTATCTTCGGTCCACGCTGACCGGTGAACATCTGAACCCTTATGACCTTCCACCCTGCATGCACACCAAGCACTCAAACTCCTTGTTTTTATTTTTGGATGAACCTGATGTGAGCCATGCCTAAGCATTTTTACCTGTCTAGATGTCTTTGCGTGTCTGAGAACTGTCCTTGTGCCTGTTAATCTCGGTATAGCTCGAAAAAGCACCTCTGGAGCATTTGTACAGTAATTATGGAAAGAAACGACTGCAGAGTTCATGCAGGAGACAGTGTATGTATATCTTTGGCATCATCCTGCATGTTTAAGTGTGATCAAAAATTCAACCGTGTGTTATATTCTTCGCCGTCTTTGGCTGTTGAGATGAATGTCTTTGGCTTGCCAATTTTACAGAAAGAAAAAAGTTTCAATGAAGTTACATTGGGAAGTACAATGAAGTGAGTTTTGGTGTTTTGTGGTGTGGAGGGAGAGAAAGGAAACAGAAAGCATGGCATTTCTGGTTTTTATTTACTTTACTCTGTTTTTTTTGTTTTTGTTTACTACTTATTTATTTTCATTGTTTCTATTCATATTGAATATGTATATTTGTGTGCAGTATCACTATCACTTAAACTTCATTTGGAGGGCTCCATTAATCAATATAAAGTGATTCTAGCGAAGTAGTCTCAGTTATTAGTAAAGGACCACATAAAAATCAGCCTTTATTGAGTCGGTTATCTTGCTCCAGTAGTGATAGAGGGTTGTAAATGTCTGATATCAGACCACACACATTATCACTCACTGCGTACCGGTTTAACAAGACGAACTACATTTACGAGACAATTTGTCAAGACTGTGTAATGTATGTCAGGTCTCAGACTAAACATTCTTTACGGTGATTTACTACTTGTAACTTTCAACCAAGTCAGTTATAAAGTCTAAAAAGATAATACTCAATATATCATGCCTTTATGTTGCACCACTGTGCTCATTTAGGGAAGTGAAACTTCACATCCTGCGGTCAGCCTGAGACAGAAGCAGCGCGGCTTACTTGGTAACTTCAGTCTCTTCGGTCTGTGACTTCCTGGTTTGCCTTTTTTTATCAGCTGTGAGACCCTAGATGCCTTTTTTGCCTCAGTGAAAACAGCCATCATTGCGTTTCGTTCTACACTAAGACACCACATTCTACATATTGATAATTTCAGGCCCAAGAGCTATAGCAGTGTATTGGTTTAGCCATCTTTTATTGGTCATGTTGAATTACTACTGTTTAACCTTATCTTGTCTTATCTTATCCATGTGGTGGTAATCAGTAAAAGGTCTACATACCGCGATACTCAGTCTGTAGGCTACGTTTTAAATAGTTACTCACTGATCTGCCCACAGGTCTGTTGCTGTGGTTCTGACATTATACTGTACATCCAATCTATAAACATCATACCTGTCATAAACGTGGGATTTTTCTTTTCTTTCATTTTTTTTCATCCAATCTAAGAAGGCCGTTACATTTATCTTAAGCACACAGTGAACAGAGAAGGAATAACTTCAGTCATAACGTCTTTGCACATCTTTTTATCAGCTTCTGCGGGCTTTCAAATGGAAATCTTTTAATCTGATATGAGCCAACATTCACATTCTCAACTTTTGTCCAAGTTATTAAGAATAGTAAAGATTGGTACGTCCCTGAAGTTTAAGAGCGATCATTTGCGGCAAATACTTTCCCATAAGGACAGATTTCCTTTAAGATTTCCATAATTTAGACGAATAAGTCCATTTCAAACTCAAAAAAGATGCTGCAAGCATTTAAATACGAAGTCATAGTGAAGTCTAATCAACATATGTCGGATTCTATTCATTCTCATTTGAGAAGACAATTACAAATTCTTTTGGAGCACCACAATTTTTAAAAGCCAAACAAGATTAGTAGTTCATTGTTAACTGTATACTGGGTCAATCTGCCAGTGTAGGCCTGAAGAAGCAAAATTTGGCACATCTCCCACAGCATCTATCTCCAGAGTCCTGAAAAGCGGACTGTTATTAAGCTGGTTATTTTGGTCTGAGAAGCCCTCCCATTATTGCCTTTGAAAGGCTGTATGTGTGAGTGTGCGTGATGACTGATGTGCCAACTATTTGTGCCCAAAATAGGCACAATGCACATATTCAACACAACACAACTCCATCCAGTTTTCAATCAGTCACCCTTTATCTATGATTCCGGCGCACAATATGGTGACCAGTTCATGTGTGAAGATGATTCCTCATGCTCCCAGAACTACATTTTCATAATTTGAGTCCTGGCATATGCCTGTGCCAGCAGAGAAGAAAAACCCCATAGATGTGATAATCTGGTCAGTACATTCAGGTCATCGTAATTTTTTGCCACATAACGTTGCTGAGTTCAGACCTGACCGACTGAACCAACCCCAGATCATAACACTGCCTTTTGAGGCTTATACAGTGAGCAATATGCATGATGGGTGCGGTTATCTTCTTACATTATCACTCTTACTTTCATTATTAAACATAGCTATGGCAACTTCACCAAGTGTTTTAGTGATGGTCATCCATGAATTTCTTTCCCGACTACATTTCTTCCACAAAGTTAAAGGTTCAGCACTATCCTTACAAGTTTTAATAATGTTTTTGAAGGGTTCCTAACCAAGTTTCATTTTCATATCTCCTTAGTTGTTTTCTTTGCTTGTTGCAACCCAATAATTTAACCCTTCTGAAATGGTGACGTTTTCGGCCAGGCAATGTATAACAACATGTACTATACTTTGGTACTGATTTTAGATCAGCGAGTGACGTAGACCTAGCACGTTGTGATAAATTTCACAATTTTATGCTAACACAAGCACTATGACTCTATGTATATTTCTGTTATCTGAATGGAAAGTTCTCTCAGCATGCAGTCAGTATCATGCGATATCATTTTATATCTGTAGCATTTTTTGAGAGGCCTACGAGAGTCTCTCTGATCCTGGAGTTAATGCATTTTTTAAATGGATGATGAACTCCTAGGAAAGCTCTTGTGGGGAAAGTGTGTGGAGGCGAGACTATCGCAAAGAGCTCAGTCATTCAGCTCATTGATCGTCTTCTCATTGACCCTTACTGTATAATGGAACAGCCCATGCATTTCATCTTCCCAGATATTTGGCATCGAGTCAGATAACACTGGGTAATAGTAAGGAAACTGCTTAATGCATTTCAGGAAATTAATGTTAACACCATTTTTTAATGATGTTTCCTAGCAATTCTTTTGAAGTTGTCCTACCTATTCTTAAAAATTCTTGCAAAGTTTATGGCTGTCAGATCCACAAAATAAATATAGATTGGCAATTTTGGTTATACTGATAACGATTAGGCGCGGTTACCCATTTGCCTATCTTGTAAAATAACCATTCAAAGAGAACCAACCAATATGCAAAAGGTAAGTCTTGTATGCATTATTGCAATGCATTATTCCTGTGATACTGAACTTCTTTGGGACAATTTTCAACAAATAAAGTGAGCGAACTAAGAATGAAATAAACAACTTGGATATAAAGTTTGTCTTATTAATGTATTTTGTATTGTGTGCGCCACATATATGCTTCAAATATTTTATATATACATTCAGTAAGTTAAAATTTAAAGAAGCTCAAATCACTGCTTTATATATTGAATTGGACAAACATAATCATATAAAATTTTACTGAATTAATTTTGAATTAACTGAATAAATAAAACAAATTGTAAATGGAATTGGTTGGTGTTTCATGATATCTTGATTGGAACATGGCATCATAACATCATTGATTGAAAAATCATAAAAAAATTATTTCATTAAAAATATCACAATGAAATTTAAGTCTTTTTTAAAATGCATTTGTTGTATTGATCATTGCTCTTAAAGGTAACATTTTCATAGCATTGCCAAACCCCAATTTCTAAAAAATAAATGATTATAATTATTCTCAAATGTAGAACATAAAGCCACTATGAAAAACCTTTTTATAATGACATCAATTTACATTTGGTAGATGTGTTTATCCATGCGTAAGAGCTAAACAGGGCCTATCTGGCTGTCAGCTGATTTGAATATACTTTCATAACCTTAACCACTGGTCTAAGCCAAAAAAATGAATGCCTGTTCAGTATGCACTTTAAACCATGTGCTGTCACCACAAAAATTTGGATTTCCCAGATTCTGACATTTGAATGACCCAGAGTACTTTTTACGCCACGTCACTTGAGATTTGTCAAAATGCACTTTGGCTTCAAACTTTGACCTGTGCAATCAGAGCCCTGATTTGCAATCCCTCAAGAAAATGGTGAAATAATGTCTCTTAACATCTCATATTACCCAATCCCAGCTATGCTCCACCCCCACAGGTTTACAGACCACTAAATAAAAGCGCATATCTGTCAAGTCTTGTCCTCATCTGTGAAATGAATAAGACAAAAGCATGTATGACTGAACTGTGCTTTCTGTCTCTTAGCTACACGTTATTTGATCGCAACAAGATGCCCCTGGGTGAGGATGGACACTCTTGGAAGGAAAAGACGTCTAACATCAAGGAAATCTATGACTTCAAGGATGTCCTGGGGACGTAAGTGTTGTTAATGTTACGGCACTCTTATTAAGCTATGGACATTGTAATGTAAATTATTTTTACTGGTGCTTTCCGCCTGATTTGCGTGATGCTAAATTTCACACTAAAGAATGTGAACTTGCAGCTTGTGGCTGGGGATAGTGATAACAATGACATAGAAAAAAACACTAAATGTAGAACTATTAATTTTTGACTTGTGATATAACTGATGTTTAGGTTTTGTTGGGGTTCACTACAATAGTCGTTTATAATGAAAATTATAATATGCAACATAAATTACCAATAAGAGAGCTATAATTTTTAAAACATGATTAAACAATATTGTAAGTTTATGATTACACCAGTTATGATGATATTTTGTTATAGTTTGAATTCCATCCATCCATTGAATAACCTCTTTTGTACAACTAGGACCTCTAGAGGCCAATGATGACCATTGTAATTATTCACATTTTTATGCCTGTTGAAGAGCCACTGGTCAACATTCACATACTCATTATCACAATACGGGCAATGCGGGAATGACTATTATCCTAATCCGGATGTCTTTGGGTAACCCTGGTGGCAAAACTCCATGCTCACAGACCCCGAGACGGAAATCGAACCTAGACCCTGGAGGTGCTAACCACTAAGCCACCATGCCACCAGTTTTAACTGAAAAGGTCAATAAAAGAATCACAATTAAACTCTGATAATATTCCTGCCAACACTTTAACCGCCATAGAAAATCTATGTGTAATAGTTAAATATGCTACAAACTTGTGTGTCATATTGTTCATGCGCTAAATACCTGAGCGACTAATTCATCATGGTATTCCGTCCTTCCAAAATTGAAATTTTTAAATAAAATTCTAAAAAAGTGTGTTATGTCACAACATAATACATTATCGACCATGCTAAGTATGAGTGGTGTAATTTTAGACACACGGACAGAATTTTTTTGGTAATCTACCAACACATCTGAGGAAAATGTTGGCATTCACAATATTTTTGTCCCATTTCCAGCGTCATTCTGCCTTTCTTTGTTTGTATAAAGAAGTGCTAGTTAGTTAAATTGAGCCTCAGTCATTAGCTAGCATATGCTTGGCCAGTTGCTTAGCAACAGTCTTCTCTTTAACCACATGAACTGTGAGCATATTGTGTTTTCCCTTCTCAGGTCAAAAGCACAAAATTTATAGTTATTTTTAAACACCAGAGTAAAGTGATAATAATCATAAAGTACCATAGTAACACAGTGGGATCTGTTAGTAATCTAGAGCAGGCACAGGGATTCAGATGAACCGGTGTAGAATATTAGCATAGCTATCTATGAGGCAATTCAGACACTGTTGATGAATTATTGATTTTAGTAAATTTTAGTGCTGAGTTAATGAGAATTTTATTGATCCCCTGGGGGGGGGGGGGGGGGG
>JAQMYL010000016.1:18555032-18567890 GCA_030014365.1 Clarias pachynema | reverse complement strand
GTTAGGTTTATAAAAAAATGGCAATTTTACTACCTTACCTGTAAACATACATAAATAAAAAAAATTTTATTTGATTTTTGGAGTCAATATTGCTGTACATATATTGCCACACAAATGAATCGCAATACATAAGTGAATCTTTTGTCGTATTTTTTTTTTACCCCCATTTCTAACAGCCCATAGCATTGAGTCTAGAAACATCTTTGCAGATAATATTTTTTATGGGCTTAATTTATTAGTCATTTATTACTTGGCTGTAGCCAAGGAGTGACAAGCTGTTTGTAAGGGCTTTCAGTTTGCATGATATACTTTAATCATGATGCAAGATCGTGTAAGACCTGCACTGAAATCTTTCTCTCAGAATATCTGAGATTTCTTCTATAGTCTCCTGAAACTGAATTGAAGTGGGATTCGATGGTGTCGTTCAGGACCCAGTTTGATTCGGCCACCACAGATCTATGATCTGCACTATCGATTTTGCTGGCGTGACCAGTAGACCGGTCTGGATCGGCTAATGAACTCCCCGGAGTAACACACTGACGCGGCATGATCCGTGACAATTCCCAGCATGCTTTGCAGATGACGGTTGGCAGGGGTCAGGAAGAGAATTATTTAAAAATCAATACGGAGTATGGATCTGCTTCTTTCTACACGGTGGTTGTTCTTTGCTGTGCTCGTGATGTTGTTGGTGTAACCTGTTTTCTGTTTCACAAAGCTGAGTACGTTAGCTCCTTTCATTTTTAAGCGATCGTCATGGAGCTCTACCCACTTCTGTCTGATCAGTAGTGTGTTGATCGTTCCAATGTGTCATAAACCATCCTGCCCTTCTGCTTTTTAGCAGTCCATCTCTTATGCATGTGGACATGTAGAATTTCATACATAGAAAAGATTTGACATTTTAACTTTGTGATTTTGCAGTGACCGAATGCAGCGTGATAGTCCTGCTAGAATTGTTTGTTCCTGTACTGTGAAGGGATTTGTCAATATAACCTATTATACAATGTCCCACTGGACCATTCCATATTTCGTAGATGTAACCCTTTCCAGTTTTTGTGGCTTTTTGACTGATGATCCTGCTTTTCTATGCAGTATCTGATAAACTTGAGAGGTGTTTTCTTACGTCTTGATATTTAGCTGTAAATAAAGCCTAGTACAAATTTCTCAGAATAGCACCATTTTGAGAAACTCCAGGAAACCTCTCACCTTGGTGGCTTTCCTGTCTACAACGTTATCTCCCCATCTGTAACACTTAATAAAGTGTGAAACATTTTTATCTGCTTGACTGGGGTTTTGTGACTTCCTGCCAATGACCAATGGCATATATCCTTATCTAGGCATCTTGTGAAAGTCAATAAGTGGATGGGTGGTTTAGTTTCAAGACTAAAAGGTGTCCTGTTTGTTTTTATTAATGCTGTTAATGACCTTATATCCTGAACTGGCTAGTTCACTCACTCACTCTCTCTTATCGTCTATACCGCGTTATTCTGTGTACAGGGTCGCAGGGTCCTGGATACTATCCCAGGAGACTTGGGTCAAGAGACAGGGTACACTCTGGACGGGGTGCCAATTCATCGCAGGGCACACACACACCCATTGATTTTTTTTTTTCTTTTTTAAACAAATCAAATCGTGAAGTTCTGCTTTAAAGTTAAGCTTGTTGTTAGTCTTTTCGGCTGCTCCTGTTGAGGGGTCACCACAGCGGACCATCCGATCCCCACATAACTTGGCACAGGTTTTATGCCGGATGCCTCTCTTGATGCAACCCTCCCATTTTATCCGGTCTTGTGACCAGCACTGCCGTCCAGTGGCTGGGGTTTGGGGCATTGGATGGGAATTGAACCCGGACCTTCCGTATGGCAGGCGAGAAACCAAGTTACAGTAGGCTAACTAACTGTAAAACAATATTTGCGAATTCCTCCAAAATTGCATGTTGCGTATTATTTGTCAAATTCAGATTCTGATTTAGTTCTGAGCAACTTTAGAAAATGAAATGAGTGTATTTGTGCATTTAAAACTGGTTTGATGAATTAACTTTAAATTGCATCATGTGAATTTTGTAGTATAAGTTTTAAAGCATTATATACAAATTCAAAGTATGGAATGCAGATTTTGACTCAATTCAACACTTTCATATTACTTAGGAATACAATTATTATTATCTAGCTATAATAAAAAGAAAAAATTTAGCAATTACATTGTGCATGTACATAAACTTACTTTCTGTTTTATACAAAGTATAATATATTTTCCTTTTGCTACAGTATACATGAAAACTTAGTGGAGGGAGTTTCCTTTAAGATTTCTGCCAGGAAGCAGTTTTTGTTGCCTTGTTAACTTTAATAGAGGGAAAAAAGGAAATGCCAGAGGAAATGACAGATAAACAGTTGTTAACATATAAGAAATAACAGGAACTTTGTTTTTTAGATATCCCACATCATCATAAGATAATTAACTTCGGTGTGCTAATGGTAACATCACTTCCTGTCAGCTAAAACCTCCCTTTCAGACTCATTTCTAATTTGTCACTTAACCAGGCAGGCCATCGTGTTGTAGATAAACAGTCCGGTTGTGCTTGGACATTAAAGCCCGGTTCTCACGGCTAAAGTTTCGGAACCTTCTAGCGACTGCATTGTGGGAAAGGGGAGCACAGTGGAGTATTATATTACCCCAGTGGTCTCGTTTCACACAGCTCTGTCGGCTGGACAGGATGATGGATGTGCATACAGTCCCGGCTCATGAATATTAATATGACTGTTCAATATTTAACGAAAGTGTTTAGACCTGGGAATAACATGCTAAATAACATTTAGTTGCACAGCGTATATAATGCGTATATCATGAAGTGCTTTTATAAGCTGAAGATACAGTAGGTAGTGGTGTGTGTGAGTGTGGTTGTATGGATGGATGGTTAAATTATACATTGAGACGCCACCCTGTGTGTTTACCAGGCTGCTAGAGACACCTGCTCCCTCCTCACTCTCACCTGCACATGCATGCACGCAAGTACATCCTGCTTACTAGAATAAGAAATGAAAACAAATGAAACACTTCTCACACACAAAGCCCACATCAGCGCCTGTCTACGAGCTTACTTAATTATTTGTTGCTTGTGATTTTTATCCTAGGCTTTAATCCTACACCCTTGTTTCTTTAAACCTAAACATTATTTTGTGTGTGTGTTTTTTTTTTTCTTTTTTTTTTTTTTCTTTTTCTTTAATCGTGCTTCTTCAGTGTAGGACCTTAGAATAAATGTGATTGTTTTTAATGCAACATTAGAGTCATTTTATAATTTGGGGTAAATTTTTACATAAGTTAAAAAAGTACAAAAACAAGGTTCTTTCTTGATAGTACAGATAGTGGTTCAAGTTCCTTCAGTTTAACCTATCTGTTAATTGCAACGCTTTCTTATTTTTCATGGACAGTTTAACATTATAGGCGGCACAATGGATTAGTGGTTAGCAGTGTCGCCTTGCAACTCCAGGGTCTGGGTTTGATTCCCACCTCGGGTCTATGTGCATGGTGGGTTTTCTCCAGGTACTCCGGTTTCCTCCCATAGTCCAAAGACATGCAGATTAGGCTAATTGGCATTCCCAAATTGCCCATAGTATGTAAATGAGCGTGTGCATGTGTGCCTTGTGATGGATTGGCACCCTGTCTAGGGTATACCCTGCCTCGTGCCCAAAGTCTCCCTGGAATAGGCTGCAGACCCTCGCAATTCTGGATACAGGATATAGACGATGATTGAGTGAATTGAACATCCTATTTGAATTAAAATCATAACGAGTCTGTAAACTATAGTAGTTATACTTAACATAGTTGCCAAATAGGTAAAATACTTAATGACAAAATATAAAAAATAATGAAAAAATAAGAGAACAATTGCCACAGTGTGTAAAAAAAAAAAAAAAGAAATATAATATATCTTCCTTTAAAAGTATAATATATTTTTTCCTTTTGGGATATATGAAAACTTATCAGAGTTTTCTTTAAGTTTTCTAAGTTTTCTGCCAGGAAACATTTTTTCCCCTTCCTATGCCATGCGGAAGGCCCGGGTTCGATTCCCAGCCAGTGCCCAAACCACCCCAGCCACTGGATGCAGTGCCGGTCCCAAGCCCGGATAAAATGGGAGGGTTGGGTCAGGAAGGGCATCCGGCGTAAAATCTGTGCCAAGTTGTTGTGCGGACTAAATATTCCGCTGTGGCGACCCCTTACTGGGGGCAGCCGAAAGACCAACAACAAGAAGAATGAGATGTGTTGCGGGTCACTTGGCATTGGGACAAATCTTTTTTGACTCTTAGGACCGAGTTCTTAAGTCTTAGTTGACAGTACTAAGTTACTATGATTTTGTTTATTAATATTATTAATTTAAAAATAGTTATTGTTAACCATAATGGTTTTTAGTCATTACTCTGAAACTAAGAAACAATTGCAAAAGTCAGAAAAATGGTCAATTTGGCCATTTTAGGACAATTTTCAAGCTAAGTGAGTCATAGGATGCACGTAATGTTTTTGTAGTATAACTGTATAACCAACATAAGCTTTTCCTTAATAGGTAAAATCTGGTATATTGTTAAAGTAACTATTCAGAATAAATATACTTCCACCAACGCTGAGAATATTATGGAACCTTACATTTGTGTGAAAGTCGTCATCTTCACAATTACACTTAAAGCCTGAAACTTATTTTTTTTCTGCCTAAGTTTCTGTAGAAACGCCTACAATCCCTTTGGGGATTAGATTTCGTGGGTCAAAACACCGTGGGAGAAGCAGTCCATCCAGTGAAAATCTTACACACACACGGGCGCAAACATATAGTATGATTGGTACCGCATGAGATTACTTGACCCTAGCTAGGCAGAGAAGAGCTCTTGACTGTAGGTGTAGTGCACTATTATAGTCTAATGTATTTGCTGTTATATTTGTAGTGCACTACATATTCTTTTTTTGGATAGATAAGTTTGAATGCAGTTGCCCTGGCATGCTTCGTGCCAACTCTTGACAAGTGTTTGATTAGATGTGTCAGTTTATGGTTTGCAACAGGATGTGTCCTGGGGATCGGTTGCTTGGGTGTGTAATCAGTCATTGACATAACAGCTAATAAGTACAAGTGGATTTGTTTGTTCAATATATACTGCACATGCATTTTACATAGAAGAACTTTGTGCTCTTGCAAAGAGTTGGGTTAGTGCTGAAAGATGATGTTGTACAATTAAATGCTTTTAGTTGTTTCCAAAAAGCTAAACTTTGGATTGATCAGATGAAAAGGATGTGAATTTTTTTCTTTTCTTGCATGTTTCCATGTCTTTGGACTCGAGTTGATTATTCTCTCTGCTGATTGGATGTTAGGTTTTAACCAGAGATTGTACCGTATAATGGATGATCTGGACCAAATTGTAATGGAAGAGGTAAAAAATGGACTTATTTATTAAAACATTAACGGGGAGTAGATTGTACATTCCAAATTAAATAAGACCGTAAATTCTTTCTTAACCATTTTTTGGCAGTGAAGTTCATGTTGTCCTGCCTGGTGAAGTCCTAGAAAATGGATGGTCCCTAAGGAAAAAAAAAATTTAATGCTTCCTAGCCAAGGGAGAGGGCCCACTCATAATTTTACTTAAGAACACAGCCATGAACAAAGAATGGTACAAAAACATCCTCCGAGAGCAACTTCGCCCAACCATCCAAGAACAGTTTGGTGATGCACAATGCCTTTTCCAACATGATGGAGTAACTTGCTTTAAGGCAAAAGTGATAATTAGTGGCTTGGGGAACAAAACATTAAAACTTTGGGTCCATGGCCAGGAAACTCCCCAGACCTTAATCCCAATTTGCAGAACAAGCATCAATCCTGAAGAGATGGGTAGACAAAAAAAAAAAAACCACACAATTTTTGCATTGATTGTGCAAGAATGGGCTTCCATCAGTCAGGATGTGGCCCAGAAGTTGATTGAGGTGAACCCGAGAGAAACCCGTGAACATTAAGGAAACCCCACACAAACTCATGCCAAGCTTTACAAAGACAGTAACTCGAGGTTAGGAACACACACATCATGAAACACCCCGTTGCACCCCAACAGCTTTGGCTGTAAAAGAGAATTCTCACATTAGTATCTGGTGTGACTATTTGTCTGTAGCAATGCAACACATCTCCTTTGCATAAAGTTGGTTGTGGCCTGTGGTGCATTTGTGTTACTGTTTTGCTGTAGTATAGCTGGACGTCTTGTCTGGTGAGTACGCAGGCCATAGGAGAACTGGGATCTTTTGAGGTTGGAGGTACTGTAGTATACACAGATTCTTGCATAGAGGTGAAAGTTGAGGTGGATGTGTTCTGTCACTTGTATAACCCGCAGGATATCTCTGTACATTCCAGTTGTCATTAATGGATTTAGCTTAAATTTGTTGTCTATAGTATTCATATGGGAAAGTTGCTGTGCCTGAGGTATAAGATTATTTTAAACAATGCTGCTTTTTGGCCAAGGTACATGCATAGACAAGTTTGATCACATTTTTCTCAGAACATGTACCCATGTACCCAGGCTTTACATACTGTAGCTGTTGCATGCTGACAAATTTGACATCAAGGTGAATTACTTCCCACTTCTGAGGATTTATTGAGAAGGCCGAGTTTGTCTAACGACGTAGAAGTTTCCAAGCCAATCAAATTATGATACATTGGGGTTTCATATTCTAGCGAATAATTATAAAACATTATGGCTTTAGTCATTGGTGAAAACACATTGTTTGTGTCATTATCATGGGCTGAGATCACAAAATTTATTAGTTTAGTGTTGAAAAAGCTTTTATTGGAAAAGAAAGAGACAAAGCTGTACGGAAACTTTGTTTTTATTTATGTAGTGTTGTGTTTCTTGATGGTTACTGGTGTTTAGTGGTTTTGGGGGATTGCTGGTTGGAGTTTGGTGGTGGTGGTCGAAGTACAATATTAGTAGTATTTGGATACTAATTTTAATTGTTAGTCATTTAAGTCAGTTAGCATTTGAGCAATTGGGTTTCACGTACCAACTTCCCCATATGCGTATGTTGGCTGACTCAACTTTGTTTAATCTTTTGGTTATAACTTCTTTCTCATAAGGGCATAATTCTGAGACATGAGATTCCACCTTTGAATTGGAATGCGACTGGTTCCATGATTTACTGTATCCGTATACATGGGGATTGTTGGGCTAATTGAGCTGTGCATGCATTCTATTTGTCTATTCAGTAAATCTTATCAAGTTCTAGCAAAATGTTCGTCAAATTGCTTGTTCAACCATTATCCAAACGTTCACCATAAAGATCAACTGGTTATCTTTCTCTTTGAAAGAGTCAGGCGAGATAGCGGTAAGTAATGAGCAAGAATGCACAAATCTCACAGCACCGCCTCGGAATGTTTCCTTCGTGGGGTAGTGCAGTATTTTTAGGCTTTAAAACTGCCTCTGTGAATTGTGTCCCTCAAGCAACCGTTTCCATTTAATTGCTTTGGGGTTGATGGCTCTTGTCTGGAGAGAAATTGCAAATGCGCATTGCCCTGCTGGAATGTGGCTGCCATTCCCTTCCGTTCTTTATCTGACTAAAGAAAAGGCAACTTTGTGTCTATATTTTTACATTTTTTAAAAAGTTTTTTTAAATATGTAACCATATATCCAGCTGTGCATATATCCACCACTGCAGATCGGTTGAGAAACAATGCAGATATCAGACCGAGTTTTGAGCGGGTGGAATCTGGTATGCCGGTTAAAACAGCGAGTCCTATTATGAGCGAGCGTGTGCACAATTTCAGAACTGGTTCCAAGTCAGTAGCGAAATTCGAAGAAAGGACATCGTGTTCTTCGTGATGTCAAGTGAATAACCTGGACAGAAATCTCGTTCACACTTCGTTCAGAGAGGTTACTGAGTGTATGCGCATGTGGGAGGTGCTTTCTGTGTATTATATTCGTGAATAGCTCGCGTTTGCTGGTATAAATGCCTTGGCAACCAGATCGCATTGAATTCATAGCACCTAGTTCAAATCCAGAATGCATTTCTGTACGTCGTTTCTTGTTTAATGAGTTTCATAAATTCCTGTCTGGCACGGAATACTGTCTGGGCTTTCTGCATGTGTGCTTCCAGGTCTTGCTGGTGTTACAGCTGCTAAAAGAATAATGACTAGAATATGAGAGAATGAATGAACATGTTAATAGGATTCGCTTTAGAACTGGAAAGAAAGGAGAGGACTCGATGTTTGGAGAAGTTTAGGCTTTTCAAAAGGTATTTACTAATACGAGGATCTTCAGACAGCTTCCATTGTGATGGCCAGAAGGTTTCTTTTTCTTTTTTCCCGGCGGAAAAACTGACCCGATGTTGGCTTTCCCTCTCCCCGTGTTTAACAGTCTTAAGTACCGACTCGGGTTTTGTGCGCTTTCAAGCCAGCAAGCTGAGAAACAAACGGACGTCTCCTGATGGAAAGAGCTTAGCAGAGTTTGTGCAAACTAACTAAATTTATCCAGCTTATGCATGAGTGGGTTTTGGCTGGCGGCGATATAATCTCCACTCATGCACCTCCGTGCTTGCTGTGGACATCATGAACAGGATTTATGCCGTTCACTGCTTTTAGTTTAGTCTGCAAGTTGTTTATGTTTTTTTTTTTACATTTGCTGATGACACTTTCTTCCACAAATGGTGACCCATAGTAGCAGGGACATTTGATATACATGCGGTATATCTTTGCATTTCTGTGTATTTATGTTAAGGATCCCGAAGAAAATTCCAGAAATCCAGCATCAAGACAGGTTTCTAGTTGTGAATGCACACTATATATCTTAAATAGATATACAGTACATGGGGGGAGGCTCACACACCAGTTAGCTTACCTTGCACATATTTGGACTTTTGGGAGGAAACCCACCAAGCACACCTGAAGGCGCGACTCGAACCGTCGACCCTTGCAGGTGCGAGGCCACAGTGCTAACCACTACCCCCCTGTGCCGCCTCTAATACAACATTTTTGTGTCTTAGATAATGTGAACTGTTTGCTATGTCCACTAAGTCCCTATGTAAATCAATACTATAGAAACCATAATAATGTTACATTAGAAATAATACAAAACACGTCCTGCACAACATGAATTTATGAAATTAACACCTGACCAATCAAAGGTGGAGCGGTGGCTCAATGGTTAGCTCTGTCCACTTGCACCTCCATAAGCCGGATTTAGTTCTCGCCTTGGGTCTGTGTGCATGTTTGCATGTTCTCCCCGTGCTTGGTTGGTTTCCTCTGGGTATTCTGGTTTCCTCCCATAAACTAAATACATGCAGGCATTCCCAAATTGCGCATAGTTCGTGAGTGAGACTGTGTATGTGTGTGTGTGTGTGTTTGCCCTGCGATGGATTGCCATCCCGTCCAGGATGTACCCTGTCTCGTGCCCTAAGTCTCCAGGGATTGGCTGCATACAGGATAAACCGGTATAGATGATGACTGAGAGTAAGAGCCGAATTCGACAGCGCTGTCATATTAATCCATTTGGTTATGGATTCGACGAAGGGAAGTGATGAGAGCTTCTGGTAAATGTCGTCACCTCTAACAGCCCTGTAAGACGGTCCTACTGTATGTCCAGCTGCTCTGCTTCTCCTAAATGCCTCTTCCTTTCCGCTTGTAATCTCTGTGGAATTCATAGCCTGGCTCTTTTCAGTCCCGAGAGCTGCATCATTGGTCTCAACACCAGAACATTGGCTTATTATTGTTTTTTCATATATCACTGTTTCAGCATTAATGTTTAAAGTGGCTGACTCCTGAGAGATGAAAAAAAAAAATAGACAGTTCTATGAAGCAGACAATGCCCTTGACACATTCCCAGGAATGTCAGGAGACAGTGATGGAAAGATGTGACCAGTCGCAGACGTTTGTGTTAAGTGGTAGATGAGAGGACTAATCCCCAGGTGTCTGGGCAGCTTGAGAGACTCCAGGCATTCCTGCTGTTGGCGAAGTGTGTTCATTATCAACGTGTCATAGAAATAAAAGTAATTATCTGCAGGATTAAACGTGTGTCAGTGGCGTTCCGTATCTATCTCAACATGCACGTGTATATGTGTGTGTGTGTGTGTGTGTGTTTGAAATGCCTGTTGATGGAGCGTAGCTCGTTTAAGAGGTAATGAGAGTGCATCGTGGTTGCCGGAGGTTGCCGTTAGCAACAGGGTCTGGACACCAACTCTGCACAAAAATAGACATTAACCTTTTTACAATGAAAAGTGTTTTTTTTTTTCTTCTTCTTCTCTACACATTTTTCTTCTCCTGTTTGTGTTTCAGGACGTTTCTTGATCTAGCACATCTGGATATGTTTGTCTAAAACTGGCTTCTCTTGAGATTCCACTATGACCCTCGAGAGACCACACACTTTTTTGTTTTTTTGTCACTTGGTTTCTCCCGAGCTGAATGCATGAGTAGGGCATGTACAGTACAGTTCACTCATGCATACACAGAATATTTGTTGGAAATTGTTGCTCTGATGTACTTTTGCAATACAGGTCGGGTTGGCATACTCTGAAACCGTGTATTGTCCGATGGCATGATGACATTTTCAACTGACTGTTCCAGCGTTTTATTTGGCGAGTTACAGTCGATACATAAAAATTGAGTTAAGTGATCTCGAATAGATGTAAATGTCGATATATATTTTAATGCAAAACTCACATGACTGAAGCATTTGCTGAAACTTGTTTCTGGCAGGAAAAGATTAAATGGCCTTTTCAAGGACTTTAAACAGTATGTTGTGTGTGTTCATGCATTCCTCTCTCCAAACAGCACACGCCAAAAATAACTCCACAACCTTCAGCCTGTCCCCAGAGCTAAACTACTGGATTACCATATTAACCTTATTACCAAATGTAATAAAGTATATTACAGCAAATGTAAAAACTATTATGAGGGGTGTTCAAGTCAAACCAGGACTTTAATGTCTCGTGAATGAAATCATAAAACCGATTGACATTTACTGAAGACTTCAAGCACAGTACGGTGATGAGACACTGAGCCACAGTAATACATTTGAAAGATGCAAATGTTTTGAATAGGACCGTACGTCTGTGCATGATGATCCTGGCCGAGGTGGCTCGGAGCCCACTGCATGAACATTCAGCAAGTGGAAATGAATGGATAACTTATTGCCAACTTGCGGAAGAGATGCATCCGCACCACCATTTGCACATTGCAGGAACTCGACTTGGAGTTACTGTCACACCCCGACACTCCTGACCAAGCCATTTCTACATGTTTGGGCCATTAAAGGAGTTCCTGGGAGGCCAGAGTTTCAAAAATTTAAGCAGGCAGTCTGATCATAGCTCCGACGTACTGAGAAAACTGTCTACCTTTATGGTATTCTTAAGTGCATTAGTGTAGCAGGGGATTATATAGAGAAATTAAGGAAGATTTTAGTTTCTGCACAATCAAAAGTCTTGGTTTGACTTGAACAGTTCTTGTATTTTGAATAAAAGTACATTATAAAATGTTTTATTCCTCCTACTCCACAGTTTGTCGTATTATTTTGCACAGTCAAAAGTCCCAGTTTGATTTGAACATCATAAAAAAAAAAAAGTAAAATAAACAAAGTTTAAAAGAGAATTATATTTTGAACTCCAGCGACTGAAAATCTGAGGTAAAAATGAATCGAATTCAAATTGAACTGAGGTGTGTAGAGATTTAAACCTATTTCTGGTGCTCTGCTCCTCAACCTCGTAGGATTTCTCTTTTGTGTTTCACCTCGTATACAGTCACAAGGATTACAAACTGAATTGGTTTGTTTAACACACACATACACACAGCCTTGTCTAGTGTTCTATCTGATCAGAGCGAGTGTGTATGTGTACGTGTGTCCAACCGGATGTAGGTCTGAGAGCCATAATCACGTCCTGTTAACCAATTAGGATAGTTTGTTCACTCTCTCCCTCCCTCTCTTTCTCTCTCGCTCACATACTGTACACACACACAGACAAACACATGCACCCGTGCACACACCACACATACACACACTCGCTGCCTGATCTTTTGTCTGTTCTCTGTTTAAACAGACAGCAGCATGGATCGTTTACTTATGGTATCAGATGAAATTTTATGTCACTTTAGCTTTCCTAGAAAAACTAGCTGCTAGCTTGGAGTGACACTTAAACAGATTAAATATCAATAAACAATTAATAATTTTTTTATATTGATAATAGGATGATTTTTCTTCCCCTCAGTTTATGCTTTATTTACATAATTCTAGCAGCACAAATGAGTTCTGCGTGAAATTAACGAGGCACAAATAGTTTAAACGATCATAAGAATATAAATACAATAAAGTTGTCGGCAATACCGATCATCTTCATTCAAAAACCATATCGGTGAAAAAATACTAATGAATGTCCAATTTTATATCAGCTTGAACTTGTGGTTTACATGTTAATAAATATATTAGCTACGGAGAAATATTACGCAAAACATTATCCGTTATGTCATTTCGAAACTGTTTACAGTTAAGTGAATCCTGATTAACGATTTTCAGCACTTTTCCAGTCCTGACTAGGGGATACAGATCATAAATACAGTATGACCAATGCAATGGCTAAAAAGAATATTAATTTACTAATTTCCAAAGTTTAACAGGAGTTATGTTTTATTCCAGAGCAAGTTTTAAAATACAGAGTCTCATATATAAATCATAGAATTAATTTTGAGATATGCAACAAAATGATATCTCTGTATTTTAGGCTGAATATCTATTCATATACAGTACAGGCCAAAAGTTTGGACACACCTTCACTCATTCAATGTGTGTTCTTTATTTTCATGACCATTTACATTGGTAGATTCTCACTGAAGGCATCAAAACTATGAATGAACACATGTGGAGT